>CM053588.1:227324606-227357601 GCA_028646515.1 Pseudochirops corinnae
GAAGGAGATATCTACATTCAGAGTAAGATCTAGAAAGATTAGAGTTTAAATGAAGACTGAAGCAATACATGCTATTGTTATTTTTCTTGTTTGATTTTGTTTCTTTTTTCCTATCGTTCACTCATTGGGTGCAACCCTTCTATATAACCAGACTGTTGTACAATGTGAAAGTATTTGCAGATCCTATATATGATTGCACGCCACCATGGGGAGGAAGGGTGGGGAGAAAAGCCGAAACTCAAGTGATTGTGGAACTGAATCTTGTAAACTAAAAGTAAATAAACAAGTCATTCCAAAAAAATAAGGGAAAGGAAGAATGTTTCATTATTTTTCTTTTGGAAACAAAATTTTACCATTCCATTTAATAAGAATTCAGCTGCTTTTGTGGTTTTCCTTTCTATTCTTGTAGTTATTGTGTTCATTTTTCTCCTGGTTCTCCTTTCTTTATCCAACATTAGTTCATAAATTGTGCTATGTTTCTTTTAATTTATTACTTTTGTTCCTCTAACCATAAAATAAATGGAATGCACTTACGTGCTATAATTTATTCAGTCATTCTCTAATCTATGGGCACTGTTGCTAAAATGTACTGCTATGAATATTTTGATGTATATGAAACATTAGTGTACATGTTTGTGTGGTTTTTTTTGTGTGTGAGTCTTTGACTTACTTGAGACCTATGTCCAGTAGTATGTTGCTAGGACAAAGGGATTGATTAGTAACTTTTCTTACATAATTTCACATTACTTTCCAGAATGTTTGGACCAATTCAAATGCAGCTCTACCAACCACATGTTGGTGTGCTCATCTTTCCAAAGTCTCTCTTACATTGACTATTTTAGTCTTTTGTTGGCAGAAGATATAGCATTTTTTAAAAAGGGAATTTTTTTTCACTCAAATTATCTTGTCGGAAACTGAGTCTACCTATAAAAAATAATTTGGTTGTGAGAAGCTCAATGAAAAGGTAATTAAGAGGCATGATATAGGTGTGGGAAGGCAAGTGACAATAACTTAAAAAAAAAGAGATAGTTTAGAGCAGTGGTTTAAATAACGTTATTAACAATGTCATAAAATATATGACTGAAGAAGAAAATGGGCAGGGCAATCAATAAACATTTTTCAAGAGCCTGCAATGTGCCAGGCAGTGAGCTATGGACTGAGAATACAGTGAAAGACAGAAGATAGTCACTTGGATAAGCCCTTGAAGAACTTGCATTGTAATGGGGGAAGACAACATGCAGAAGGCAGGTGAGCAGGGGGTGGGAGTGGATTAGGGAGAGAGTGAAAGTACCTAGGGCTTGATGGTCCAGGGGAGCTCAGTCAGTTGAGAAGAAAACCAAACCAAAACAAACCAAAAAACAAGCAAACCATGAAGTGAGGTCAAGGGATAATTGATTGACTTTTTGTTTCATTGGTATCCTTATGATGTCAAGAGAAGCAACAGATTCCTATCACATTAAGTGGACTCCCGTAGTGACCTGAAGGAAAAACATGGATAGGAGTCACACATGATAGGCAGACATGAATGGGTTGTTATCTGTTCTGTTTGAAGGAACATCTACATTAATAAGAACCTTTGCAAAGCACAATTAAGATATAGATTCATTATCTATGAAGAAATCTCAAGTCCTCTTCATTTCTCTTATGTAATATCAAAGCTAATTATTCCTTTTTTTCCTTTCCATCATTTTCAATATTATAATGTTACAAAGCTGAATTTCTTTTGAAAGTATTTGATTAATATTTATAAAGCCAATCACAAACAGCTCTCCTGAGGACTGCCTCTGTGAATAACTAAGGTTTTGATCGCAGAGTATAGTGAACTCTCAATTTATTCAGCAGCACACTAAAGCAAAACATTCACAACAATATAACAACTTATTACTAAAGTGGCCACGTAGTCTTAAACAAAACATATCATTCAGTAAGTCACAATCTCATTAATCAGTATAAAGTACCCAAGTCAAAGTCTCCTTTCATTTTGACTACCTGGCTTCCAATCATTCTTAAGCCAATATCCTTAAGGGGTAATCATCCTTAAGTCAATCATCCTTAAGGGGTAGTGGAAAGTACAAAGGCCATCCACCCCTAGGTCACAGTAAGTCATAATCTTATCAGTCAGCACTAAGTACCCAAGTAAAGGTCCTGTCATCTTAACTCAAGGCTGACTTCCAAACTCCATGGCTCCTCTTCTACAATCCAAGCTATCACCTGGATTCACCTAGCTTTTGCCTGGATTCAAAGGTAGCTACCTCTATGTTAGTGTTCCATATTGAAGCTCACGATAACTAGTCCACTCCAAGCCTTCACAGTTTCTGTTTCTTCTGGGAAGACAAAGCTTAACAGAGCACAACAATATTTACACACATTAAGCTTAGCAGATTTATAGCAATATTCATACATATTCATACACATACACACACTATCATCTCAATTCACTTTCAGTCTGACTAAGTAACACAAACCAATAGACAAAGCTTCTGTCTGAGAAATCAAACACAAATCAGCAGTAAAGTCCCAGGACTTCTGTAAAGAGCAGTAAAATCCTCTTCCAGGACTTCTGTACACAGCAGTAAAGTTCTCTTTCAGGACTGCTGTCCAAAAATAACAGACAATGGTTTTGTCTGACAGAGTGCTACAGAGTACTGAAATCACAAGCATTCTCTCTCTCAGTTCTCTTTGGTCCCAGCTTGTGCTCAAGCTTTTATCTGCTCTACTTCCTGTTCTGTCTTTCCTATTTTGTCCTTCTTGTTCTGCTCTTTTTTTTTTTGAGGGGGAAGGGCAAGGCAGTTGGGTTTAAGTGACTTGCCCAAGGTCACACAGCTAGTAAGTGTGTTAAGTGTCTGAAGCTGGATTTGAACCCAGGTCCTTCTGACTCCAGGGCCACCTGCCTGCCTCCTCTTCCACTCTTTCAGCAAGTTTGTCCCACCATAGGCTCCCTGTGATGATGCTTGACCTATTAAAGGCAGGGAAGGTCTCCAAACTCCCTTAGGACTTTTAAGGGCAACACAATATATACTATTTCCAACAAAGATGTGATATAATCACAGGTGAGGCTCAAAGGCACTTGAATAGTTAAAACAAGGAGCTAAGTACTACTTTACTTGCCATTACAATATTGTAATTTTGCAAGTAAGAATAATAAGGCATCTTGAAGCATTAGTTTTTTGGAATTTGGGGGTAGGTCTTATTTTGGGCCTATCATACTACATATTTTAAAAAAATGCTTTATTTGTGTCACTCGTTTTTACATCACAGTCATTTCTGGGTATAGAGCAACCCTTAGTTCCCCATTAAGCTTTCCCTTATAAGTAAGAAAAATAGTAGGGTAAAACCATCCACCCAACAAAGTGACCATATTAGACTGGGTATGTGATATTCTGCAACTGTAGCTCTTCATCCCTATAGTGAAAGCAGAGCAATGCATTTGGTTAATCTTTTCTCTGGAGGTAAGATTGATAATTGTAATTATATAGCATTTGGATTTTTTAAAAGTACTCTTTTCATTGCCATTATTCCTATATAACCTTTTTGGGAAATGGCATAAATGCCTTTTCTATTGCAATTTCCCTCTATTGTATCCCATAATGCAGTGCTATTCCTCTCAATTATCATATAAATTCATTCTATGTATAATACATAATGGCACTATCATAATAAAAACTGTGTTATACTCCCATGGGACCTGTGTATAGTAGGTGGGCCTGCACCATTCCATGTGGGTCTAATTATTAATCCAAATACTGTCCAATAGGGACACTTAAGTTTCAGAGGTTCTTGTACCAAATGACTTGAGAAAATATCCCTTTCCCTTTCCTGCCTCTTCATGCATACTCACTCTGACAGGTATCATGGGAATCACCAAGGCAGCAGATGGTCTATGCACAGTTCCCTCAAGCATAAAACAACATTTCTGCACTTGTTGTCAGGACCTTAAATTGCACACTGTTCTATCTGATTATGTTCAAACTCTGGATTGGCCGTGGGGGCTCAGATGAGAAACATTTGCATATTATGAAGTGGGAGCAAAGGCTGAGTTAAAGTGGCAGACAATTTGGGCCGAAATAAAATCCTAGGAAAAAGTCACACACGCTAATTTTTTGTTTCTATGTGCTTTTGTTTTCCACAGAGGCAATGACCCTTCATAAAATGAAGCCATACTCAGGCAATGCGAAGGTAGTCAACCAAATGAACACTGGGGTTTTGTTTTCCATCCTCAAATGGGGGGTGGGTGGGAAATAACCCAGCATGAAAATTCTTAGCTTTTGAATTTGGATTTGGGGGTGATGTATAGAAATGACTGAAAAAGTCATTCCAGTTTATGTTCACTGCTAACATATTAATTTGTTAGTCTCTTTATTTGGAAAAGTACTCTTTTTAAAAACATAATGTCTTGAGAGAAGAAGTTTTTCTTTTCCTTGAAGGCATATTAAAAAAAAAATGGCAGGACTAAATATGTGAGAATTAAAAGAGATCTGCATTCAGAGGAAATAGTCCATAATAAAGCTGAAGGAAAGATTTATAGACCTGGTGTGCTTAAACAAATTGTTTAATTTGGATTTTTTACTTTGCTCTCAGTTTCTATCCTTTAGCTTCTTATACTCAAAAGTTGTTTTGAAATAGGGTTATTTTAAAAATGCATATAGAAATTAGAATTCTGGCTCTGAAAAAGTATTATTTCCAGGGCAAATGGAAATTGTAGTCACTTCACTTCTGTTTGCCTCAGTTTCTTCAACTGTAAAATGAGAATAACAGCACCAACCTCACAGGGTTGTTGTGAGACTCAAATGAGATCATATTTGTAAAATGCTTTGCAAACCTTAAAACACTATTTAAGTGCTAGCTATTGTTATTACTATACTTTGAAAGGATAAGACCTTGAAGTATTTTGATATAGAAATAATGGGGAATAGATCGCTACATAAAACCAATGTACCCAATGAATCATAATCCTCATAACATATTAATCATGCTACAGCATGGCTGTAGCACAAACTCTTCAAAATCTAGAATACATGCAACACTAAACCACCTCCTATAAGGAATGAGTATATAGACTTGTCAATATCCTTTCTCCATCCCACCATACTCCTGACATTGTTCTTAGATGCAAGTACTTGGCATATAAATCGGATAAGCCACCAAGTGACCTGCTACCACAGTAGCAGGCATGTAGTATTCTTTTGAGCTGCTAAATTGAATTGGAATGTTCAAAGTAAAAGTGTTTTCTTTTTGCTTCAGATAATTACTCTTAATGGCTAAGAAACTATAAACACAAGTAATCTGTTCTATGCAGATGTCATTGGCATTTTTAGAGTTACTCAATTAAGCTGGCAGACTATTCCAGTTGAAACTATCCATTCAGGGAAAGTAGAATCTTTTTAGAGACTAGGATTGGTATTTGTACTGTTTTGACATGTGAGTATCATAGTGACTTTTCAAAGAGTCTCAGTCAAAAATAATTTATTAAAAACTTACTATGTGCCAGCTATTGTGCTAAGCTCTGTGGATACAAAGAAAGACATAAGGATCAATCTCTCCTCTCATGGAATTTACAATCTTATATTTTCCTTCTTTAAAATGATGCTGGAGAAGTTAGTCATCATAGCCACCTTTGATTTTCCAAGCGCTGATGATCCTACACAGATTGTTTTTCATAAAACCAAATAGTGACACTTTTGAGATATCTTCTAGCTATACCAGGAGGTATTTAATCACCACTCTAAATTAAAAAAGGGAGAAAAATAACTTCCTTTTTCTTTGCAATTTACATGATGGTGCCTATAGCAGTGACGACAGTGTTGAATATTAGTCATCTTTTTCCTCCTACATTGTAATAAAGCCCCACTTAGGATCTTCAGAAAGGATTCTTTCCTATGAGAAAATCACACAAATTAAAAGAGTTTGGCTACAAATGTAAACAATGGGAGAAACAAAAGAGGGCAAGGTTTTCCATTAAACTCACTCCTTCACGAACAGACCATGATTAATGGTCATCATCACTCAGGAAGAAAATGTGTTTTGTTTTGTTTTCTATTAACAGGATTTAGGACTGCAGAATTTTCATTATCAATGTCATTCAATTTCACTTTTTGGGCTTCCTCTGCAGTCCCACTAAAAGCCTCAGGTGTTAGTTCAAAATTCTACATAGGGATAGAACTGGAGTGCATTTTGACGATTATAAAAGGTTAAAACTGGAAAAGAAGAGTACAATGAAATCATTTTGTGGCTGAGGAAATAGAAGCTGAGATAAGTGAAATAAATTGCCCAGGGGCACACAGTGAATGGCAGAACCAGGAAAAGACCCCAAGTTTCATCAACCTTAATCTACTATATCATATAGTTTTCCAACCATCTTAATACTTCATTATTTTCCCACTTTTAGCTTCAAATCAGTTCTGCATCAATGGAAGTGGGGGCTTTAACCAAAAATTTCCACTAATTTCAAAATAATGCAGTGTTGTTACTGTTGCTGATATAGTTGTAAATGTGGAACCTTGGTAAAAATTTTTTTGAAAATCTGCCTCTGCATATATGAAATGAAATGGTTGATCTGGGTTTTCTCTGAGGTCTTTTCTAAGTCTGACATTCTATAATCTTGTGTGTACAATATCTACTTGGAATCACATAATTACTTAACCTTTGCCTAGGGCTTATTCTTCCCCTCTTCTCATCCCATCTTCCTTTCAGAATTATGGAATGTTAAACCATAATTAAGCTAAGTCAATTTAGCACACCAACTTATTCCATTTTTGGTTAAATGAACTGATAAGAACTCCAAGAGAAAGGCTATAGAAAGTCAAGGTCAGAACCATGAGGTACACCCATCACTCATCCCTAGATAAAACTGGGAAAGAGTGGTTAGGCATACAGAAGAAAAAAGAGGAAATAGTTTCATGAAAACCCAGTGAGAGTTTATACAGGGGAAGGATGGAGTCAACTGTATCAAGTGTTACAGAAAATCAAGAAGACTGAGGACTAGAAAAGGTCATTGGATTTAGTAAGAGGGAGCAGTTTCAGTAAAGTAGTGGAACCAGAAGCCAGATTGCCAAGGATTGGGGAGATCAGAGAGGTAACAAGAACTTATTAAGTACCTACTGTGTCCTAGACACTGTGCTTAGGAATTTACAAACATATTCTCATTTGATCCTTAAAATACCTCTGGGAGATAAGCGCTATTATTATTCTGATTTAACAGTTAAAACAACAAAGACAACAACTGAGGCAGACAGAGATTAAATGACTTGTCCAGCTACTCACATAAGCTAGTAAATGTCTGAGGTCTAATGTGAGCACAGGTTTTCTAGACTTCAGGCCCCATTCTCTATTCACTGTGCTGCCTACCTGAAAAGTTAATGGGAAATAGGGAAATGGAGATGACAATTACAGATAACCTTTTCCAAGAATTTGGAGGAAAGGAAATGAGGAGAAATGTAGCATGAAAGCTTGAAAAAATGAGAGTTAAGGATAAAGTTTTTGTTTGTTTGTTTGCTTTGGTAGGGGCAAGTCCTGGCATGTTTTTACTTGATATGGAAGGAACTTGTAGAAAAAAGAGAGATTAAAGATGAATGAAAGAGAATGAATGAAGGAGCAAATGAGACAGGAAAGATTAAAAGGATCGAACCCACATCTAAAGGTGTTAATATTGGCAATGTGAAGGTCAACTCTTCCTTGATATTGTCCCATGTGATAAAAAATACAATGTTGAAGAGGAGTTTTGAGTGAGGTATACTGGGACAGACTGGAAGGGAAAAAGAAATTCATGATGGACAGCCTTTATTTACTCAAAAACATAGGATACATTGAAAGAGCAATGAGTAGGTGATTCAGAAGGTCTCAGGAGAAACAAAAGGGTTTCTAACAGTTGTTATGAAGAGTGAGATGTAGCATCAATCAGGCCAAAAAAAACCCCAAAAGATTGTAATGCTGCAAAAAAGGTACTAGTTGAGATTAGATAACATAAATTCATAGTCCTTTCTATAGAACCATTCAGCAGTATGTGAGTAGGAACAAAGAAGTAACATAGTAGAGTAACCCAGTTTGGGCTTTGATTGGCAGTAGGTCAAGGGAACAAGGGATGCAAAGCCAGCTGATAACGTATTATTCTTCAACTGATTAACTACAGAGTCAAGCCTGTGAAGGGAGAGAAGGAATGTCAGAGCAGGGATAATAGACTGGGAGAAAAAGGAGAGGCAGAAGGATTCTAAGGATATTGTAAGAATGAAGAACAAGTTTAGGAGGGGGTGATGCATAAAGAGAGAGTGAAGGATAGCAGTTTTTGATTATACAGGAATTTCAGGACTCTGAACCATGGAGTTGGAAAAATTTGAATGATGGTTAGATCAAAGATTTAACCATCTTCACGTGTGACTGAGGTGGAGTTAAGTTGAAGGTGTTGGGAGCTGAGAGGATTGATGAACTTCCAGTGCAGGATATTCCAGTAGACAACAACATTTATATTAAAGTCCCCAAGTGTGAAAGCAGAGGTTAGGTTGGAGAAGAAGGGTGAATAAGGCATGGAACTTGATGTTGGTAGATGGCTATGACAATGAGTTGGACTGGTTCATAGTGATGAAAGGAGAGAATCTCTAAGGAAGAGAGATTGCAAAGTGATGATGGCAAAGAAACAGTCTAAAAGTAGAAGTGAAGAGTGTACTTTTTTCTCCCAACACAGTCTTGCAAGGAGGACCAAGAGAAACAGTATCCAATGTGAAGTAGGATGGTAAGGGAGGCTATGTCTTCTCTAGAGGCATAGTTTCTATTAGCTCTAGAGTATGGAAATAATGTGAACTGATAATATTTAAAGTAAGGCAAAGTTTATTGACAATAAAACCAAGATTTCAGAGAATACAGAATTGGAATGCAGGGGATAGTATAAACTCTGAAGGGGTATGACTTGGGTGGATAGGGATGAGCATATAGGGAAAGAGGTAGGATAGGGGGAAAAAACCCACTATTTTTAAAACATGGTGACTGAGAGAGAATGCTGGAATTTCTTTTGCTATTGGTAGGGAATGAATGAATGACCAAGTAACAGGGGATGCCCAATTCCTAGGATCCTGTGATTATTAAGCATAGAGTCAGTGAGGGCCCTTATTACCTCTGATTTCCAGACTCTCTTATGATTCTGGATCTCAATTATAGAAATATAATATAATGATTAGGAACCTGGAGATTGAGCTGAACTCAACCTTTGAACCCATTCTGAAGTCTTATCTAAAAATAAGGCTAACCAATCCCAATTTCTTTAATCAATATGAGTATGGCAAGAATTGAAGACCCTTCATCATCCTGGTTACCCTACTCCCAGCACTCTACCTTATCATTTTTCCTAAAAATGTGGTTCCTGGAGCTGCGAAAAATATTTCATATGGTGTGACCTGGTAGAGTATCCAGCAAGACTAACAACTCCCAAATTGAATACATTATGTTTTTTTCTGAATGCAGCCTAGGATTGAAATAATTTTCTTGGATGTAATATCACACAGGTGATTCATATTGAGGGTTACCCCTTCAATTTGGACCTGTAATTTCATGAATATTAGGAAATCCTGATTAGGAATTCCCTTCAGTGACATAGAATAACTGTCATCTATATCTTAGAGCCTTAGAGAGCTGGCAGAACCCTGTGACGTTAAATGACTTACTCATGATGATGACTTTTATAAAGAGCAGTGTGTAGCGAGAATAGAGTAATAATACTGATCATAATAACAATAACATATTTATATGGCATTTATGTTACCAAGCACTTTTTCATATATTATCTCATTTGATCCTCACTACAAATGAGATAATATATGAAAAAGTGCTTGGTAACATGTGGTCATGTGGAGTGAGACATGTGACAAGAAAAGAACAATAAGCAATGGGAGGAACAGTTTTTTGGATGGAATCAGACACTGACTGCAGGGGAAGAATTGGCTACTGGCTTATTCCCAAAGAAAGAAAGAAAGAGAATGTCTTTGACACATGCCAGCTGTATAACCATTTTACCAGGGGGTGGGGTGACATTTTTGAACTTGGATTTTTGAGTCTGTGTTTTGTGAAAACGTCTGGGAGAAAGGAGTCAAAAAGAGAGTCCATTCTCTACGTAGCAATCATACAGGAAGGCAAGGATTAAGCAATACCTTGAGGTGATTGTTCTTTCATTCTGACTTTCACAAGCTGCTACTGTTGTTTCTGTTGCTGGATGGATGGAAATAAGCCTGAAGATTATGGTAGATGAAATGATTTAAGCTTCCTTTTGTAACAGTGCCCCTTGACTCTGCCTAGTAAAGGGAGCAACTACCATTAACTTCCCAGTTCCTCTAAGCATCTGGCCCTTTATCTACTATACCAAATTTCCTTTCATTAAACTTGTAATACATGAAAAAACCCATGTCTTTGTCAGAACTTCTGCCTAGGTTAAGTTCCTCCACTCAGGGAGTAAAACAAAGCAAAGAGGGACATTGATTGTTCAAGCTTGTCAGGGTTCTCCTTTTGTCACATGTATTCTCTCATTAGATTCTACTGCTCATTTCCCTTTCCCTCCTTACCCTTGGCCATTATCTTACTCCTATCTATGTAGTTCTAGTTGTTCCATTGAGAATGGATCCTCCTCCAGTCACTCCACATCCTCTTCCCACTTCTTCATGATGGAAATGCTAGTTAGAATTTAGAGCAGAAATGTGATTTTAGAAAAATGTCTTTTACAAGTTCTCTTGGCAATGTGTTAGCTTCAGTATATACTGTGGGAGCTTATTATAAATTGGAACTCATCAATGGGCTTGATGTGCTTCTTCCAACAAATTCGTTTTCTCTCCTGTGCTTAATGAGTGGCAAAGGAATTTTACTCCAATACATAAATACTTTTGTTTCCTTATGAATATGTTCCGTTTCTTCGTGAAGTTATTCATCAGGCAACTTAGAATTTAAAAAGATGTGAAAAGCAGCATGGCACTGTGGATAGACTAGTCTTGGAGTCAGGAAGCCCTAGGTTCCTCTCTCATCTCTGACAGGAATTATCTGTGGCTTGGTCACTTAGGGCCTCAAGCAACTAAAGATGAGCTACTAATGTGTGTTAGTGTAGGGAGACTTCCCACTTGGAATTCTCCTTGAAGATTAAGTCATACATTCAGAATTGACTCTTCCTAGTCCCAAAGAGAGAAAGAAGTGGAAGGAAGGAAGGAAGAAAAAAAGAGAAAGAAACCAAAGATAGAAATAAAGGCAGGTAAGGAGTATTAATGTCAAAATGTGGCAAATTTCTTTAAGAATAGAGTCAGCCAGAGCAAGTTGTGGCACGTGATTGTGATGGAATACTATTGTGCTATAAGAAATGACAAGCAGGATGGTTTCAGAAAAATCTGGAAGACTTATATGAACTAAAACAAAGTGAAGTGAGCAGAAGTAGGAAAATGTTGGATACAGTAATAGCGCTATTGTTAGTCATGATCAACTGTGAAAGCTTTAGCTACTTTGATCAATACAATATAGATTCAAGGTGATCCCAAGAGACCCACAATGAAATATACTATCCACTTCCCAAGGGAACAGATGATATCTGAGTGTAGATTGAATAACATTTTAAAATTTTCTTTATTTTTCTGTTTTTTTTTTTCAACATGGCTAGTACATAAATTTGTTTTGTCTGACTTCTCAATGGATGGGGTAAGGGTATATAGATGAAAGGAGAGAATTTGAAACTCAAAATATAAAAAATAAAATGTTAAAAATAAGTAAATAAATAAAAATAAAAAAGAACAGCATCAGTTCAGAATGAAGTGAGGCTGGTGAAGAAAGTAATGAAAAGTTTTCTCTTTATTTCTATTGAAGAAAAGAGCAAGAAAAGAGAAGGCATTAGACAACTGATCACTGCTCAAAGAGGGTAAAACCTGCTTTTAAATTTGAAGAAAGAGGTAAATTGTACATTTGCATCAATGTCATATCCACTGTGTTGTAATCTCCAGGACAGCGACTCCTGTTGTTGGGGCCTAGTAATTTTTTTTATCGTTGTGAAACTTTGTGTAATTTATACTTAGTTAAAAGCACCAAATAAGAATTTTTAAATGATTATAATCATAACAGAAAAATATCACTGTTTAGGCTCTTAAAATATTTTCAGTATGAACTTTGTCTAAATAGATAAGGATGTATTAGAAACCCTTCAACATGATTTTATGTGGCATCTATGCTGCTAATTAAAACAGACTAATACTATGGCTTTGGAAAACAAAAGTTACAATAAATTCTACAAATGTTGTGACAAAATTATAGGTTTTTGGCTGGTAGTCACTAAGCAAATGGTTAATTATGACTTTATCTTCACTTTGTTGCACCCAATGACAAAGCTTAAAATTGCCTATCTTATATTGCTACAGATCTCCAAAGGTCACTTATGAAACTGAGTTTAAGATACAGAAGCAGAATAATAATGATTATTAGCCAGTTTCATAACAATGACATTTTCATCACAATTATTAACATCTTCCTGATATGTCTGAGTGTGAACCTTTTGCTGATGTTGAAAATATAGAATCGGAGTTCATCCTGTAGAATTGTAATTGCATTTCTACAACTAGCTAGAGTTTCTATCAAAGTATTTCTAAAAAATGACACTATTTAATATGCCCCAAGAAGCAAGAAAAAGAACACAACCAAAAGAAACCTCAACTCCTCATCATTTTTAGTTTTTTTTTTTTAAATTCAGCAAATATTTACTAAGTGCCTACTGTGCATATTATAGTATTCTAATCCCTTAGTGAGATATGAATTTAATTTTAAAATGGTGGGTTCCTATTCTCCTAGATCTTACAGTGTTGGGGGTATTTATAATGATATAACACAAATTGATTACTAAAAAAATATAATACATTGTGCATATGAAAGGCGTAAACAAATACTAGAAAAGTAGAAAGCTAGAGAGAGTTCTATAGTGCTCCATAGTAAGTCTCTTTATGAAGCACCTAAAAGACTAAAGAAGAAGAGAGAGGTAGGGGCAAAGGTAAACCTTGTAGTCTTCCCCTTACATAGAGCCTGGAGGTTAGGGAATGTGCAAAAGCTAGAGGGAATGCTGTGAACTCTGTACTTGAAGAGGAATCCTGTGCTCTGTGACCTTGATTTACTGTTAGATAAAGTAAAAGATAATTGCAAGTTTCCAAGGCTTTTTTTTTTTATGTCAAGGCATTTCACAGACAGAATAAGACATAAAAACAATTCAATCAATCATTGGATATTTATTAAGCACCTACTCTGTTCCAGTCACTGTGCTAAGCACTGAGGATAAAAAAGAGGCAAAAGAGAGTTCTTGTCTTTTGTAGCTTATATTCTAATGGATTACATTTAAGGGATATCACAACAACTTAAAATTTTTGTCAACACTAGAAAACTAAGCAGAGGACCATAGACGATCTTAAGATCTAACCTTTAAAAATTTCAGATTTTAAAAATATCATAGCTTTTGTCTAAGAATTTCTGCTAAATATTTGAAAGTTAATTTTATATTGCAAAATGAAGGGTATTTTGAAAGTCAACACAATTTTAAATTTTAGTAAATTTAAAATTGCACTGACTTTTGGCATACTTTATATAAGTACAAATTGAATTTAAAAATAATAACTTTGGAAGATGACCAAAATTGGAGAATCTGTATAGTTTGTTTTTTAGGATGCATTTCAATTCATTTATAATAAACACTAACATTTGTGTAGCAATTTAGGTCTCAAAAATATTTCATAAATGTTATATCATTTGGGAAGGGAAAAGAGTAAAGTCATAAGCACTAATACAGAGCCTACTATATGTCAGGCATTGTGCTAAACATTTTACAAATAATATTCCATTTGATCTGCACAACAACCTTGTGAATAAGGTGCTATTATTATCCTGATTTAAAAGTTGAGAAAACTGAGGCAAAGAAGTTAAGTGATTTTCCCAGGGTCACAGAACTAAATGTCTGAGGCCAGAATTTCTGAACTCAGATCTTCTTGACTATAGGCCCAGTGCTCTATCCACTGTACCACTACCTTACCTACCTCAGGTATTACGATTCCTCTTTTGAAGAAACATAAATAAGGCATAAAGAAAAAAAGTGGTTTGTCTATCAGCTTCTAGCTTAAAAGAAGAGAAAGTGACATGAGACCCCTGGTCTCTCCTTACTATTGTTTCAGCACTCCTTCTGTTGCTAATTCAAATACATTAATAGATAAAGCAATTGAATGTCCAGATAGGTATTTACAAATTAGTGTATCTTTCTACATACACATGTGAAAAATAGAAAAGATGCTATTGAACAGCAGTTAAGGATGGCCCTATCCATAGGTGGACCCCATGCTCATGTGTTATGGGTACTAACAGAAGTACTTCAAAAAACCTTTTCCTTGAATAGAGCACTGGCCCTTGAGTTGGGAGGACCCGAGATCAAATTCAGCTTCAGACACTTGACACACTTACTAGCTGTGTGACCTTGGGAAAGTCACTTAACCCCAATTTCCTTGCCTTCCTTCCCCCCAAAAGACCCCCCAAAAGCCTTTTCCTCATCATTTTTAACCCGTGCTTGAAGTTCCCATCACTGTTTCATAATGCCAAAGTAAAAGATTTTGTCTTAGGGAATCCTATTTTTTTTTTAAGAGTTCAGTTTGTTTAATGTGTAGAAATGATTTGTCTTTTCCTAGTTACAGTATTCATCACATGAAGAGGTTCACCACACTATAAGAATAACAGACACTGTTTCCTTTATTATATTTAATCAAGTAAAATGACCATTGCTCAGTCCATAACGTGTCTGAATAAGAGCCTACCATGCTCATAGACATGAGGAAAGGAAATGTAACAAATATACTTCCTATAATTCCTGTTGGTTGATGGATCAGCATGACTTTCTCAGTGTTTGTCACAACCAAGGTTCCATTTCTTCTGACCCTTTGATTTAAACCCGTGCTACAGCAAGGAATTAAGTTGCTCATTTTAGATGCATCCTGGGTGAATTCTGCAGCCTGGTGTTTCCTCATTGTGTTTGGACTCCAAGGCATTTATTCTCTGATTCTGAGCCAAGATAATGCTGTGGACCAGTCTTGAGTGATGTAGGAACAGATGACAGAAGCAGAATAGGCTGCTATTAAGTGCAAATGCATTAATAGAGAAGGGTAAAGCAATGTCAAGCTAATGAATTAGTTTATAGAGGAAATATCATAATAATATTGATCATAATAACTGTAACTTATAGTTGTTATAGCCCTTATATTTACAAAGCACATTCTCGTATCTTATCTTATTTTTTCCCTACCTCAATTCCTATGGCATGTAGTGCAATATGTTTTATCCCTGTTGTATAGATATGGACACTAATATTCTGTGAGGATTGGCCAAGGTCATAGAGCCAATAGATGGTAGGTACACAACACAGATTTTTTTATAATTATCAACCTGGAACCTCTATTATTATAAGTAGTCTGGAAAGGAGGGCTGAAGGGAATCTTTTGGAAATCTAGGTAGTCTGGTATGTGATTTAGGAAGTATCACAAAAGCGCCAATGTCTGTTAGGGAGAAAGCTGGGTGATCAGAAGAGTAATGCCCTTTATTTTATAATTCTTTCTTGAACCAGTCACACAGAGATTCAGTTCATATCAAAGCCTCAGGGAACTTAGAGGTCACCTATTCTTATCTGCTTATTTTCCAGATGCAATCCCACCATGAAGTGAGTTGGAACAAATAAGCCTAGCTTCAGATAATTTTATCTCAATATTAGATTCAGTAGTTATGTACTGCTTGGCATTTATACAATTTTTATAAGATGTTTCTGATCTCATACTGCTTCTTTTTATTCTTTAGTGCTCTAATTTCTATTACATTTCTTGTGCATGTCTTATACCCTTTCTACATTGTAAGGTTCAGTTAGTAAATGATTAATAAATGTTTGCTCAGTTCAACTGTTGAATTATTTATCTATGTATTGCCCCTAGTACCTAGAATAGCCCATTACACTTAGTAGGTACAGAAGAAATGTTTGTTGAATATCTAAAGCAAAAATTCATGTTTCGGGGGCGGCTATGGTGCAGTGAATAGAGTACTGGTCCTGGAGTCAGGAGGACCTGAATTCAAATCTGGCCTTAGTCACTTAACACTTACTAGCCATGTGACCTTGGGCAAGTCACTCAACCCCAATTGCCCTATCTTCCCCCCTCCAAAAAGCCAAAAATAAAAATCATGTCTCAGTAAAGTAGAATATCTTTCCATGATAGATCGGGGATGTCCTGAGAATCCTTAGCCTTTGAATTAATATTTCCATGCTAGTATACAACATCCTGAGTCTATTTCCCATAAGAGATATTGGCTGAAGTAAAATTACCATTTATCTACAGCTTGTACAACTAATGTCCATAAGCCATGTCAAGACAGAATGAAATACTTTAAGTATCACACACCCACATATGAACACACAAATTGGGATGATTTGTTCATGGTTTTTAAATATCACTAGACAGGAAGCTGACTTGACACGTATCTTGGAAGATGATATCCTAAGAACTATATGACAATATTAAATTAGGACAACTTTGGTGACAAATTGTAACCATTCTGTTAATACTTCCAGTGTGGGGAAAAACCCAGTATTGAACTTCTCCAGCAACACAGATTATTCCCAATTATACCTTACTTGATAGATCCTTGGGAATTGTCTGAGGCACATAGAGGGTGACTTGTCCAGGGTCACATGGCTATAAGTGTCAAAAGTGGGGCTGAACCACACTCCAGTTACTTTACCAAGTGACTTCTTTGTAAATATTATCAACATTTAATATTCCCTGGATAGCAGGTGTTTTATACAAATAGCATGATGGTCTGTGAATAAATTTAAATTTTCATCAGCTGACATGCTTCATATTGCAAACTAAAACACCATCCTCTCTGCAAAGCAACAGGGCTGTAGGCAAGATAGGACAATTACTGCCCCATTTTCCAGTAAGAAACTTAACCCCAAATTAATTAATGTGTCACATCAAACTAGAAAGTAATTAAGATGACATGTCCCAATCAAATCCCTACTTCCTACCTCAGCAGAATAAAATACAAGCACTTGAAAGATCTTACCCTCCAGACCCTGGAATAATCAGTGAGATGCAAAGACATAAAGCAGCCAAAATGATCTTTCACTTTTTAAAACAAACAAAAAGTTCCTATTGATAGCCTTTTTTTCTACATTATGTCCTCTGTCCCTTTCCCTTGTTACAAAGTCACTCCTTGCTACAAAGAATAAAATTAAAAAAAATAATAGAAGAAAACAAAATAATTCAGCTAAAGTAACCAATATACCAAGTGCATCTAACAGTATATGTATTTTCCACAGATGTTGTTCACCATCTATCAGTCCGTCAATAGACATTTATGTCTCCTTGCCCTCAAGGAGCTCATGATCTATTAAGAGGAACGACAAGTGAACAAATATATGCCAATAAGCTACATACAGGATAAGTAGTAAATAATTAAGAGAGGGAAGGCACTAGAATTGGGCTGAGGGAGGGCTAGGGACCATAGGGGGTGTTGGAAAAGGCTTCTTGTAAAAGAGGGGATTTTAGTTTGGACTTAAAGGAAATTAAGGTGACTAATTAATAGAGATGGAGAGACAGAGAGCATTCTAGGCAAGGAGGATGCCCAGAGAAAAGGAAGTCCTCTGCAAAGAAGGCAGCAATACAAAGCTTTCATTTCAATAATTCTCATTTCCCATGACTTTCATTTGAATAATTCTCCATAGGGCAAGCAGCAACAGCCAGTTCCCCCTATTATAGATAATGTAATTTTTAAGCCAGATGGTGGTTGGCAAAAAGGTGTGAAGGTGGACAAATCTTCCTTCAATGCGTCTTTTGTCCTCCACAGTAGGATGTCTCTTAGCTTAGTGGGCACAGATTTCTTTGTGGCTCAGAAGACCAGCTTTAAAAAAAATCTTACTATCAAAGTTTGAGTTCCTTACCTATAGTTCCCTGACAAGGCCTGAAGTTTCAGCTGCATTTTTTTTGTTCCACTGCTGCGATATTTCTGGAATTCTGCTTGACTTCTTATCACTGTTGCCTTAGGTAATATTTTATTAGGAAGAAGGTATATGGTGAGGGTGTATGTGATGTCATTCCTAATTAGGAGGTATTGGTCATTGAGTTAAGTAAATTAACAAATAAACTAAAGGAAAAAGAATGTTTGGGGGAAAAACATGGGAAATATGATTTCAATGACTACCATAAAAAAAAAACAAAAAACAAACCTGGACTTTGTTGCATGTTTTTTTTTTTTTTGCTCCCTTGGATGGCCTCATAAAAAATATGTCATTTTGTGATTATCTCAAGGGAGCAATAGCTACAAAATATCTTTTAAGGCTATTTCAGTGCAGTGCCATGGTATAGAATGCACATTCAGAGGTAGACAATATTGAGTAATGAAAGCAGTGCTCCAAGCAGGAGCTTGTCAAAAGAAAATGGAAAACCCTTCTTTAGTCCCCTCAAAGAACAAAATGATGTTGGCTTTTTCTTTTTCTTTTTATTTCGTACTTCTTTTGGTTGTTGAGAAAGCATATGAAATGGCCACCAATGATGAGAAAACATAAGAAATAGCCACCAATGATTCATTCGTATCACTAGTAGTTGAATGTATAAGGGGGAGGAGGAATGGAGGCAGTGGCGAGAGAAGGTGGTGTAGTAAAATGTTTAATAGGTGATGTAGTGGATAGAGTGCCAGGCCTAGAGTCAGGCTCATCTTCCTGAGTTCAAATCTGGCCTCAGACACTTAATAGTTGTATGACTCTGGGCTAGTCACTTAACTGTTTGCCTTAGTGTTCTCATCTGTAAAATAAGTAGGAGAAGGAAATGGCAAACCACTCCAGTATTTTTGCCAAGAAAACCTCAAATGGGTTGTGAAGAGATGGACAGGACTGAAATGAATAAACAACAACAAAGCATCTAAGGGAAGCCATAGGTAAAGTATTTGCAGTTATCTATATAAGT
The DNA here is from genome assembly GCA_028646515.1 of Pseudochirops corinnae. NCBI lineage: Eukaryota > Metazoa > Chordata > Mammalia > Diprotodontia > Pseudocheiridae > Pseudochirops > Pseudochirops corinnae. Next base: position 227,343,572 of record CM053588.1, read on the forward strand.
TCTAGGGGTCAAGTTACATTTATATTACTAATTTATTTTGTTTTTTAACTATGCAGTTAGGTAACAACATGACAGTGCATAGAGTGAAGGACTTGCAATCAGAGACACCCCACCCTTCCACCCCTGCCAGTTCTTGGTAGTGTGATTTGGGGCATGTGTCATTTAAATTCTCTTAGCCTCAGTTTCCTCATCTGCAAAATGGAGAAAATATTAGTACCTACTTCTCAGAGTTGTAAGGATCAAATGAGATAATATACTTAAATTTCTTTGCAAATCTTAAAGTACTTTGTAAATGCCATTATTATTATAAGACACTTGCATGCCTGAGTGGTACAATTTCCGTTGCTTTTGTGCTGGCTCAGTGAAGACACTATTTGATCTTCCCAACTTGTGTCTCATGGTCATTTCTCTATCTCCACATTACCCCAAGACTGGTGTCATGAAGACCTGTATTTAAATCCCTACTTAGATATTTATTAGCTATGTGACCTTGGCAAAGTCACTTAACCTTCTAATGTTCATCTGTAAAACAAGGGGGTTATATTTAATGACCTTCCAGGTCCCTTCCAACTCTAAATCTATGAAATCTCTACTCCTTCTTGCATTAGTCATAACCAAGTGTTAGTGGCTACAAGATTTTCTTTGTACATGTTTTGAATGAATAACACAACAAAAAAGGAACACTGAACAATGGGAGGGAGCAGATTTTTTTTTTTGGAGAGGAGTCAGATGCTAACTGTAGGGGAAGAACCAGCTTCTAACTTCTTCCACTCTTATGCAAAGGAGAAAGAGAGACAACACTCAGAGTAATTGCAGAGTTAATGGTAATTGCTCCATGACTCCACAGAGCCAGAAGAAAATGGTATTGTTTCAGACGGGAACTTTAACCACTTCATCTACCATTGCACTCAAGTATCAGCTATCTCGGGTACACTTCCATATATTTACTTTTAAACTCTACTATTAACATTTTCTCTGTCACTTTCTTTAGTCTAGAGCTCCTCCCAGATCCTTCATTTTGGGAAGGTACACAAGGTAGTTGCTTTACATTTTCTCACCTGGCTGCTACCCTGCATTTTGGGATCTTTATAGACTTTATATATACAACCCATTGCCAAGTCTTGTCATTTCTTCCTTTACAAAATCTTTCCTATACATCCCTTTTTCTCCACTCATAGTTACCATAGTCCATCATTACCTGGACTCTTGAAATAGCATTATGGTTGGTTTCTCTGCCTCAATTCTCTTTCCATTCTAATCCATTTCCCACATAGTTGCCAAAGTGATTTTCCTAAAGCATAGGTCTGATTATGTCACAATCCTACTCAACAGCCTCCAGTGTCTTTATGATTATGATCTTTATTTCTCTTGATGGCATCACCATTTCCCCAATTGTTCTAGCTCTAATCCTCTGATTCATTCTTTACCCTTCCTTCTCCTTTATACTGTTGCACAAATTTAATCAGCTGATAAATCCTTCCAGTTCTATCTTTGCAATATTAATATCTTTCATTTCCATTCATCACCTACTCTTCTCTCATATTGTTACTGAAATGAATTTAATATCCTCCTCCCATTCCACCCCTCCCCTTCATTTGTGGAATTGAGAAAAAAGACAATTTACTCTTTTCATAGAGTCAGAGAATATTAGACCTGAATGGGACCTTTGAGATATCTATACCAATCTCTTCAATTTATAGACAAGGAAACTGAAATACAGAGAGGTTATAATATTTTAAAAGTCCAAACAGTAAGCTAGAGGAAGAGTAAGGAATACATTGTTGGTATTTTGACTCCCAACTTATTTTGGGAGCATGAAATATTATGGTATGGGCATTTACTCCATATTTCAATGCCAAATTCCTATACAATGTTCTATCTATTTGAGACCACGTGATTATTAGAATCTTTCTCTCTCTTCAATGACATTGATATAAATGACACAAGGTTTGAACTCCTTGACTCGTTGATTCCTAAAAGCAGGTATCATTTATGGCAGATTTTATTTCCCTGAAGTGTCCATAGTTGTTTCAGTTTGATATGGTATGCTTCTTTATTTCTGGCCATAGGTTTTTGATCTAATACTGTTGGTATCATTGAACGTGAAATATTTGTCATGCTTCAGTCCTGAAATGGTTGAAATTTAGTAATAGGTTCAAGTGATTATGGCTTTACTAGACTACAAAGTAGAACAAAAATAGATTTATACAAACCTAGTAATTCACCTTTGGACCCATGAAGTTATAATACTTGCTTGTTGTGGCTGTCTATAGAGCCAAGATAAGCTTCAAGTAAGCTGTCAATACAATAAATGCTATTATATTAAAAAAGATCATCTATGTAACAGGAAGTTTTCAGAACATAAAATTTCCACCTTTGATGAAGAATATACACATCTCAATGACTGATGAGCAAAGGCAAAGCAATGCATCAGCAGCTCTGAGATAAGTATAATTAAAAAAAAGCATGTTAGGGGTGAGTGATAGGAAGCATATTATGATAGGAGACAAGACTGTTCATAAGAGGAAGTGAATCTGAGTCCATTTTTTCAAAGAGAAGGAAGACAGGATGGCTCAAAAAGGGAGAAACTTCCACTAATTTGCTTGATTTTCAGCACTTCAGTTCACTTTTCCTTAATTTAATTATAATACATTGGTTGGAACATTAAGGAATCTTGGACTACTCTGTAGTCTCTCTCTCATAGCATTTCAGAATCTCCCAGAGCACATCTCTGTAGCTTACAGTGAAATGTTTGTAGCTAAGCTACAAACTACTACTACAAACCCAAGCTACCTGACAAACTAATGACTTTTTGGGGTAATCAATAATGCAATTCATGACCTGAGTCCCGATTCAATCCATTCTATATTGGCAGACAGTATAAGGAGGAAGAGAAGGGAAAAAGCATTTGGTTAGCACCTTCTATATGCTGAGTACCTTGTAAATATTATCTCTTTTTGTTCTCACACCTCTGCTTTGAAGAGCTACATACATTTGAACACATTAAATTAAGACATAAAACAATATAAATGACAAAACAGCAAAGGCATTCTTGGCATCCCTACTCAATTGGGCATTATCAGTCAGTCAGCCAAAAAGAATTTATTAAGTGTTTAATATGGGCTAGCCACTATGCTAAACTCCCTGCATACAAAGAAGGGCAAAAATATAGCCCATGCCCTTGAGGAGCTCGTGTTAGAGTGGGTGAGACAACATAAAATAAGTATACATACAGAATATGTGCAGTGTAAATGGAGGTAATCTCAGATTGAAATCATTGTTAGTTGGGGGTAGAGAGGAGGCCAAGAAGTGATTTTCGCACAAGTTGAGATCTGAGCTAAATCTTGAAGGAATCCAGAGAAGCTATGAGATGAAGGTATGAAGAGAGATTATTCTAGGCATGTAGAGCAGCCTGTGAATAGATATGGAATCAGGAGATGGGGTGTTGTATGCAAAGAAGAACAAGAAGGTTATTGTAGCTGGATTTTAGTGTCTGTGGAGTAGAATAAAGCATAAGCGGAGTGGCAAAGAAAAGGGTCAGATTAGGAAGGGTCTTCAAAGCCAAGTAGTAGATTCTCTATTTATTTCTATAGGTAATGGGGAGACACTGGAGGCTGTTGAGTAGGAATGTGATATAATCAGACCTGTGCTTTAGGAAAATCACTTTGGCAACTATGTGCAAAATGGATTAGAATGGAAAGAGAATTGAGGCAGAGAAACCAACCATAATGCTATTTCAAGAGTCCAAGTGATGGTGGACTATGGTAAGTATGAGTGGAGAGAAAGGGATGTATAGGAAAGATTTGTAAAGGAAGAACTGACAAGATTTGGCAATGGATTGGATATATGGCGTAAGTGCAAACAAAAATGAGGACAGTGAAGAAGTCAGCCTGACTGGGAAAATGGTGTTATCCTTGATAAGGAAATTTGGAAGAAGGGAGAGTTTAGTGTACTCACTGAGTACTATTTTGGGCATGGTGAACTTTTAAGACAAGTATAATGTTATTTTTCTTTAATCACTCAGATTTCTCAGTATAATGAAAAGACACATTTGTTTCAGAACTCAAGACCCCAATGATAAACACTTAGGTTGCAGTATTGCCTACCTCCTGAATTTTTTCTTTCTTTGAGAATTCTCTTAGATCAGACTATAGAAGAGTCAAAATGTTGGGGCAGGTTGGAGAACGGTTGAAGCTTCTTGTCTTGGTTTTGGAGTCATTAGAATTCAGTTACTCTATCTTGGTTTTGTGGATGCCTCAACCATGCCATGTTGACTTTTTATTTCCCTCAGAGACTGTGGTCAAGTTACTGTCTTCTCTTCTGGCTATTTTCACTATTTCCAGAGCTCCAGAATCCCAGATTTTAAAACATATCACCTGGTAGACTTTTCTTTACCAGTCAGAATTTCTCCAGGTGCAGTCTTTCTATAAACTTTGAGATACAGACCTAGTAGTGGTATTACTGGATTAAAGGACATTCACAGTTTTATAGTCCTTTAGCTATAGTTCCAAATTACTCTGCAGAATGGTTGGATCAGTTCACTACTTCACCAACAGTGCGTAAGTGTCTCAATTTTCCCACATCCTCTCCAGCATTTATAATTTTCCTTTTTTGTCATATTATCCAATGTGATAGGTGTGAGGTGGTATTTCAGAGTTGTTTTAATTTGCATTTCCCTAATCAAAAGTGATTTGGAGCAATTTTTCATTTGCCTATAGATAGTTTTGATTTCTTTATCATAACAGTTAGGGGAATGGCTTATATTCTTATAAATTTAACTCAGTTCTCTCTCTATATTTGAGAAATGAGGCCTTTATCACAGACATTTGCTATAAAGATTGTTTCCCAACTTTCTGCCTTCTTTCTAATCTTGGTTGTATTGGTTTTATTTGTGAAAAGCTTTTTTAATTTAATATAATAAAAATTATATATTTTATATATTGTATGTTCTCTATCTTATTGGTCATGAACCTGTAACTCACTTAACTTTTGCCTGGAGAATTTGCTTGCTATACCACTTGGTGCATATATATTTAGTGTTGATACTTCATTGTCTGTGGTACCTTTTAGCAAGATGTAATTAGGTCTGTTTTTGCTTTTGCTTTGTCTGAGATCAAGATTATTACCCCTTGGGTAAACAGTAAACTGGTCCTGGAATCAGGAGGACCTGAGTTCAAATCCGGCCTCAGATACTTAACTTTACTAGCTGTATGACCTTGGGCAAGTCACTTAACCCCAACTGGCCTGCTTTCCCCCCTTGCAAAAAGCAAGAAAAGAAATAAACAACAAAAAAGATCTCTACCTCTGCTTTTTGTTAACTTCAGCTGAAGCATAATATATTCTGCTCTAGCCCCCTTACCTTTACTCTATGTGTGTCCCACTGCTTCAAGTGTGCTTCCTGTAAACCACGTATTATAGGGTACTGGTTTTTGGCCACTTACAGTACTTTTTCATTGACCTGTTATTGCTGTAATTGGGTTATAATATTCCTTGAAGTTTTTATTTTGGGATCTCTTTCCTGAGGCGATTGGTGAATTCTTTCAATGCCTATTTTGCTCTCTCATTCCAGGATATCAGGGCAGTTTTCCTTGATAATTTCTTGAGAGATTCTGTCTGGGTCCTCCTTTTAATCATGGCTTTCAAGTAGTTAACTGATTCTGACATTCTCTCTCCTGGATCTATTTGCCAAGTCAGTTGTTTTTCCAAAGAGGTATTTTACATTTTCTTCTATTTTTTTTCATTCTTTTGAATTTGTTTGATTCTTAATGGCTCATAGAGTCATTAGCTTCCACTTGCCCAATTCTAACTTTTAAGAAGTTGTTTTCCTCAGTTTTTGTACCTCCTTTTCTATCTGATCAATTGTAGTTGTAGGAGTTGTTTTCTTCAATGGATTTTTGTATCTCCTTTTCCTTTTTGGCCAATTCTACTTTTTAGGCAGTTATTTTCTTTTTCCAGCTATTGACTCTTTTTTCATAATTCTCATGCATCAATGTTATCTTTTCCCATTTTTTCTTTTACCTCTCTTATTTGAGTTCTTCTGTGAGTTCTTTCTAGCTTTAGACAACTTCTCATTTTTCATTGGGGTTTTACCTGTAGGTGTTTCGACATTGTTGTCATCTTCTGAGTTTGTGTCTTGGTCTTCTTTGCAATAACTTTCTATGGTAGTTGTTGTTTTTCCTCATCTGTTTTGACCTTCTTTTTTTTTTCTATTAAATTTGAGTTCTGCTCTCAGGGTGGAAGGGGCACTGTGTCAGGTTTCTTGTGCCAATGGCTGCAGGCCCTATACTGCTATACTGATATTATCCTGAGGCCCGTGGGGGATTTTAGTGTCTGGTGCTACATTGAGGGAGAGGATGAGAGGGCAGCTGGTGCTACTGGAGGCTATAGGGATCTGGTAGGTTACCTGGTGCTAAACCAAGGTCCTAGTGCTTAAGTCTTGTGTGTGCTGAGGTCAGGGGGGGTGTTTCTGTTGGGGCTACACTGAAGCACATGGTGGTCTGGTTTATGATGGCTGCCTGATTGCCTGGGCCTATGCCAAAGCACATATGCTTATGGCTGCCTGTTTGCTCAGGCACTCATAGGTTTGGCTTCTACCTGTGTTCCTGGGGTTATGCTGAATCATGTGGTTCTTGGACTGGAGTCGGCTGGAACTCCTGGCTATGCTGAGACATATGGGGGGGTTGCTTGGTGTTGGTGTTTGCCTACTCTACCATATTGGGGCTCAGAATCTCCAGCTGCTTTGTGGAGGCAGGGCTTGCTGCAGGCTTGCAAGTTTCTTAGGCTAAAAGGTGATTTCATTCCTGTCTTTTTGCTGGTTCTGCTCTTCCAGGATTTGTTTTGGGATGCTATTTTATGGTTGTTTGGAGGTGAATATGGGGTAGTTATGATGATTTACTCTGCACTCTGCCATCTTGGCTCCCAGAAGTCCACACTTTTCTGGGATACATATTTTAGAGATATTAGAGAACTTACCAGAGAGAAATTTGAAGAATTTTTCCAAATGAGCAAAGCTTTCTTGTCGCCAAGCCCTGTGGAAAATTAAATCCTGGTGAATATCTTTGTTTCATGGAGTTAGTAATGAGATACAATGTTTTAAGGTAGTTTATATTTGTTTTCACATGATGTTATTTGCATTTTTTCCTTCCCTTTTGATTGTAAACTCCTTAAAACTCATGGAATATACTCCTCCCCCTTTCTCTAACCCTTCACATTTTCTAATTAGCTTTTTTCATAAATTAATTAATTTTAGTTTTCAACATTCACTTTCTTCAAAATTCTCCATCTCTCTCCCCTCACCAAGATGCTGTGCAATATAATATAGGCTCTACATATACATTCTTATTAAACATATTTTCACATTAGTCATGTTGTATAGAAGAATGAGAATGAATGGGAGGAACCATAAGAAAGAAAAAAACCAAAACAATAGAGCAAATGGTATGCTTTGATTTCCATTCAGACTCCATATTTCTCTGGATATTAATGGCATGTTCCATCATAAGTCTTTTGGAGTTGTTTTAGGTCCTTGCATTGCTGAGAAGAGCTGAGTCTATCAAAGTCAGTCATTGCAAATGTGACTGTTACTGTGTACGATATTCTCCTGGTTCTGCTCACTTCACTGAGCATCAGTTTATATAAGTCTTTCTATGTTTTTCTGAAGTCTGCCTAGTCAACATTTCTTATAGCACAGTAGTATTCCATCATATTCATATACCATGCCTTGTTTAGCCATTCCTCAATTGATGGGCATCTCTCAATTTCCAATTCTTACCCACCATAAAAGACCTGCTATAAATATTTTTGTACATGTGGGGCTTTTTCCCATTTTTATGATCTCTTTGGGATACAGCTCTAGAATTTGTATTGCTGGGTCAAAGGGTATGCACATTTTAATTAATTAGTTCTTTTCACACTGAAAATTTGATAAGTATATTTGATAAAGATGATGATTTGTCAAATATGTAGCAAACAATTATTGAAACTTTGGGAGACAGAAAACACATATGTAATGAATTATAGGACAAAGATACTTGCTAACTATGAAAAGTTATAATGAAGAGAGGACTAAAGAAAAAAAAGTGAGACTATGTATATGTAAACACAAAGATATGTGTATAAACTCACATATAGAATCTGTTCCACCTCAAATTTCCTCTTTTAAAATTGACCTCAGTTTCTATACCAACTATTTAGAGTAAACATCTTGATGATATAGTTTTTAATCAAATTACTGTTATAGAGGATAGAGACATTATAAACTTGCATAACTTTATAAAAGGAAATATTGAAAAATATATTTTTGAAAATTAATGAAATCAATAAAATATAGTAGGTAATTGAATGTATTTGAATGAATGAAATGAAATTAATATAACTGAATGACTTGTCATAACTTTCATTTAGACAATTATTTGTCCAATGTATATTACTTAATCTCTCTTTTTTTGGGGGAGGAGGAAAGGTAGGGCAATTGGGGTTAAATGACTTGCCCAAGGTCACATAGCTATCATGTGTCAAGTGTCTGAGGTCAAATTTGAACTCAAGTCCTCCTGATTCTAGGACCAGTGCCCTATTTGCTGCACCACCTAGCTTCCCTCTAACATGTCTTGTCTTTGGTTTTAGTTTCTTTAGCTATTTCATGATGCAGCTGGGTTGGTGATTTCTGAGGTCCATTCTTGTTCTATGTCTCTGTGGTCTATTAAATACAGTTAAGACAAAATGATTTCCAAAAGTTAACCTGACATAAAATTTAAAAGAAATCAGCTGTGGTGATTGATGGTGGTGGAGGGAAGAATTATAGCTAGGTGGCATAGTGGAGACATCACTAGAGCTGAAGTCAGGAAGTTATGACTTCATATCAGAAACCTACTAGCTTTGTGTCACTGGACAAGTTACTTAACTTATGTCTTCCTTGGTTTCCTCATATTTAAAATAGGTGTAATAGATTCACCTACTTCCCAGGGTTATTGTGAAGATCAAATAAGATCATATTTGTAAAATGCTTTGCAGACCTTTAAAAACTATATAAATGATAGTTATTATTATCATTCCTCTTGATTGTTACAACTTATTAATGATATGAAGTCAAATAGAAATTCATTATTTCATGGTCCCAATTAAAGTCAAATTCTACATAGTTTTGGGTAAAAATGTGACCTGAATTTACTCTTATACATAGAAAAAAAATGTCCTGAAATTCTCAGAAGCCATAGATGGCATACTTATTAAATTTGTAGCTGGCACAAAGCTGTGAGGGATAATGTGTTGCAAGACAGAATCAGGATTCAGAAAAATCTCAGCAGGCTAGAATTAGGGAATGAAATTAATATGATGAAGTTTCATAGGGATAAATGTAAAGCCTTGTATTTAGGTTTAAAAATCAATTTCAAAGTCCAGGATGGAGGAAACCTAGTTAACTACAAGTTTGTGTAAGGAAGACTTAAGAATTTTTGTGTAAGAGTGGATTGTTAGAATTGGATGACGCCTTCAAAATCATTTAATCTTATCCCCTACCAGATACAGCAATTCCCTGTACATTACCTCCTACATGTAAAGTGTACATTCAAACTCTGTTAAAAAAAAATCCAAGGAACCACTTCTTCATGAAGCATAGCATTACAAAGTCTTTTCTTTTATTAAGTTGAAATCTGCCCCCAGTACAGTAAGTTCCAGCCATTGGTCATAGTTCTGCTGACCAGAGTAAGACATAATGTCTGGTCTTTTATTTTAACATGTTATCATTCTACATAGACAACTGGAGAAGGCTATCATATTCTACCTCTTCCCTCCACATCTCTGTTTCTTCATATTAATAATTTAGTTCCCCATACTGCTTTTCATGTGGCAAGGTTTAAGTCCCCCTTACCACTCATGTTCCTACTCTTCAACTATGGTTTCTTGATGTTCTTCTTAAAATGGGGCACTCAAAAACTCTATCCAATACTCAAAGCATCTGTGCTTATAGCATTTTTTGGATCTACAAGTCTATAAATTGTCAAACTACGGAATAAGTTTGTCTAGCAAGATTTTTAAAAAAATCAATATTGATTCATTGTTATGACAACTACTTTGGAAAATAGATTGACACCTGTTGGGAAATTCAGATGTCACACTCCATGGCTGGATAATTAATAAAGTAACATATTGCCTTTTTCTAGGTTTAAAGAAGCCCAGAAGCAAGTTGATTTAGACAGAGTATAGTGCTACAAATATATCTCAGGCTTGTCTGTTATCTTTATTCAACCTTCTTTTCATTGGCAGTCCTCTTCCTCTACTCAATGAACCCTGATACTCTCTTCTCTTTATAAGCAGTTATATATCTAACAAGTTCTCAATAAGCTTAACATGCACACAAATTTTACTACAGATAGATCCTCACCTTTCCCTCTCTTCCTGTAACCAAAACTCACTTTAACCCTCCAGCAGTCTGCCATGGTGTCATCTGAGTCATACCGGCACTCAGGATGCCAGTGTTCCCTCTTAATATTAGTAGTATCAGTTACCATTAATAGCATAAGGATTATAATTGTTTTCTGCATTATGTAGACCAAGCACAAAGAAGCAATTATTGACATATGTTCTTAAACTTGTGATTTTAGTCCAAATAGAAAAAAGTCACTAGAGGACTGGACTGTCTTTTCCTAGTGCTTCATAAAACTTTTCATAGTTCCTATCTATACATCTGGGTGCCTAAGCTATAGTCCATAGACTAGTAAAAAAAGTTAATCAAATAGCTTTCTTACTGGGGCAGAATGAGATCCTCTTCAGTTATGAAAGATATAAAAGATCAAAATCTCTCATTATACCCACATAGACCATAAATCTCCATGCCAATCTAAAATATGACTACCTGGGATTTTGTAATTCAACATGATAAACATTTTAAAGTATCTGCTCTGTGAAAGGAACCATGAAAGGTGCTAGGGATAAAAAAAAAAAAATTAAAAATGGTTCTTGCATTCAAAGAGTGTATATCTTCCTGGTATGTAAACTTGGGCCTATTCATTGCTTCATTAATTCTGATTTTATTTTCCTAGGATGTTTTCTTACTGAGATTTTTTTCCCCCTTTCTACTCTTTAGATATAAATATTTTATTTTCTTTTGCTTATTTGTTAATGCTTTGAAGTGATGAGGGAGAGCTAGGCTTAGGTACAATGTCTCACTCACTCAGCCACTTTGTTGCCAGTGTCCCTGAACTTAATTTCGCTTTGTCATTTCCAATCCCTAGGTGGTCCTCAAGGTTATGGCAGTCAGTCCCTTGCTCTGAGACTCCTCTAGACTTATAGCCTTTATTCCCCAGAAGGGAATTCTTATCTATTTTCTCTCTTGTATCCTTGTCAGGGATTATCAAAAAATACATAGGAGCTTCCTGAGGAGAGGCTGTATCAGTGTTTCAGAGGCTCAAGCAAAGTATTTTCTCTAGAGGTTTCCTTATATCCCTTTCTTCGGTACCCCAGTCTTTCTTGTCTGCTCAACAAGGCCCTGCAGAAATATTAAGTCAGCAAAATACTTTGTAATATTCTCTTTCATAGAAGTCATTGTTTTCCTTTTATATCTTGATATTTTTGAAGATCTGAAAGCATACATCTAGGAGTGGGGCTAATAGACAACAACTTGTTCCCAACCAAACATCATCCTGGAAACCCTCCTCCCCACCCCAATCCCAAATCCCAAAAGAGAAATCAATTCTAACTCACATCAGAGATAAACCTTTTTCCTACGCAAAAGTGAAAATCTACAAAGTCGTCTTTGGAATAACTGCTACTCTTTCCTTTAATTTTGATACTGATTTGGAAGACCATAGCTCCTCAGTTCTGTTTTCAGTTGGCTTTAAAAATTATCCTCTAATAAATCTCTTCTGAACACACAAGTCTTGGAGACAAGTTTTCTCTTTTCTTTCTGTGTATCGAATTGGCAAAAAGTGATTCATTTAAAGACTACTTAACACTAAATGAATAAATTGAAACGGTTGAGAGAAACTGATCTAGTCTCCTATTTTGAAACTTCTCAAAATCACATAGAGAGCCCTTATTTCAATTACTATAGTGAATGACCCTAAATAATACATATATGAAGAAAATACAAAATAAATGGAAGGGAATTTAGATAAGAAGGACACAGCCGTTTGGAGGGGATGAGGAGAGATTTTTATTGTAAGTGGCATTTGAACTGAGTCTTGAAGGAAATCAGGGCATGAGGGAATTAATTCCATGCATGGGAAATAGTCAGTGCAAAGGGATGGAGACGGATGGTAGAACACTGTGTGTGCAGAATGCCAAGAAAATCTGTTTGACTGGACTGTACTTCAGAAGAAGAGAAATAATATGTAATGGGACTCTAAAAGTAGGTTATAACCAAGTTTTAAATGGCTTAAAAAGCCAAAAATAAAGTAGGTTATATTTTATTCTAGAGACAGTGGGGGAGCAAGTGGAATTTATTAGAAGTGAAATAGCTAGACCTACACTTGAGGAAGATAATTGTATGTGAATCATTATGTCTTGCAGAGAATGATGAGGTAGGGAAATTACCTAAAGAACTTTGGTAACATCTTTTAAAGCAAATCAAAATATATGTTGGTACTTACTTGGTGAATTGAATATAAAGATGCATCCAGTGTAGCATTTCACAACAAAGATATCAACAACAAAAACAACAACAATTACAGTAAGACATGAAAGAGTTGAAAGTTTTACATAATATTCAGAAGGATTACATCTTCGTGCAATGATACTTTCTTTAAACAATACTGGGTAGTTTATGGAAGATGGCAAAATGAGAGGCCAAAAAGGAACTTATATCCTCAACACCTCATTCAAAAACAGCAAGAGAAATTCCTCCAAAGAGATGAAACTATCATATTCTCAAATTAATAATAACAAACTTCAAAGAAACGAGAAACTTAAAGAAGAGTTCTAATAAAATGACAAATTGGATTAAAGAAAGAAATTAAAGGAAAATCACAAGAAGAAAAAATATCCTGAAACCATAACAGGCTAGAAACAAAGTGAGAATTTTCTTGATATTCAGCAGAATAAATATACAGGGATCTAAAAGAAGAAATGAAATTAGCAAAATTATCAAAAGATGAAATAAAGAACTGAGTATAACTAAGGACTGAAGGACAGACTGGTGGAACAACTAGAGGAAACAGAAAAACAAACCCTTACAATTGTTCAATTAGAAAGGCATTTTAAACAATGCATGAACTGGGAGGACAGACAAAACAATGATACTGATGTATGTTCCAGCTTCACTAAAACTGTGAAGAAAAAAATCTAACCACTGTATTTCATAAATTATTCAAAAAAATTTTCTAGAAATGACATATGTTACAAATTGATAAAATTCACAAAATCCTAAAGGGACTTAACCTCAAATTCAACTTTTCTAGATACAGTAGTGTCATATCAACACAAAAATAACAGGAAATTATTCTTTTAAGTAGAAAAGGAAGAGATGTCATATGTAAGAAATTTCAAATCTCATAATATTATTTTGCAAAAATACTGTGTTGAAAAGATTTGAAATGTTATAACACTGAAATTTAAGATATACAGGGATTTATTCCCAAATTACCTTGAATTCTTGGCTTGTCTGACTTGTCAGTTCCCTGGCAATTTGGATTTGACATTGGAATGAATTGAGACCCCTGCTGTCATTCCACCTTTAACGAAGGGAAATGTCCTTAGCCACATCAGAGGAAGAAGAATATTTAACAGTGACATACATTGAATTTAGCATAAGTTAATTCACCTGAGTATAACTTCTCTACCTCTCAGTTACCCAACATGGGAAACAGAGAAAGGATGGAGTTTCTCACAATTCTCTGCTCAGGTGACCAGGAAATAAAGTCAACAGCCTAAATCCTAAAGGCTGAATCAATACTAAAATCAAGTCTAAATGGGTGCACAATCTAGGTATAAAGGCTGATACTGTAAGCAATCTGGGGAAGCAAGGAATGGTTTACCTGCCAGATTTATGGAGTAGGGAAGACTTTATGACCAAACAAGAATTAGAGAGCATTATAAAA
>CM053588.1:227358101-227373506 GCA_028646515.1 Pseudochirops corinnae
GTGTCTATATTTCTATCTATATATGTTTGTGTCTATATGTGTCTCTCTCCATATATGGGTGTGTATATATATATATTCATTGTCTTACATCTTTGAATATGTATATATATATGTATTCATTGTCATATCTTTGTATTGCTGAGCATAGCTAAGTCATTCACAGTTGATCATCGTACAATATTGAGGTTACTATGTGCAATGTTCCCTTGGTTCTGTTCATTTCACTCTACATAAGTTCATGTAAGTCTTTCCAAGTTTTTATGAAAGCATCCTGCTCATCATTATTTCTTATAACACAATAGTATTCTATCACGACCATATACCACAACTTGTTAAATCATTTCCCAATTAATGGGCATTGCTTCAATTTCCAATTTTTACCACCACAAAAAAGGGCAGCTATAAATATTTCTTTTTATTACAAAAAAATCTCTTTGAGATACAGATCTAATAGCAATATTGTTGCGTCAAAGGGTATGCACAGTTTTATAACTCTTTTCAGCATAGTTTCAAATTGCTCTCTAGAATGGTTGGATCAGTCCTGTGAGTAGCATCTAGAGACTCATGTGAACATCCATACCCTACATTTTTATGTGTTGTTTTATATGTAAGCTCATGAAAAACCTCAGCATACATATGTAGTCCTACATATACAGAGTTTTTTTTTACATGTTGTCTTTTCCATTAGAAATATGAGCTCCTTAAGAGCAGACATTATTTTGACCTTTTTTTGGGGGGGTGGGGAAGGCAAGACAATTGGGGTTAAGTGACTTGTCCAAGGTCACACAGCTAGTAAGTTTGTCAAGTGTCTGAGGCTGGATTTGAACTCAGGTCCTCCTAACTCCAGGGCTAGTGCTCTATTCACTGCATCACCTAGCTGCCCCTTTTACATGTAATTGGGAAAAATAAAATATTAAAAAGAAAAGATGTCACTCATAGAGAGGCGTGAATAAACTATTTCCAGTCTCCTCTATCCACTGTGTAGCAGAAGACTATGACTATGAGGTTGGCCACTCTGCTCTACAGAAAAGAGTTTCTAGGATATAATTATATCCATTTGCACCAATAAATACTGTTAATTTAAGGGAAATAAATTTTAGGTTCAAGTTGCACTCCTAATAGCTATTTTTTTTTTTTTTTGCTTTTTGGAGGGGGAAGGCAGGGAAACTAGGGCCAAGTGACCTACCTGCCCAAGGTCACAAGGCTAGCAAGTTCCAAGTGTCTGAGGCTGGATCCAAACTCAGGTCCTCCTGACTCCAGAGCCAATGCTCTGTGTCAGGTGAAATAGCACACTGTGCTACCCAGCCACCCAAAAAATAATAGCTATTTTTTAACAGATAGAGAGAGACCCATGCTATATACTCAATTATTGTATTATTCCATATGTCATGCATGTCATATCATATATCATACTATGCTATATTACCTTAGAATATCAAAAGAGATAGTTTTCATAAAATGGTTTGTAAACCTCAGATTGCTACATAAATTCTAGCTATTATCATATTATTATAGAATTTTAGAGCTGGAATGGATTTTAAAATCATTTAGTCTGATCTCTTTCTCTTGGAGATAAAACAACAGAGGGACAGGGAGGTTAAGGGGACCACACAGCTATTTAGTGGTAGAGTTGGCACTAGAATTCTTTTAACCCTCTACCACCACCATCCCAAACTAGGGCTCTGTTCTTTTCTGTTATGACATGTTAAAAATAGAATGAATATGGTAATAAAAAATTAAATGGGAAAAATCTTAAAAGAGCTTTAATTTGTACCATAATTTTTGAGTTTTTATCTCAAACATGGAGTAATTTTTTTGTAAAACAATTGTGGTGCTTTTTCAGTTACAAGTAATTCATCATAGAGTTAGAAGATAATGTACTGATGAATCTGTCATTTAGGTACCATGGTTCCACCAATCTGAGAGTTGCAATGAATATTGTATGGGCATTTGTGTGTGTATACATATGTATGTTTGTGTATGTGTGTGTATATAGGTATATGTGTATATACAAATATGTGTGTATGTGCATGTGCATGTGTGTGTGCATGTGTGTGTGTGTGTGTGTGTGTGAGTAGTCAAACAGACCAAACCAGCCTCTAATCTGTGGATGGCTGGAGCCAAACAGAGCAGGCCAGAGACAAGAGAGTCAGAAATCAAACAGAAGTTTAATTTCAAAGTGAGGGAAACAGCTAGCAAACAAGGAGGAAGATTAGACTCATTTGCCAGGGCCCCATTCCTAATAGGGGGATCCAAGGCAGTGTGGAAAGATCTCAATACTTGTACCAATGTCTGCACAGTGAGCTGTAGCCCTGACGATAAAGGGTGACAGCAACAGTGAGACAAGTTTGACTCATAGCAGGGCTTCATGATCGGAAAATGGATACAGCAGGTTGCTTACCTGAGCTCAGAGAACACCTGACGCTGGTGAAATCAATACTATAATTATATGAAACAATTATGGAATTTTGCTGTAGCTGAGATCATCCAGAGGGTGGGTGCAAAGGATTGTTGTTATGCCAAGTTCAGGGCCCACCTTAGCTGTGGAAAACAGGGGATAGGCAGACAGACAGATAGATAGATAGATAGATAGATAGATAGATAGATAGATAGATAGATAGATACACACACACATATACATACAGAGAGAGAGAAAGAGGGAGAGAGGAGAGAATGGGGTTTATATTCTGCTTCATGAATAAGACTCTATTATAGAAACTTAAATGCTTTCAAAGTCAGAAATATGTTCTACAAACTGGGCTTTCATTACCTTTGCTGTGAAGATTTATCCTTAACTTTAGTAAATATTGTTTCTGTAAAGGACCTTAAGGTATGACTTGGAATCTTTCCAGAATCAATATGCAAAGGCAACAGGAGCAGAGCTTGCTTTTAAAAAAGTGAATCAAGTTACAGGGCCCTTAAGTACTCCACTTTCACTCCCCATGGTGAGCACACAGTGTGCTATTTCACCTGACAAACAAAAGAGAGTCAAAATGGCCAAATCAGTCTGCTCAGCACTTTGAAGGAACACATGTGGGTTATTTCTTTCCAAAGAGAAAAAGAATCTCATCACAATAACCTGATCCTGCACGCTGCCCGGTACTCTACAAGTGAGCAGCATGTGGGAACTCAATTGGCCAGGAAAACGAAGGACAGCAACAGAAGGATAGAAGTTGTCCGTTTTTGGCCCTGAGAGATTTACTGTCATTTTATCTATGGCTTTTGAAACAAGTGATTATGAAGTCTAGAAAATGATGTTATTTCCTGTACAAAATTGGACACTTATAAATGAAGCTTTTATGTTTGGAAGAAGAGTGTTGGCTTATAAATGCCACAAATAGAGTTAATTCTAGATTAGCTGTGCTCACAAAGAGACGAAGACTCCTAACAACAGCAATTTTCAAAATAAATCATATTTAAGTCATTTAGGGTTATATCTTTGAATAAAACGTACATGCTTAATCATCATTCAGCCTAATAACAAAATGAGAGTATGTTCTTTGGACACACCCAATTAAGAAAGAGGGAAGTGGGCCAGACCCCCACAGGAAACAGAGAGGCTAAGGCAAAATTTAACACAGCTAACACATTGGATCAATAAACCAGCAATAAATCAGTAATTATTTTACTATGTGTCAAACACTGTGCTAAACACCAGGGATAGTAATACAATCAATTAAGTAATCTCTACTTGCAAGGAGGTTACATTCTAAAGGCAGAAATAAGAAGGGCATATATAACTATGGAGGATGAACATAAAGAGAATAAATCAGAACAATTCAACATAAATAATATGTAGTTCGTGAGGGAGATGGTGATGCTTGAGCTGAATCTTGACAAAAGAGATTGGGATTCTATGAGGAGAGATAAAAGTAGTTCTGGGAAACTAGGGTAGCATAATGGATAGAGTGCCAGGCCTAAAATCAGGAAGACTCAACTTCCTGAGCTCAAATCTGGCCTCAGATTATTAGCTTACTAGCTGGGTGACCCTGGGCAAGTCACTTAACCCTATTTGCCTTAGTTTCCTCATCTGTAAAATGAACCAGAAAAAGGAAGTGGCTAACTTCTCCAATATCTTTGTCAAGAAAACACCAAACAGAGTCACAAAGAGTCAGACACAACTGAAAAACAAATGAACGAAAGAGTTCATTCCTGGCATCGGCAAAGGCATAGAAATAGGAGAGTAAGAGAGAGAAGGTTAATTAATTAATAATTAAGGTTAATTAAATTAATAATTGAGAGTTGATTGCAATTATAAACATGTCTAAAGTTGGTAAAAAAATTATCTTCTTCAAATAACAATTTAATCAGGAATTATATTTTTCATTTTTTAATATATTTATTAAATATATTTATCATTTTTAATAATGTACTAGAACATTTGTTGTTTGTCAGTCAATAAACATTTTGTAAGCACCAGCTCTATGCTAAGCAGTAGAGATAGAAAGGTAAAAAACAGCCATTGCTCTCAAGAAGCTCATAGTCGAAAGGGGAAAACAATTCGTAAAGATGTATAAACAAGACACATGAAGGATAAACTAAAAAGAATGAACAGAGAGAAGGCGCTAGGATTACGGGGTATCAGGAAAGGTTTCTTGTACACAGTGGGATTTTAGCTGGGACTTGAAGGAAGCCAAGGAAGCCAGGAGGCAGATAGGAAAAGGGAGAGTATTCTGGAAATGGGTAACAGTCAGCAAAAATACTCAAAGTCGAAAGACAGAATATCTTGTTTGAGAAAGAGCAAGGAGGCTAGTGTCTCTGGATTGGAGTACATGTTGAGGAGTAAGGTATAAGAAGACCGGAAAGGTAAGGGATGCTGGGTTATAAATCACTAAAGAATGACAAACAGCATTTTTTATTGATCTTGGAGGCTGGTGGGGGAGATTGGGGAGAGGGCAACATGATTGAATCTGAGTTTTAGAAAAATCACTTTCGTGACTGAATGAAGTATGGCTTGGAGTGAGGAGAGACTTGGGGCAGGGTACTGCAGAAATTAACACATAAAATGATGAGGGCCTGCACTAGCATAGTGGGAGTGTCAGAAGAAAA
The DNA here is from genome assembly GCA_028646515.1 of Pseudochirops corinnae. Classification (NCBI taxonomy): domain Eukaryota; kingdom Metazoa; phylum Chordata; class Mammalia; order Diprotodontia; family Pseudocheiridae; genus Pseudochirops; species Pseudochirops corinnae. Next base: position 227,363,151 of record CM053588.1, read on the forward strand.
GAGAGCTATCAACTGGAAATCAGGAGGCCTTGGCAGCAACTTAGATATAAGGGATAAAAGACAGTGAGGAGTCCAGGGTGACTTCTGAGTTGGAAGCTGAGGGCATAGAATGGTGGTGTTATGCTCCAGAGTAATAGGTAAAGTAGGATGGAGAAAAGAAAAAAAACAAAGAGAAAAGAGACTATCAAGAAGGAGAGTGATGGACAGTTTCAAAGGAGAATGGGGATTGAAAAAAAAGCTATCAGATTTAATAACTAAGAGATCGTTGGTAATTTTAAATAAGGAAGATACAAATAAATGGATAGACAAATGAATGGACAAATAAGTTAGTAGATGAATAAATAAATGAACAAATAAATTATTTTTCTGAAATAAATCACAAGAGAAAGTATTCATTCTTTTAGACTTAAATGGCAGGTAGCAATGTTTAAGAACACTTCATTTTAGTCCTTAGGCAATCTACCAAATCTACCAATCATGGTAGATTTATCATCATCATCATCATCATCAATAAAAGAATCTCTTAAGGTCCATTCCAGTTCTGAAATTCTACAGTTCTTTGATTCTCTGATGTTTTAATATCTATGATTCTACAGTAACACCTCATATATCAAGTATCATTTAGGGGAAACATGCATTTCCACATGACTGAATTTTCTGAACTACTGAAGCTTAACCTTTTAAAGATCAAAAATTTTCTTTGCTGTAAGTCTATCAGGTAGGCATTTCCTAAAATATGTTATATGCTTCTCTGTCTTCTTAAGCAGAGTATACTGAATTTTTTGACCTTTTCTTGAAGATTCGGTGTCATTATTTTTAACTTCACTTGTTATAGGTACATGTGGCTGTGGGTCCTTACACTAAATGGCCCCAGACTAGTTTGAGAATTCATCTATCTCTTTTTTTTCCAGCTTCTAGTTCAGTTTGATTTGAACTGAAAAACCATATAATCAAGTTTGTCAGAATTAGGCCTGAAAGAGTCTTTGTGCATTGGCATCTTTTTGTCGGAAAGCTTAAAGGTCTTTATTTCTTACTTCCTAATTATATTTTAATAAACATTTATAAAGCAACCCATTGTGTGCCAGGAATTATGTTAGATGCTGAGAAAAGAAAGACAAAAATGAAAGAATCCTTCATTATTTTATTCTTTCCAACTAATTTTTTTTAATATTTATAACTTTCTTATTCTAATACAATATATATCATGGGCAAAAAGGATTTTACCCCAAGGTACCACATTTAAAGGTAACTAAATTTAGAGGGTAGAGATACTCACAATTCTTAGAGTTTTTTAGTACAAATCTAAGAACCTGGGGTTAATATCTAGTTAGTAACAATGATTAGATAGAATAGGAAAATATCCGATATAAATCTAGGTTGTAGAGCTTTTTCCCCATCTCATCTTCTCTCCCTCCTCTCTCAATCTGCTGACCTTCTTAGCAAAAGCTTCACTATAGCGTTCCAGGGTGCTTGTCTCAATATAAAAGGTGGTGTCCCATTTCCCTTTCCCTCTCCCTGGCCCCACCCCAATACACACATCTGAGGGTGTTTTTGCACCACTTGCTCTGGGTACAATTCAGTCTCAGAGTGGGATAGTAAAACAGAGAGGCTAATTACATTATCATTTAGGTAGGTGTGGGAGGGTCACCCCTATAGCAAGTATACAATTCATTACACACTCTCTGGATATTTTAGTCTTACCTAGACAGCAAGCAATAAGTTTGTCAAAGTATATGTTTTTTCTACAAAGCAAGAAATACAAATGGGCATCCAAATCCAAAGGAAAAAAGTCACATCCTTAGTAAAGGTTGGCTACAGTCACAGGAAATAATTCCTTCCTATCTAGCTGTAAATAAAACTTTACATGGTTTAAACCTTCAGCCTTCTTTGTCAGCCCCAGTCCAGAATGTACAGAAGCACAAGAAGACAGACTTGGGAAGGCCAAAAAGAAAAATGTAAAGGCAGAAGACTCCAATAGAATGTTAGCTGGGAGGGCTGGATTGGAAAGGTGTGTTGTTGAAACATGAGACATCTTTCAAAGGCACGATTTGAAGAGAGAAATTGGTCTCAACTACAGATGGTACAAAGTTGCTATTCATCAAATAACCAATCTTTTCCCTCTACCTTATGGAAACACTTGAATAGCTATTGTCTCCTTCAGAGAACAGTGCCAGACGGGGCATTCCTTTTAAACACTACAATTTCATTTCCCAGAGATCTGACACAAAAGTACTATTATATTTATTTCCCCCATTGTTACTGTTAGGTATGATCATAGTGCTGAATCTTATACTTCCAAAGGGGAGTTAAGAGGTCACCTACTATTGCCATCAATGGAATTGCCTAAGAAGAGGCTAACAAGTAGTTATGTGACCTACACTTAAACAATTTCATTGTTGAAGAACACACTACTTCACAAGGCAGCCTGCACCTCTTTGAAGTGAAAATTGTTATATATTTTCCAATTACATGTAATAACAGTTTTTAACATTCATTTAAAAAAAATTTCAAGTTCCAAATTATCTTCTTCCACCCAATACTTTCCCAACTCCCTGATATAGATTATTCATGTACAGTCATGCAAAACACATTTTCACATTAGCCATGTTGTAAAAGAAAATACAAACTAATATATAAATAAATAAATTAAAACAAGAAAAATAAAGGTTTTTAAAAAGTGTGTTTCAATCTGCATTCAAACTCCATCAGTTCTCTTTGAAGATGGACATTTTTTATGATGAATCTTTCAGAATTGTCTTGGATCATTGTATTGCTAAGAATAGCTAAATCATTCACAATTGATTATCACATAATATTGCTATTACTGTATACATTGTTTTCCTAGTTATGCTCACTTCACTTTGCATCAGTTCTTATAAATCCTTCCAGGTTTTTTTAAAAACATCCTGCTTATCATTATTTCTTATAGCACAATAGCATCACTTTTTAATCCATTCCTCAACTGATAGGATTCCTTCAATTTCCAATTCTTTGCCACCACAGAAACACCAGCCGTAAATATTTTTGTACACATAGATCCTTTTTCTTTTCTTTTTTAAAATCTCTTTTGGTATTATACAGACCTAGTAGTAGTAGTGTTGGGTTAAAGTTTAAACACAGTTTGATGGCCCTTCGGGCATAGTTTCAAATTGCTTTCCAGAATGGATGGATTAGTTCAAAACTCCATCTGTAGTGCATTAGTATCCCAATTTTTCCACATCCTCCTCAACATTTGTAATTTTCCTTTTCTGTCATATTAGCTAACCAGATAGGTATGGTGTGGTACCTCAAAATTATTTCTTTAATCAATAGTGAAATCATTTAGAGCATTTTTTCATATGATTTCACATAGCTTTGATTTCTTTTTCTGAAAACTGCCTGTTCAGAAATGTTGACAACTTATCAATTAAATAATGACTCATATACTTCTAAATTTGACTCAGTTCTCTGTCTATTTGAGAAATTAGGCCTATATCAAAGAAACTTGACCAAAAAAAGCTCCCCCAGTTTTTTACCTTCCTTGTAGTCTTGGCCACATTGACTTTGTGCAAAACCTTTTCAATTTAATATGACCAAAATTATCTATTTATATCCAAGAATGCTATCTCTTTTTTGTCATAAATTCTTCTCTTATCTATAGATCTGAGAGGTAAAATGTTTTATGCTCTCCTAATTTACTTATGGTGTTGCCCTGTATATCTAAGCCACATGCCCATTGTCAGCTTATCTTGGTATACAGTATGAGAAACTGCTCTATACCTAGTTTCTGCCAAACTGCTTTCCAGTATTCCAAGCAATTTTTTATAAATAGTAAGTTCTAGACCCAAAAGCTTGGATCTTTATGTTTATTGACATTAAATAAGTAAATTAATTTAGATAGAATTGTCATTCTTATCATATTGGCTTGGCCTACCCATGAGGGATTAATATTTCTCCAGTTATTCAGATCTGACTTTATTTGTGTGAAAAGTGTTATAATTTTTTTCACATAGTTCCTGGGTTTTACTTGGCAGATAGATTTCCAAGTATTTTATATTCTCTACAATTATTATAAGTGGAATTTCTCTTTCTATCTCTTCCTGCTAGAAACATATAGTAACGTCAATAATTTACATAGGATAATTTTATATCCACCAGCTTTGTTAAATTGGTTGATTATTACAACTAGTTTTTTAATTGATTTTACAGGAAAATCTAAGTATACCATTCTATTGTCTGCAATGAATTATAGTTTTGTTTCTTCATCGCCTTTTCTAATGCTTTAATTTTTTTTCTTCTCTTTTTGCATTTATAATACAATATTGAATAATAGCAGTGATAATGGGCATCTTTGCTTGATCCCTGATCATACTGGAAAGGCTTCTATCATATCCTCCTTATAGATAATGCTTGCTGATGTTTCTAAATAGATACTACTTATAATTTTAAGGAAAGCTCTATTTATTCCTATGCTTTCTAGTGTTTTTAATAGTGTTGTATTTTATCAAAAGCTTTTTCTGTAGCTTATTGAAAAAATCACAAGCTTTTTGTTATTTTTATTATTGATATGGTCAATTATGCTAATAGTTTTCCTAATATTAAACCAGTCTTGCATTCATGGTATAAATCCCACCTGGTTATAGTATATGATCTTTGTGATACATTATCGTAATCTCTTTTGCTAATATTTTATTTAAAAACTTTGCACTAATATTCATTAGGGGAATTGATCTATAGTTCTTTCTCTTTTTTTGCTCTACCTGGGTTAGGTATCAGCAACATATTTGTGTCATAAAAGGAATTTGGTAGGACTCTTTCATTGACTATTTTTCCAAATGGTTTATGTAGTATTAGAAATAATTGTTCTTTGAAAATTTAATAGAATTCATTTGTGAATCCATCTGGTCCTAGGGATTTTTTCTTAGGGAGCTAGTTTATGGGTTATTCAATTTATTTTTCTAAGATAGGGTAACATATTCTATTTCTTCTTCTGTTGATCTGGGAAATTTATATTTTTGTGAATATTCATCCATTCATTTAGATTTATTGGCATAAAATTGGACAAAATAGCTCCTAATAATTGCTTTAATTTCTTTTTCATTGGTGACAAATTTACCATTTTAATTTTTGATACCAGCAATTTTCCTTTCTTCTTTCCTTTCTTAAAACCGAATTAACTAATAGTTTATCTATTTTATTATTTTTCTCATAGAATCACCCCCTAGTTTTATTTATTAGTTCAATGGTTTTCTTACTTCCAACTTTACTAATCTCTCCTTTGATTTTCAGGATTTCCATTTTGATGTTTAATTGGATATTTTAATTTGCTCTTTTTCTAGTTTTTTTTTTTACTTGATGCCCAATTTATTGATCTCTTCTTTCTTTCTTTTATTGATGTAGCATTTAGAAATATAAGTTTTCCCATAAGTACTGCTTTGACTGCATCCCACAAATTTTGGAATATATTCTCATTGTTCTCATTCCCTTTAATGAATCTTTTTAACATTTTTTCTTATTTATTTTTGTTTAGATTTCTCTAGTACTAAGTGGGGGAAATTAAGGTCCCCCAGTAATATGGTTTTATTACTTCCTCCTATAATTCAATAAATTTTACCTTTTAGAATTTGGATATTATACCTTTTGGTGCACATATGTTAATATTGGTATTATTTCATTTAGCACAATGTAATTTCAATACTCATCTCTTTAAATTTGATCTATTTTTGCTTTTTCTTTGCCTGAGGTCATGATTGCTACCACTGCTTTTTTTTTTAACTAACTGAAGCAGAATAGATTCTGCTCCAGACACTTACCTCAGTCTCATTCAAATGTGTTTCTTGTAAACAACATATTGTTGGATTCTGTTTTTAATCCACTCTGCTACCCACTTGTTTTATGACTGAGTTATTAATCTCATGCACATTCACAGTTATAATTACTATGTATTTCCTTCCATCCTATTTTTCACCTGTTTAGTTTCTCCTCTCCTCTCTTGTCTTTCCCTCTCCCTCTCCAAGTCTCTTTTTTGCTTCTGACCATTGTCTCTCCTAATCTGTTCTCCATGTTCAGCCCTTCTCCCCTTCTCTTACTCTTTTCCTCTCCTACTTCCCTGTAGAGCAAGATGGATTTCTATAATCAAGTGTGATGCCAAGCCTTTAAGCCAAGTCTGATGAGAGAAAGGTTTTAACATTCTCTTTCACCACACCCCATCTTTCTTTCCACTGGAAAATCCCTTCCTTTTACACCTCTTTTATGTGATTTTTTTTTACCCATTTCTACTTCTTTCTTCTCCCTTTTCTAAGTAAATGCCTGCATGGAACATTTTTTACAACTCACTTCGTTAGGAAATTCTCTCCTATGTTGAACAGATTTTGTTTCTGTAATATCTATTCATTGTTCTTAGTTCTGTGCAGCATGGAATACATCTAATATTTTCTCTTTTATATAAAACAGCTTCTTAAATATTTGAGGGAAAATATTATTCTGGTTGAATTGGCCTGCTTATTGTTACCTACCCATATTATTCCACCTTCTAGTCTTTGCACAAGCTACCCCCTTACTCCAGGAATGCTATCATTCCCAGTTTTTGCCTCTTGAAATACCTACTTTCAAGGCTCAATTGTATTCTCTCCTACAGGAGAATGTTTTTAATTCCTTCAGTTTTCATTTTTCTGTCTACTCAAGAAATTGATTTATCTTTACTTTGTCAATATTTGGTATTTACTTATATAACCTGGCTTCCACCCCAATCCTACATGATTTTGCCTACTACTATATAAATAAATGGGGAAATGACCCCTGACTAGCAGAGAGATTGTTCAATGCTAAGAACCTAAATAAGAGAGGCTGCATAGGTTCCACAGACTCTTAGAAAGACTTGTGGACAGAAGATATTCCAGGGGAGAGATAAAGAATAATAACATGTTTGGAAAGACTAACATATATGGAAAATTGGCTTCATTATTTCCCTAGACTCCCTTGAAATTCTAGGTAATAATAAAAATGTACCTCCTTTGGCTAAGATTCTTCTTTCTCTTCTGTTGTGAGCAGAGATCTTATTTTGCTCTCTGATGAGAAGCTCATTCATTTTTATATATCCTTTGGCATATTCTTATCAATACAACTTTTCAGATTTCTATTTGTTTGGACAATAGGTTTAATCAATATTTGTTATTTGTGATGGTCTTTTATGTAAGCAACATTTGGTAGAAATAAATTGGTGAACATAAGCTAAGATATACCCTCCCCATTAAGCATGATCAAGGAAGTTATTTACAGAACTAAGCCAGATCTCAGATTATATTTATCCATGCCAACCACAGACCATCTCCATATTTAGGCAAAACATATCATAACCTATATTACATTTATTTATGCACATGTAGCTTCTCCCTCCCTCTACCCCCAATACTTATAGGCATATTAGGGGCAAGGACTTACTCATTTTAATCTCTGCATTTCTAGTTTCTATCACATTGTCATGTGCACATACCAATAATTTTTTAAAAAATTAAATTGAAGGAACAGGACAAAGACTTGGGAAGAATGTAGGACAAAAGTTACCAGCTCTCCTTCCACTCTTCCAGGTTTTCCTAGTGACTCCTTAAATTTTATTGAAATTTGAAGGTGATTTTCATGTTGCTGGCACTAGCTTCAAAGAGTATGATGTGAGAATATAAGAAATTGTTTCAGTCAAACTAAATACAAGAGGAGAAGAAGAGACTTCCTTTTTACGCAAAATGGGAGAGAAGGTAATAAGTGGTAATAAAATTGGGAATGGGGGGGATTGATGTGCCAGATGTTACTGTGCCAGATATGTTACTAGTTTGATTAATATGTGAGCTGAACTTATATTGATGAACTTCAAACATATTGGCTAGGCAGCTTCACAAAGGAGTGGTAATACTTCACCTGAGAAAAAACAAATCCTATAGGGAAAAGGTGGTTGCAACAAATAGCAGACAATAGCTTAGTGGAGAAGACCAGTCGGATTGTGCTAAAGAGCCTCCACGACTATCTGAATGGAGAGTAACATGGCATTGATTAGTTTTCTTGGATGCCATATCACACTATTGACTCAGACTGGGTTTAGAGTTTACTAAAGCTTTACGGTTTTTGGATTGTTTATTTTTTCCAGAAAAAAAAAAGTGCTTTCTAACCATGCCTGCCATCTTGTAGTTGTGATTTAGATTTTTTGAAATCTCTAACCCAGGGGTCAGCAAATACGGAATGAAGGTCTAATGTGACCTACCCCCTTGTTTTTGTATGGCCTAGAAATCTAAGAATAATTTAACTGGATGACTATATAAAACAAGTAAGGGCCAGATTTGGCCCTTGGATTGTAGTTTGCTTACCTATACTCTCGCCTGTTATATCCTTTTCGGTCCTAACTCTTGGTATTCGATGTCTTAACTATCCGCCCCAGCTTTGTGTCATCTGCCAATTTGTCAAGCATGGCATCTATGCCTTTATCCAGGTCATTGATAAAAGCATTAAATAGCACAAGGCCAAACATAGATTCCCTGGAGATCTCCACTGGAGACTTTTTGCTATATTGACGTTGAATCATCACCAATTGCTTTTTATTTTATTTATCAATTCAATTAATCTTTTAGATTTTATTGCATTGATTTCTCTCTTCCCTCTAATAGTTTCCTGGTTTGTGCTTGATTTTGATATATTAATTTGTTCATTTTCTAATTTCCTTAGCTACAAGTTCAATGCATTATTTTCCTCATTTTTAGTAGTATTAGTATAGCCAGATAGGAATATAAATTTCCCCTTAAGTATCACATTGGCTACATACCACAAATTTTGATGTGTTATATTTATATTGTTTTACCTTTAATATAATCTGTTACTATAACTATAGTTTGATCTATAACCCAGACCTTGCTCAACAAATCTTATTTTTTCTAATTTTGTGATTAGGCCTGAACCTTTTGATTATATTTTCATTGTTGATTATAATTTGTTATTGTAGCATATCCTGGAAATATATTTCATATTCCTGCCTTTATGAATTCATCTATAACATTTTGCTCTAGGAATTAATTAATTTTTATAAATGCTGCATTTTAAATTGAAAAATAAACCATTTTCATACTAGATCCATTTATTTTTTTAATACAGCTATCAAATTCAGTTTCTTTAGCACTCCATTGACTTCTACAACTTCTTTCTTGTTTATATTTTTGTTTTATTTTTCATGTTACAGTAATGGAATATTAAAATCTTCTATTATAATTGATTATCTAATTCTCTTTATAAATCTGTTAAATTTTCCTTTATAATTTTCCTTTAGTTGTTATGTGTTTAGATGTGGAGATATTTAATAATGACATGTCTTTATTGGCAATGGGTCCCTGAAGCATGATACATTTTCCTTGTTTTTCCTCTCTTAATAATTTATGGTTTGAATTCCCATTTGTCTGATAATTCTGGATGTCAGGATAATCTGGAATAAGTTGAAGCATAGTAAATTTTTAACCTAATATTTTAATCCTCTAAAAAGCAGATTTTTTTTCCTTGAGGCAATATATTGATAGGTTATATTTATTTTTTATTTGTTTCAATAAACCTTTTCATTTTTCTAGGGCAAATGATTTATTTGTAACCAAGGTTATAATTGGTAAATTTCGTCTATCTACCATTCTTTGTTAAATTACTCACTTTTTTGTTTCCTCCTCCCAATCTTAAATGCCCCTAAAACACATATTTGCCCAAACAATATACACAGACAGAAAAAAATCTTGTATTTTATCTTAACAACTTTATAAATTTTGCAAAATCTTCACATATTCCCAGTCAAAATAAGAATTTTCTCTAGGATTGCTCTTTTTAATCTATGCATCATTATCACCCTGTTTTTTTTTTCCTATTCTTTGTTTGTAGCACCTATAGTCAATTTACTGTTCTGTTTTTTTTTATTGTTGTTTTTAATTTTCTCCTTGTCCACTTGTGTCATTCAGTAGTTAACTGAAACAAAACTACTATTGTTTTTAATTCCTCTCAAGTGTGTGCACTCAGATTGCAACTACTAGATAATTATTAAGTATCTATTCATTAAAGTCTTTAGCTTGCAGCCCCATGTGTCATGGAGATCCTGTATTCTTATTTATTTCTTTTTTTAAAATAAATTTATTTATTTATTTTCTTGTTTACATCATTCATTTCTGCAAGATTTTCCCCTACCCAACACCTCAAAACAGCCATCCCACTGTATAACCTCTCTGCAAATCTGCTCTCTCCTATGTCCTCCCCCTCACCCCTCTGACTTTCCGGTAGGGCAGGATGGATCTCCCTACCATAGTGCCTCTATATCTTAATTCCCAATTGGATGTAGTTAATGATAATAATAATTATATACATATATAT
>CM053588.1:227374006-227389291 GCA_028646515.1 Pseudochirops corinnae
CCAACGTACAACTTGTTCTTCCTTTCAAATATACAACACAATTATCTTGTAAATTTCTTTTATTCTCTCCCTACTCTATAGTTGGGTATCATTACATATATACATACACACATGCATACATATATATGTATATACATATGTGTGTGTGTGTAAAATTATTCTGTATTTCTATTTAGTAATTCTTTCTCTGGATGCAGATAGCATCTTTCTTCATATGTCATTTATACTTAATTTGGGTATTAAAATAGTCAAAATAACTCATTTGTTCAAAGTCATTCTTAAAGCTATATTGTTGTCACTGTACACAGTATTATTTTGGTTCTGCTCATTTCACTCTACATTATTTTGTTCAAGTCGTTCTGTTTTTCTAAAATCATTGAGCTCATCATTTCCATAGTAATATTCACAGCACAGTAATATTCCTGCATCATCACATACTACAATTTGTTCAGTCATTCCCCAATTGATGGGTATCTCTGCAATTTCCAGTTCTTTGCCACCACAAAGAGAACTGCTACAAACATTTTAGAACAAACAGGTTCTTTTCTTTTTCCCCTAATTATCTTTGGAAATAGAAACTAATGGTGAGATGAATAAAACTGAGAGTAAAAAACCATTGAATTAATAAATAAAATGAAGCATTTTAAATGTATATAGGGTGTCTCCAATGACTATAACAGTGTAAATGGAAAAAAAAAAGAACCTCATCCATAAATATCAAAATTGAATGTAGCAAAATTATAAAGATCAAATATTAATTGAAAGAAGAGATATCAGAGGATACTCCCAAACTGCCCCTTCAAGTAGATGGGATCTTTGCTGTATTGTACATTATATATGTACATACACACATATACATATATACACATATACACACATACATATACACACTAATACTAATCCTTTATCTTTGGAATAAAACGCTTTCAGAGTAATTTTCCAGGCATGAGTCTCATCATACCAAACGTAAATGAGAACCGTAGAGTGTCTTTGCACCTCTAGGACTTTGAATTATGCCCTAAACACAATGACCACTCCACATGCATTTAATGGTGAAGTGGCTCAGTCCAGTGGAACTAGGTAGAAGCTGGAGCAGACAGGGAGATACCTATGGTAGCTGGCGGATTTGTTTCTTTTTAATCTCTTACCCAGAAATGGAATCAGAGGAGGTGGCAAATAATGGCAGAGGAGAGCTTCTCTTGATCCCCTGGAGAGTTACCAGCTTCTTGGTAGCTGCTACATGGCCAGCTCTGAGCTATGTGCCAGCTATCATAAGATTTGAAGTGAGTTCGATTTTTAGCTTTTGTGGAAGGTATCAAATGATAAATAGAGTAATCAGATCTGTGCCTATAGTGCTTACTGCAGTGAAACATGTTTTAAATGTGTACTAAAAACTAGTTAATCTGTCCAAAAACTAGATATATTTGCTTTTTTTGATCCAACTTAGTTGTCTCTCCGGGAAAGAAGGCAAAACAGAAATGATGTCCTAATTATTTATGTGTTTACTAGGTTTTTGGTTAGACTGCTGCTAAACTGGTTCTTTCCATATTTTCTCTGCCACAGCAGATTTAATATTTCATTAAAAAAGCATTAATGGTGGCTTCACTTAATTTCTTTCATCCAGACTCAGAAACTATATCAATCCAAGTGAGGGTGGCCCTCTGGGAGATGAACATGAAAACAAAGCCAAATGAAGGGCACCAGAGGGTAGCCAGGATATTTCTAACATTATATGACCTCTTAGGTTAAGTTGGACAGCTTAGTGTTGCATGGCTTCTGTTTTAGCTGAATAAGAGAAGAGCCAGGGCTAATTTTTGAGGCAGGAATATCACTGTTCCATTCCAAAACTTTTGATATAGAGTTGGATGATCTCTCCAAAGCAAGGTGAGGAAATTCCTATGATGCCAGCTTACTTGGCTTAGTATCCAGGGATGTGAAGTTCCTTCACCCCCACTCCCTTTCCTAAAGTGAAGAAAGTTAAAGTTACTCTATGGGCAAATGAAAGTTAAGGGAATATAGTAGAGAAATTTCCATGGAAAGAGTGCTGATTCTGAAGTCAGTGGATTCAAATCCTACCCATGACGATTTCTACCTGTGTGACCTTTGTTAAATTACATCACCTCCTTAGATTTCAGTTTCCTGAAATCAAGGGATTATTCCAGCATGTCTTTGATGTTCCTTTAATCTCTGACTATGTGCTCATATAATCCCTTCTAGGTCTGTATCTATGATATTATTGCCTATGATTCTTTGAAATTCTATGACCAATTAAATCATTCAACAAGTATTTATGAACTGTCTGCTATGGTATATAATGTTCTATGGGAGATCTCTAGGGAGATACAAAGAAGTTAATAGCACTAGTCCTATTCTAAAGGAATTTTTGATTTTAAATAAAAGAAGAAGATATATGGGAAAAAGCCATAATAAATAAACTAGTAAATGTGAAGTGTCAAACAGATGGCAAGACATATATTAGATTCTCTCATAGTACCCTTATCAAAAGTGTTGTTGTTCATTCAGTAGTTTCAGTCATGTCCAACTTTTCATCACCCCATTTGGAGTCTTCTTAGTAAAGATACTAGAATGATTTGCCATTTCTTTTTCCAGCTCATTTTACTAAGGAGAAACTGAGGCAAACAGGGTCAAGTGACTTGCTCAGGGTTACATAGCCAGTAAGTATCTGACACCAGATTTGAACTCAGGAAGATGAGTCTTCCTGACTCCAGACCTTGACCTCTATTCACAGTGTCACCTAGGTGCTGAAAGAACATTCCTAACTGGATTATAAGGCCTTAAGCAAGAGATGAGATTTGAGCTAGAACTTGAAGGATGTGTAAGAATTTTCTAGGTGAAGAAGAATGGAATGGACATTCTAGTCAGAGCAAATACAGTGAGCCACAAAATCAAACATTGTGGTCAAGGACATTCAATAGATTTAATCTGAAAGAGAGAAGGAAGTTGATATAGGGAGACTATGAGAAATTCATTTCAAAAGATGTATTGGAGCTAATTTTGAGTAGAAAGGGGGGGGTCATGAGTTTGTGCTTTTGTCATCAGGCAAGGAGGAACACTTATAGATTTTTAATCTATAAGAACAGTGGTGTATCAAGAAATAAGCAGAAGGATGAATTGGATGTGAGAAGAAACTTTAGGTATAACAACCACTTATAAGGCTATTACTGAAAAGTATGTGATTAGAGTCCGAATTAAAATGATAGTAGTAATGGAAAAGATGATACAGATACAAAAAACATTTTTAAAAAGATGAGGAGGGAAGACTTTATGACTAATCAAATAGATGGCAGTTAGGGATAAGGAAGAGTCAAAGATCACTGTGAGCCTGGGTGACTATGGCAATGTTGGTAATATTAACAGAAAGGGGGTATTGAAAAGCGTGGAGAGTTTGCATCTCTGGAGGAAAGATGCTAAGTTCAATTTTAAGCTAGTTGAATAGAGGGGGATGATGGTATGTATAAGTGGAGCTGTCATATAAACAGTTGAAAAAGTAGGATTGGAATCTAGAAGAATACTTGGGACTTATGGGATGGATTTGACAGACATTTGTATAGATAATATTAAAGAATGGTTAATGAATGTCTAGAAAGAGGAACAGTGATTACCATGGGCCAGTATGTATTCATTAACCTCATTTTCATTTTGTACAGGGTTACCAGAACGGGAGGCTTAAAAAATACTATACAAATAAGCATTTGACAAGATATTTTATCCTTTCCTTTTCTTTCTGGCAGGACAGAGAAATATGTGCTGGATCACTGGGCAGTTAGGGGATTGGAGGGCATTAGATACTGAGCTGAAGAGCAGTCTCTTAATATGTCCTTGTCGTCTTGGAGGAAACCACTGGTAGTATGCTCTTGGGATCTTGGCCCTATGCTTTTAAAGATTTTCATCAATGATTCAGATGAAAATATAAACAGCTTGTTTAACTTGCTTTTAGATGACACAAAGCTGGAAGGGATAACTAATATACCAGATGACAGAATCAGTTGCAAAATGATATTAATGGACTAGAAAACTGAGCCAAATCTAGTAAGATAAAACTGAATAAAGAGAAATCCTATACTTTGGCCTAAAATTCAACTTCAGAAATTCAAGAAGAGAAAGTTGTGATTGGAGAACAGTTCATCTAAAAAAAACTGGAGAATTTAGTGGACTGAAGTTCAATGGCAACCAAATAAAGCCAATAGAATCCTAGACCTAGTGTTCAGAAAAGGGAGCACACAGTCATGCTGAGTCATGCTCTGAGCTAGTGAGATTACATTTGGAATCTATTCAGTTATGAAGACTTTTGATAATCTTGCACACAAGGGCAGATGATGATAGCAAAGGCCTAGATCATGATCGTGGCACATGAAAGCTGATTGAAGGCACTGGAGATGTTTAGCTGGAAGAGAAAGAAAGCATAGAGGAGGCTGTCTCTAAGTATTAGATGGGTTGTCATGGAGAAGAAAATTAAAACTTGCTCTGCTTGATCCCACAGGGCAAAACTATTATAAGAGCAATAGGTAAAAGTTGTAGAGAAACAGATTTTGATTCTATTGAAAGGAAATTTTCTAGAGTTAGAGCTATCTAGAAATAAAACCTACCACCTTGGAAGATAATAGATTCTTCAAATGAAGACAGGATTATCACAGCTAGGTCCTAATTAGTTTAAGCAATGACTCTCATGAACTGATTGCATTATTTAAGTTTACACTGTATATTTCTATTGGGCTAGAACAATGACCACATTTTGCGTAGTTTTAACTTAAAATATTGAGAATTTGAATACATGCTACCACTTTACTCCATTCATCAGTCATTATTAAGCAGGATATATCTGCACTTACTGGAGATGTGGTTGAAAGAATTATCAGTCATGTTCATGATGGTTAGATGGCTTCTGAGGTCCCTTGCAAATCTAAAATTCTCTGATTCTATATTTGTTGAAATACAAAAGTGGGTAAGTTCTGGATGGTGGTAATGTGGCTATGGAGGGGTTAGAATAAGAAGAATAAAATGCCAGGGATTTTCTAGAAAGACAAAGAAGATTTAGTATAAAATAGAAAAAGAGTGGTCAAAAGAGTAAGAAGAAAATCAGACCAGAGTACTGTTACTACAAGAGTCCAAAAGAAAAAAGATACAAGAAATACTGGTGTATTCATCCATGTAAAATGCTGCAGAATGGTGGAGAAGAATAAAGGTTGAGACAAAGTCATTGTGTTGATCATTAAGATGCTATTAGTGAACTCTTAGAATTTTCAGCACTTAACATAGGCTAACATCTATAAGAAAGAGTTATAAATTATAGCCTTCATTCATAGAAATTCTTCCCTTAGAAGGGTAATCAAATAGTTAATTTATACTCCTAAATAGAAAGCAAAATTCTTTAATATGAGCTGGAGATTGAGCTTCCAGCTATGTGCTAGCAAAGGTCCTTCTCTCCTTTGTGGCCACCATTGCATCCTCATAGTGCAATAAAAAGGAACCTCAGACAATAAAAGCTTCACTAAACTTAAGGAAAGCAGTGAGGACAGCATGTTTCTCTGTGCATGCCTGCTACTGCAGAGAGGACCCATCAGCTGATAAATACTCACACAGTTAAATACACCTTTTATATTGTCCATTTAGAAGTCATCTTTCATGGTCTTAAAAGGGGGAACAGCAGATGTAGTAGACATTGTCTGCAGCCATGGGGCATCTGCAACCTGTCCTTTCTTCCTTCCTTTTTCTTTCTTTGTTTCTTTCTTTCTTTCTTTCTTTCTTTCTTTCTTTCTCTCTCTCCTTTCTTTCTCTCTCTCCTTTCCTCCCTCCTTCCCTCCCTCCCTTTCTTTTTGGCATTTAAAGACCTTCAAAGTCTAGCTCCTGCTAACCCATCTAGGTTTATTACATATTACTCTTTTTCTATGCTTTATAGTTTATCCACTGGTTTACTTACTCTTCTTCTCACACAACATTACATCTCTTATCTCTGTGCCTTTGTACAGGCTTGTTATTCTGTCATTTCTAGTCTTTGTTTCTTAATATCCCTAGCTTCCTTTAAAGTTTGGTCAAAGCTTATTTTTACTAGATTATCCAAATTACTTTCAAAATTGCCTCGAATTTATTTTGATTATATCTTATATTTATACATATTGTCTTTACAATAGAATACAAACTACTTTAGAACAGAGACTGTTTCAGTTTTTATGTGTACCCCACCCAGTCCTTTGCATGGTGATTGGCAAAGTAGGTGCTTGATAATTTCTTTTTGATTGATTTGTTGTAGAAGAATAGTATGTTCATTTTTATAGACAAAACTGATGCAGACTAGTTAGGCCTCTGGCCACTTATGCTATTTTTAAAATTTTTATTTTTAAAGCAAAAAACCTTCTATATTGTCAAAGAGTTATCACTAAAACATCAGTTTTATCTGTCACTGAAGGAAAAATGCAGGGCATTTAGATTTGTCTTTTAAGTTACACTTCATTGCCAGGAAGCACAATTCACAGGGTTTTCTTCTAGCACAACAGGAATTGATGGGAAGAAAAAAATGGAATAGCCGATAAAGCTGTCCTAGTTTAGATGCCATACATTTGGATTTTTATCCTATGTCCTTCACACCATTGACTTGCCATAAAACAAACAAACAAATGAACAGAACAAGCATACTTCTTTCTCTCTTACTTTCAGTGCTGGTTTCTTCACCTTTTTGTGTTTTTATAGAGTTGAATTGGCTGTAGTTTTGTTAAATAGCCTCACAGAAAAGATTTACATTTTAATTTTCAAGATTTCTTTATATTTTGGATCCTGCCCTAATGTTAAGTAATTATCTTTTAATTCACAAGACATTTTCATAATGTGGAATAGCTCTTATCTTGTGGAAGGTTATCTCAACCCTTCTTCTGAACTCTCATAATAAATGAAGCCTATAATATTATTAGGTAACCAGTTATTTCATATTTTGATGTCCTTGATACCATTAAGAAGATTAAGGTGTTTAATGAGGTTTTTGTGACATTTAATTAAATTCTAATTTAAATTTTATATTTTCAACTAATGAAAATCCAACCTTTATTTCTCTTCACCCTCCCACCCCCATGTAATTGAAATGCATAGTCAAGAAAAACACAGCATTACGCAAATATTATTTAAGCATCAATTATGTGTAAAAAGACTGCTGGTTGCTGAGAATACAAACATGATAGTCTTTTTTTCTTTTTACAAGCTTCATGGGAATTTGCTTAGTACATGGCCAGGTCACCTAAAATGGAAGGATCTATGCGAGAGATGCAAAATATTTGCTTCTTTAAGAAGATATTTTGCATTCCCTTACCACATGGGTAGGAACAGACTCTATTAGCTATGTATCCAGAATGAGCTGTATCTTTAAAACTATTAGACATAGATAGTCTCTTTGTCTCCCTCTCTCTCTTTTTCTCTTTCTCTCTGTCCTTTCTGCCCCCCTCTTTTCCATCTGTACCCAGAAAGGGTGAAGGTACTATTCATTGACAACATGGGCACTATGAGCTGAGCTGAATGAGGAGAAGGTTGTTGATCTTAGACTCTGTGGCTCCAAGAATAGGACTTGAGTCTTTGTTTTGCTTTGTTTTTCCTTTTCAGTTCTAAACATAATCAGTAGAGGTTCTGGTGTTCTAAGCAAGTCTTGGCAACTTTGGAGAAAGGATTCAAGGCCAGATTTTTTGCTTGCTCTGCCAGGGAAGCCCTGAGAAGATAAGGTACCTAGGATGAGAACCCAATTGCAATTCAGACTTGGAAATTGTTGGGACTATGGCACAGTGAATAGAGTACTCGGCCAGGAGTCAGGAAGACCTGAGTTCAAATCCAGCCCCAGACGCTTATTAGCTGTGCAATCTTGGCAAGTCACTTAACCCTGTTTGCCTCAGTTTCCTCATCTGTAAAACTGACTAGAGAAGGAATAGCCAACAGCTCTAGTATTTTCCCCAAGAAAACCCCAAATGAGGTCACAAAGAGTCAGACATGACTGAAATATCTAAAAAACTACAAATACTACATAGGAACTGATATTGTGTACCAAGTACCCTACCTCTCTTTAGACAATTACGTCATATTGGTGGAGACCACCATATGTTGGGAAAAATGTCTATATGTTTATCTTTGCTAAATCTTTGAAGTAATTATTCCTTTGTGAAAGCTAATCTGAATGTTAAAAGGTTAAGTGGAATTGGAATACAAGAAACCTCTAAAATTGATGGAATTCAATGAGTAAAAGCTTGAGTCAATGGCAAAGAGACTGAACACTCCTAAACCCCTATAATGGTCCAGGAGACACCTGGGGGAGGGATGAAACAGAACACACCTGACCTTCAGTCAGAACAGACCAGAGTAGATACTATTACACAAGGATGTCATAATAATAGAGTGGAAAAGATCAGATGTGGACCTAAGAACCTGTAAAACAAGGCAAATTGTGCTAAGTAATAGGAAAAGTTCTGAATAGCATTAGAAATTCAAATAAACATTTAGAGTTGGGGCAATCAGGGTAATCTTCACAGAGGAGGTCATAGTTGAGTTAGATCTAGAAGAAAAGGAACAAGGAGAGATATTTAGGGAAAACAATCTCAAGCTTGGGGTATGTGTCATGGCCCAGAAGTGAGCTGAGAGAGGGCCCCATTAAATAGATGAGTGGGAAGAAGGGAATAATAATTACCAGATCATACTGTTCTTTGCCTGACAATTGAACTATTTGCCTTATATGACAAGGATGAAGGGTTGTTTGTTTTTTCTCTTAAAAAGGCTTTTGATTCAGGAGCAAGGACTCCTTCCTTCCTTCTTCCCTCCCTCCCTCCCTAAAACAAAGGATAGTCCTTTGAAAAGCACAGGATCTTAATGCTGATTCATTGATTGAACAAAGTCTATTAGACGCCTTTGTGAAGAATTCCTTTCCTGGCAAAGTAGTAGGCATATGCTCTTCCATCTACTATCAAATTCCTGATATTCTTGTCTTCCCTAGGAGCTCTTGGTCTCACAAGGCAGAAAGGTATAATAAAAGGAGTGCTGTACTCAGAGTTGAGACCTGGCTTGAATTCCAGCTCTGATACTTACTAGCTATCCCTTAATCTCCTGAACTCAATCTTCATCATGGAGATAATGATACTTTAAGGAAATATCTTTATGAACTTTTATAAAGTTCTCCAAAAATGTGAGTTTCATCATCATCACAGTCATTGTTGTTTTTGTTGAAAAAGCCAGTCCCACATCTCATTATCAACCAAGTAGATGGGATAATGTTAATAGGACCCAGCATAGAGTATCATGACAATAACTCCATAAACTTTATGTCTGTGTCCATGGCTACTACTTCAGTGATAAGATCTCATCTTATCCTATCCTGTAGAATAGATTTATTTGATAAAACCAATCTTCAAATGCAATGTCTTTGGGTGACTGAACAGAATCTTAGTATGTACTATTATTTTATTTAGAAGTCTATGAAAATATTAATATAAGATACCTGTGTAAGCTCTGTTCTGGTTCCTATATGTCCCCAATTCAAGTGGCTAATCAGAAATTTAATGAGTATTGCCCAATTAATTAATGGCTTAGAAATATTAATTACTTTAATACTTGAATAATCCATGATTTTATCACTGTGATCTTCAGCCATTGCAAATCACATCCTCACTCCCTTCCACTACATTCCCCCCTCCACCTCCACGCCATGACTAAATCAATGTTTTTAGGTGTGTTTAAAAAAAGTTAATCAATTCAATGGTTGGTAGCTAACTCTTTGGTGATGAGTCTTTCTGAAGTTAACTGGATATCAGGCAAACAACACAGTCTATCCATCACTCGGGCCATAATCATTCTTTCAAGGTTGGTAGAATGTACTGGAGCTTGTACTCTATTAGCATAAAAGACTTAGGGTCTTCTTTATATTAACAGAAAGCATTGGAATAGGATTTTAGTGAAAACTCAAAATATTACTTCCCTAAAGATCTAAATTTGGGACCCAATTTCCCATAGAGATTTGAAATTATTTTGACTTAAACAGCTTTTGGTATGATACATTCTTTCCAAATCACACTCTTAATAAATATCTATTGATTTTCTTCACTTTAAAAGTTAGCTGTGCCTTTTCCTAAGTTCAGAAGCTTTTGATGAATTTTTAATTTAAATTTACCAAGGGAAAATTTTTTGAAGATTCTAACAAAAATAACTCCTATATTCATTTGGAGTTTCCCAAATTGTAACAACCTAAGTGGTAGTCACATATTTATAATAAAAAGCACCTACCTCTTCAACTAAAAACATAGTAGATGAAAAGAAAAGGGTACCTTTAAAAAATTGTGTTATTTATATATAAAAATTTCACTTCGTGCTTGCTGAAATTAGATTTCTTAACTAATTTTATTTCTTGATCGTAATTGGCTATGCCAAATCTTTTGCTATTAGTGTGAAGAAATTTTATTTGGTTTTAATTCAAAGTTTATTTGTGATTTCCAGAAAGCATTTGCAATGACATCAAATTTTTGTGAGTACTGTCAAGCCAAGCTGATTTATTTAACTTCACTTGCTTAGAAAACACTTAAAAAACAAACTTTGGCTTTTTCTCTCCTCCAATGATAAACTCAATTTTTATTCATTTCATTTTCTTTAGCTTTTTTGAGTTATTTATTATCATGTCCCTGAAGTTCCCTCATATGTTTGGGTATTTTAGCTTCCATATTAAATTGATATAGAAGACAGAATGAACAGCTGGTCTTGTCCACCTTCATCTAAAATTATGGAATCATCCTGTCACAATTAATTTCTATTTATAAAGTCTATAACGTCTTCTTCCATTACATAGTATTGTTCTTCCCAGCCTGAGGTTTTTTGGTTCACCTCCACTTTCTCAAAACCCATCTTATAAAATTATCAAACCAGGTATCCAATTTTTCTTCTCAAAATGTCAGATCTCTTTATCATCATGTGTTTGATTTTGGCTTATTGACTGTGGTTAATTCTTGACTTTAAATTCCAACTCCTTTTCCTTACCTAACACATTGCCCCCAAATGGGTTTCCTTCCTTCCCCTCTCCTGTCCAGCACTCCTATGTTTGATATCTTCCCCACTATAATATAAGGTACTTCATAGCAGGGACTATCTTGTTCTCTTGAAGTTTTATCCTTAGAATTTAGCACAGTGCCTGGTATTGCTTAATAAATAATATTATGTATGTATGTATCTAATTATGTACACATCTGTCTTATCTCTTATTTTTATCTTGCTTATGTCTCATCTTTTGCATGGTTTGTAATGTATAATGTCCAGGTGCTTACGTGTAACCTAGAAGTAGGTAGGTGGTACAATGGATAAAATAGTGGTCCTAGAGTCAAGAAGTTCTAAGTTAAAGTCCCGCTCAGACACTAACCAGCTATGTGACCCTGGGCTACTCATATAACCTGTTTTTCTTATTATTCACATCTATAAAAGGAGAATAAGGATAGTACCTACCTCTAAGGCAGTGGTTCTCAACCTTCCTAATGCTGTGACCCTTTAATACAGTTCCTCATGTTGTGGTGACCCCCAAACATAAAATTATTTTCATTGCTACTTCATAACTTTAATTTTGTTACTGTTATGAATCGTAATGTAAATCTCTGATATGCAGGATTTATTTAAATTGAACATAACCCACAGGTTGAGAACCACTTGTAAAGAACTTTGCAAACCTTAAGGGCATCATCATTATCATCAAGATCATCATCATCATCATCAAATTTAATATGTTATATGCTATATTATAGAATTTATAGTACGGTGCATATTGTATTGCTATAATGTACTTTGCATAATACTATAATGTAGTATATATGTACTATATTTTAGAATACTATAGAACACTATCTTATAGACTTTACTATAATTTTGGCAAAAAAAAACCCACCAAAAAACAGGAAATTTGGGTCAAATGAAGCCAAATTTATGGTCCATCTAATATATAGTTTTGATAATAATATGTCTTGCAGGATTGTAGCCAGCAACTTATGTTCTTATGTAATTGCACCCAAAACAGCACGTTTATCAAGCACATATAATTGACGTATGTCTTTTATTTATATTATTGCCCCAGATCACACTGGGGCAATTTTAAATTGCAGATGAACATGCACATCATTTTTTCATCAAAGTGAGAATTTCTTAATGAGATAGCTTTTTCCATGAGGGTCTTATATTTAATAATTCTAATAGTAAATCATAGAAACTCTGAGGTAAGACTTAGCAATAAAATACCTTTCCCAGAGAGTCATTCTGGAGACTTTGGAGTGAGAGTCTCTTTAAGTCTTTTAGGCTTCAGCAAGAATTGAATTTTCCAAGACATAATATTTTAAAAACAACACTGAAGTCATGAGGGCATGGTTATCATATAAAGGTTAATAGAGTGAGTCGGTATTTGAAACAATTGCTTTCCAATGCAACCCAATACCCTGAAACTATCTATGTGAAGAATTTCTCTGTATTCATGGGACCAAGAGATGTCTGTGCTTCATTTTCAAAGTGGAAAATAATAATTATGCTGCAATTTGTTAAGAATTGCTTTGATCAACTTTTGCAACAGGAACTCACAATTTGACAAAAATTGTTGGGGAAAATGGAAAGCAGTTTGGCAGATACTAGGTATAGAACCACATCTCATACTGTGTGTCACAATAAGGTCAAAATGAATGCCTGATTTAAATGTAAAGAATGATATCAAAAGCAAATTTAGGAGAATGGAAAATTTTACATGTCATATTTATGGATAAGATAAGAATTTCTCACCAAACAAAGAATAGAGAGCCTAATGTGACGTAAAATGGAAAATTTTGATTATTTTAAATTAAACAGTTTTTGCACAAACAAAATGAATGCAGCCAAGATAAGAAGGAAAGCATAAAACTGGGGAAAAAATTGTAATAAGTTTCTCTGATAAAGGCCTCATTTCTCATGAATAATGTGTCAAATTTATAGAAAATATGAGTCATTCCCAATTTATAAATGGTCAAAAGATATGAACATGCTGTTTTCAGAAGAAATCAAAATCATCTATTGTCATATGAATAAAATTACTGTTGATTAGAGAATTCTAAATTAAAACAACTGTGAGATAGCACCTCACACCTATCATGGCTAATATGACAGAAAAGGGAAATCACAAATGTCAGAGAGAATGTGCAAAAATTAGAACACTAATTCCCTATTTATGGAGTCATGAACTGATCTAACCATTCTGGAAAGGAATTTGGAAATCTGCCTAAAGGGCTACAAAACTGTGGATAATTCTTTGACTCAGCAATAACACTACTAGGTCCATATCTCAAAGAGATTTTTTAAAAAGGTGGAAAGGAACTATATGTATAAAAATATTTATAGAAATTCATTTTGTGGTGGTGAAGAATTGGAAATTGAGGGAATATCCATCAATTGGGAAATGATTGAATAAATTGTGGTAGATGATTGTAATAGAATTTTATTATTCTATAACAAATGATGAGCAGGATGCTTCAAGAAAAACCTGGGAAGACTTATATGAGCTGATGCAAAGTGAAGTGATCAGAACTAGGAGAACATTGTACAGAGTAAGACAATATTGTAAAGATGATCAATTGTGAATGACTTAGCTATTCTCAGCAACACAATGTTTGAAGACAATTTCAAATGACTTGTAATGAAAAATGCCGTCTACCTCCAAAGAAAGAATTGCTGGTATTTGAATGCAGATTGAAGTATGCATTTTTTGTTACTTTCTTATTTTTTGTTGTTATTTTGGCCTGTGTTTTCTTTTGCAACATGGCTAATATGGAAATATGTTTTGCATTACTGTACGTGTATAACTATAACAAATTGCTTGCCTTCTCAAGTGGAGGGCAGGAAAGGGATAGAGAATTTGGGACTAAAAATTTTAAAAACTGAATGTTAAAAACTTATTATATGTAACTGTAGAAAGAAATTGAATAGAAAAATTTTAACAAAAAAAACAAGGGAAAAATTGCCTTGGTCCTAAATTCATTCAAATTTTGTAGCAAATAAGTCTATAGCACAAACTTTGAAGAATCAAGATAAGAGCAAAGAACCCAGAGAAATCCTTAAAAACAACACAGATCACGAAAAGTAAGGACATCTTAAAAGCAATGAAAATTCAGTATCAATAGCGTCATAAAGTGTTTTGTAAGGCACTAATACCAAGGCTGAACTGTGGCAATTAATTTTCATCCTTGGTACATTTTTGATCTAGAAGAAACTGTGTAACCTAGGATAAAATAGAATCATAGATAAATACTAAAAAGCATTAAAAAATCCCTTAAGTTCCTTCCAACAATATGTTCTACAATTTAGATTCATTGCAACAATATTTCTTGCTCTCTATATAAATATTTCATAGGTGGTTAAATATATCTATCTCAACATTAATATAAGTACTCAACTGGTTCTGTGCCTCTTAATCTTTTAATAAGTCCCTTCTAGAAATCAAAATACAGCGTATTAATCAGTCATCATCATTATCCAAATCAAATTAAACATTAGTGAAGGATAAATTAATAATAGCAAAAATAAAATAACTTCATTATAGAGTACTACATAAAAAATAAGTGGGATCCACCTATTAGCTCCTATGAACGAATGCTGTACAATTTATAAAGAGGCAAAATTACTATGCATTTTAGATTCAGTTTTCTATAGTGTGACTAATGAAATTAGCCAATTAACCCTTCATTCAGGTTTGGTTCAAGTCTCATTTCTGTCAAATATTAGTTGTATGACTCTGGACAAGTCTCTTAACCTTTCAGTGCCCACTCAGGCATCTCTCTAAGACAAGTCACTGTTTTGTATTGGTAGAGGAAGTTTCCTTGCTGGAAGTGCCTTACACTAGTAGACTGTTCCAAAAAAATACTCATATACATATGCACACATCATATAGGTAAATGTGTGTGTGTGTGTGTGTGTGTGTGTGTGTAGTAGGCGCTAGTTTAGATTTCAAATAAAAAGACTGAAGAGTATATTAGCATAGATGTAGTTGCTGTTTAATTGTTAAATAGCACAAACATATACATTTATCTATATGTATTATAATAATTTTAATTTTAGTTTTTGCTTCCCCTTTGTATCAGCAATGCAGTATTCACAATGCCTACAGTAACTATAAATATGCTGATATAGTTATTAATCACAAAATGGAACAGGCTCTCTACATAAGAAATATAGATAGTGCATTCATTTAAATACCAGAAGACTGAGTCCCAAAACCAGAAAGTCAAAGCCAACCCAGTAGTGATGAAGTTGGCACATGTGGCCAAAGTA
>CM053588.1:227389791-227410614 GCA_028646515.1 Pseudochirops corinnae
AAAAAAAAAAAACCAAAACCAGACATGAAAGAGAATGATAGCTAGTTTTGCTTCAGTCTCCATTTAAACTATAGTCTTTCTATATCTTTCTCTGAGTTTAGGTAGTGAGAGCCTTTTTCTTCTAGTCATTTTGATAAATATCTCTTGGAACAAACAGATAGATTTTAGGGCCCCTTCTTGATGGAAGAAACATGGGGAGAGGATGGTGGTGGTATTTAGTCTTGTTGAAAGTAAGTCTTCTCTGCATGCATATGTATCAGATGATATTTCCTTGTAAGGCTTGTGATCGATGCCTGGCACATATTCCCTTGTGTAAATCTATGTTGAGAATGAACATAAAGAGAATTTTATGAGAGTGATGTGATTCCTGGTTTATAATCAGAGGCTTCCATCCTTCTCCACTTGAGCACAAGTAGTCAGAAAGTTGCCATCAAAAAAGAAAGAAGCCAAAAGAAACCTTCTGGAAGATCACTAGGTTAGATTTTTATGAGAAAGGTGAAAATAATCTTCCAGAGGAAAAAAAAATTAATCAAATTCATTAATCACCTCCACCTGCTTAGTAATGATAATGTTAAATAAGAGATTACAATAGACAGATATAAATAGACAGATATAAAAACTTCTTAGGAATAAATGAAAGAAAGTAATAAAAGACTTGCTTAACTGAAGTGCCTCATATCAATAGCAGCTGATAAAATATTAAAAGATTTACCTTATGTAATACCTCTGGAGTACAGTCTTGGTGATATACTGTACCATGACTGACAACTGTGAGACCTCACTGGAAGCCATAATGCATGCCTGACATCATCTTCTACTGGACTGCATGGGCCCTTTCTACCTAAAAGGAATTAAAAATAAGGAATGAAAGAGAGAGGAGGGGGGAGAGACAGGGAGACAGAGAGAGACGGGGGGGGGGGGGGAAGAGACAGGGAGGGAGGGAGAGAGAGATTGATTTGCTTTTTCAAAGATGAACAGTCTCACTAAGTAAAATTTCTATGTGCTTTATTTTGTCTTTGGTAGAATAATTTTTGATTATCCTTAGAATAGAATTATATCCTTAAATATATCACAGGAGAAGTTTTTAAGCACCAAATCAAACAAACCTTTAAGAAGAATCAAGTGACCATTCATTTTTCTTTTAGTTCACAATTAATAACATTGAATTCCAGCAGCACTAGTTCATGGTTCAACTTAATGTTTAGAAAAAGCACATGGTTGTGCATGTAGAGTGATTTCAGGGTCCTGCCCCACAGTGCCTTTCTAATTTTCCTGTAGTCTGATTTTCTGTTGTCTATAATTCCTTTTAAAAAATCCTTTCATTCTGGTTGAAACTGAATTCAAGATTTAGGGGAAATAGACGTTACTCACACTTATGGGAAATTACCTAGTTATAATTTATTCAAATAAAACAAAGGACAATGCCAGCCTGTGGTATAGTCACCTGGGTCCATTTTGTCCTGATCTGAGAATGTGCCATAGCACACAGGAGGTCCAGTCAAGAGCTAGCCAACTCTTCCAGGACTAAAGACTGATGTAAGTGGCCCTCAGAAATAAGGACTTTTACTATTTTCTGTTTAGGAGTAAGTAAAGGGAGCAGGATCCTTTTATAAAAATGCCACTCTAGTATAAGCAGAGACCATACTTTCCTATGAATAGACCCAATCAAAAGTATTCTAGATAAGGTTTCACACATGGTTGATACAATTCTACCTATTGATTCAGTCTCTGATTATTTCTGTACACGTGTCCCTCACCTAAGGAAGAGGCCACATCTGGCAAGCTTGACTTGATCTTACGAATAGAACCAAAGCAAGGAGAGATAGCACTTAACAGCACTTTACACTTTACAAAACACTTTACACATGTGATTTCATTTAATCCTCATAGTAACCCTGGGAAGTAAATGCTATTATTATCTCTATTTTATAAATGAGGAAATTGAGGTTATGAAAGGTTGTCACTTGCCCAGGGTCATATAGTTACTAAGTATATGAAGCAAAATGAACTCAGAGCTCTTGACTCCAAGTAAGCACTCTATCCATTGTATTACCTAGTTGCCTATGTTGATAATATAATATAAATTCAATTACAATACCGTAAAAATGAATAATTTCTAGTTCACACCTGTCTAAGGGGGAAAGGCAAAGGATATGAAGACACCATGTGCCTAAAGGAGTTATTAGAAAAAATGTAAAACACAATATTTCTGTTCCCCCTTCTAGAAAGACCATGTAATCTAACTTCGTCACTTTCCAGTTGAGTGACTAGAGAGCTTATGTGACTTTTTCTGGGTCACATAGGTAGTAAATAGCAAAGCCAGAATTCAAGACTAGATCTACTTTGTGAACTCTGACAAATCATTTCACATTTTGGGACCTTTGTTTCCTCATTTCTTAATAAAGAAGTGTGTGTGTGTGTGTGTGTGTGTGTGTGTGTATGTGTGTGTGTGTGTGTGTGTGAGAGAGAGAGAGAGAGAGAGAGAGAGAGAGAAGAGGGAGGGAGAGGGAGAGGGAGAGGGAGAGAGCGAGAGTGGAGGGAGGGAGATGGAGAGGGAGAGAGTGAGAGAGAGAGAGAGAGTGAGAGAGAGCGAGAGCGGAGGGAGGGAGAGGTAGAGAGGGAGAGGGCTTGCATTAGATGACTGCTGAAGTTTTTATAACTCTATTTCTTTAATCTATGGTTAGATTGAAGGTACTGGAGTGGTTCTGTTTAACAATAGAAAAACTTAAAGAAATATAGTAATTGCCTTCAATTTTCTGAAGGGCTGTTACATGGAAGAAAGATTAACTTGTTATCCTTGACCCAACAAGGCAGAATTAATTAAGTATACTGCCTGGTCATTACAAGAGTAGATTATGGATAAATATAAAGAAAAAAATTCACATTTAAAAATGGAATGGATTGTGTTAGGAGATAATGAAATCTTCGTCATCTTAAGAAGCTGATTGACCACTACTCAGAGATGTGGAAGGGAATTTAATTGGTTATGGGTTGAACAAAAGGTATCTAAGACTCCATGATTATATTATTTTATGATTCTAGAATAGTATCTTCATTGGCTTCTCTGGATTCATGCAAAAAAAAGATATTTTTGTAATACACCAGGACCAAAAATTTGTATACCAATGTCATTTTATTTATTGTAAAAAAGTTGCTGTAATTCAAATGCTCAATAAGTTAATTCACTGTGGAATGGGAGACATTCATTAGTCTGAAGCTACACCTAAAACCTACTAAACTTCTTAACCTTCATATCCCTTAATTCTCCTCTCTTGTATTTATACTGAGTAGATCTTCATGTTTTCCTTTCACCCTGGCCTTCTCTTTCTTTATTCCAACCCTAAGCAGACCCCAATTTCTTGTTTGTTTTATTGTAAGAATATCAGGATGTCGTATACATAAGATTTCCTCAGTGTGGTGTGAACTGGTTGAACTCTAGGCTTTCATTCCTCCTAGGAATGTGGTGAAGAGATACCAACCCATGAAATTATGAAAGTCAAACTAAAAGGTGCAAAAAAATGTAAATAGCAAAAAATGTGTTTTGTTTTGGAGAATTATAGGAAAGCATCTGCTTCTTTTCATTAAAATGCCATCAGTTTTAAAAGAGAGAGCTCCAAATCTTAAAATGTATCATGATTTACCTTCATCTTCTGGAGAAGAGCTAAGAGATATGAAAGATATAAAATGAAATTTTGATTCATTATTAATTATAAACCACATGTAAACCCCACTAATTAGATAAAATGTAAATAATGTAGGCCATATCAATATAAATCAGTATAAAATTCTGAGTACATGTCAAAGAAGCAATTCTCCATGAGCAGTTTTATTGACTTCTACTTGTATATAATGTCATATTGAGAATAGACATATATGGAAGGTATATAGATTGATTTCATGTTAAATTCTAGTTATTGTCAAAATTCAAATTCAACAAACATTTATTAAGCACTTACTGTGCGCAAAGTTGTGAGCAGCAAAATATATATATGAAAAACATTTGTCTTCACTATGCAATGCTAAGCAATATGAAGCTAGTGATACTGCTAATAATTGGGATGCTATAACTATAAATACAGATCATTCAATACTTACACATGGGATAGCATCAGTAATTTCCAAGCATTCTATTTGTCTTAAATGTTTCATGAACTTTTTTTTTTTTGCTAAATAGGGAATCTAAAAAATGTTTTCTATATACTAAAAGATTTAGAAATACTAGCTTTTTGAGACCACGTCCTAGAAAAGTCACAGCAGAGACATCATAAGGAGTAATTTGGGACATCAAAATAGATATTGGAAATGAAACTTATTCCTATGGAACTCTAGAGGGGAGACAAATTCACTTAGAAAGAAAGATGGGGAGAGAGATGACAAAGAATAATAACAAGTACTGTAGAAAGCAGCGTGGTTTGAGTAGATGTGATGGAATATGTGGTGATAAAACATCTTCACTGGGAAATCCCTAAATACTACAGTAAAAGTTTCTTAGGATCAGAAAGTAAAAGTAAGTTCACTGATTCCCTGTTTCATGCAAGTGTCAGGGTGTGATTTTGATGTATAGCCAGAAAGGATTCAATAACAAATATCACATAAAAGAGGAATATTTCTTGAAAATCAGATCTTTGCAAAGGTAGATAAATCATTTACCTTTTCCTCTACTTCCAAATAATAAAAAAGCACTGAAGATGCTTTAGATCTGTTTAATGGCTACTTTGGCTGTATAAGAAGCCAAATAGTATGATAACTCTAGCGTTATGTGTGGAGTCAGAAGGATATGGGTTCAAACCCTGGCTTAGACTCATGAGTTTTGGGCAAGTTGCTTCATCTCTATGTACATACCTACATACAGAATGAATGTTTTCACAAATCTGCAAATGTGGAATTAATTTCTATAGAGTATAGATATTAATCATCACACTTTGTGATGGTCATGACCATATGAACATCAGCCCTTCTTGCTTTACTTAGCCTAATGTGGTGGGAAGTTGTAGGGGACTCCTTGAACAACATTTCCCCCACCCCTGTATTTCCTCCTTGATGCTCACTCACCCTATGCCTCTATTACACTCCTACAGACTTAGATCAATTCTTCCCCAAATCCCCATCGAGAAATCATCTAATAAAGTCCTTATTTGATATCAAAAGACCAAGAGGTGACCCAAGATTCTTGAAGGCCATGCCACTGGATGCTTAGATCTGGAAGGTCCTGACATGATGGCTGGGCTCTAAGAACAGCGCAGACAACAAACTGTCAGCTGTTTTGGCATCATGCTAAGTTCAGAGGGATCATCACCAGGACTTGCTTTTAGGCTTTCTTTTTCTTTTTTATCATTCATTCTTTCTCTATGCCTTATGACTCTTAATCCTGTCCTTCCTTAGTCTTTGTCTTGAATTCCAATTCCTCCATTCCTTAGTACTTTGGTTATCATTGCTCTGGTTACATACTCCTTATTTTCCAGCATAATTCCCCTGGTAAACCAGTTCAATTCTATGTTATTCTCTTTTCTTGAATCACCTGTTTTCTTGTCCCATCATTGATGTCTTATCTCAGCATGGCAATACCCAACCTATCATTTGTTTGCTTCATTCCTTTTATGTTGTTTATTGTTATTGTTGATCAGTTTTCAGACCTTATTTGGGGTTTTCTTGGTAAAGATACTGGAGTGATTTGCCATTTCCTTCTCCCATTCATTTTATGAATGAGGAAGTTGAGCAAAACAAGGTTAAAATGTCTTTTCTAGGGTCACAGCTAGTAAGTGTCTAAGGCCAGACTTGAACTCAGGACGAGGAAACTTTCTGACTCCAGGCCTGGCATTCTATCCAGTGTCCCACCTACCTGCCCTCATTCTTATTCACATAGTGCCATATGGAACTTAAGGAAATCACAAAACCATGTGCAGCCCACTACAAATTTATATTATTTAATTTCAATTGGGCCTTCACTTCAGCAAGGCTATCCTTTTACTACCCTCTAACCAATTCTTTACCACATTCATGAGTGACTGTTCCAAACTTTTTCTTGTCCCAAGACTTCCATAGCATCCTTTCTCCCCACCCTCTCTCAGATGAGGACTTTGCCTCATTCTTCATCCACCCTCACCCTCCATTGAATGTATTGAGAAGCTAACTCTTCTCTCCTCTAATATCCTTCACTATTTCCTCCTTTACTCCAGTATCTGATGAAGAGGTGACATATCTTTTATCAAATCCAGCTCCTACAAGGGTACTCCTGATTCTGCCCCCTCCCATATTCTTCAGTCAATTTCCCCTACTTGTCCACATTTGATTTCTACACTTTAATCTATCCCTATCTACTGGTTTTTAATCTTGCCTGTGAACACAGACATGTCTCTCCCATATTTAAAAACCTCTTACTAGATACTGGTTAGTTATAATTTTTATATTTCTCCTCATCCTCTTCTCAGCAAAGGTCCATGCAAGAAGTGTTCTGGAACAAGATCCTCCAGATTCTTCCTTCTCATGCACTATCAAATCTTGTCCAATCTGTGTTCTGACTTCACCATCCAATTGGAACTGCTCTTTCCAAATTTACCACTTTTGCAATAATTGTCCTATATAATTTGAATGCTCTCTATCCTC
The DNA here is from genome assembly GCA_028646515.1 of Pseudochirops corinnae. NCBI lineage: Eukaryota > Metazoa > Chordata > Mammalia > Diprotodontia > Pseudocheiridae > Pseudochirops > Pseudochirops corinnae. Next base: position 227,396,395 of record CM053588.1, read on the forward strand.
ACTTCTAAACACCTTCTGCAAAAGGCCTTTCATAGTCCTGCTAGTTAGGTGTTTTACTACTAAGGTTACTTTCCATTCAGTCTGTTTGTACCTTGTATATACTACTATATGTTTTTTATTCCTCTCCTCTCCCTACCTTATTAGAATGTAGGTTCCTTAATAAGCAGCCATTTTTGTCTCTTTTTGCTTTGTTGTTATATCTCTAGATCTTAACAAATTTCTATCACATAGTAAGCACTTAATGAATGCTTATTGATTGGTTGATAAAGATAGTGTAGGGGTTGTAATAGGAAACAGTTGAGGGAGTATTCCATGGTGGAAATCATGAATCATTGAAGTTTTGAAGAAATTCAAGAAATTAAACATAAAAGCCTCAAACATTTCCTCTTTCTTAATATAGATGTGATATACTAGTTGAATTTCTGTTTCATAATTGTTCTCAAAAGGCAGCGTCATGTGGTGAATTGAGAGTCAATCTGAGAAGTAGGAGGATTTGGATTTCATTTTCCCATCTGATACTGTCTGACCCTCCCAGGCAAATCATTTAATTTCTTTGTGTTCTAGGCAATTCTCTAAGTCTAGAAGTGGTGGTGAAAGTGTTGCCTTACTTGGTAGAGGGAGTTTCCCTTATCTCTGAGTTTTCTGTACAAATGATATCACAAATTTGGTCTCCATTTGTAATTTTTTTCTCAAATTCCTTTTTTTCATCCATGTCTAACCTCTCCCTGGATTAGATAAATGCTTAACTAACTGAATGTATTGTTTACATTTGGCTTTCCAGATTCAATAGTGCCATAATTTATCTTGTTTAATTCCATGATTTTGATTCATTTGGTACAATCATATATTATGGTTCATTAAATTGTCTTTGTGTTATGGGAGAAATCTGATACGCTAAAATAATTAACAAGCCTGATGTACCATTGCAAAGCAAAGGCCATACACATTTTCAGCATCTATTCAAGTTTTCAATAACATGGGATTTTTTTTGAAAGTCAATAAAAAAGGAATTCATTTTCCAATTCTTATAAAGACCTTTGGGCTCTTGCAAAGAGAAAAGGAAACAGCTAAGTCACTGGAGAAAAACAGATGATGAGCTTTAGATGCCTATCATTCTAAAAACAATTGGTATATGAATCAATTTGGAGTAAGTACATCTTTCTACTGGTATTTCTCAGTCTCACTTAAAAAAAAAAATCCATCTTTTGCTTGGCTAAGTCTCATTCAATGAATTTTTATCTATTTGATCCTTAGCTGGTTCACTACATTGGAATTTTCTGAAGTTCTAATAGGAAAATATATTTATTAGTATTAATAACCTATTAAACCTATATTATTATAGGTTATTATATAACCTATATTATAGGTCTTTTTACACAATCAATTTACTTATAGGCCAGCTTCCTGCAGATACAGAGATATATTTGCTACACCTCTTTCTTAGGAGATACAGATATAAGAACAAATCTATCTCTTATCGGAAAATCTTAGATCTTTTCCCAATTAACTAGAATTCGTATGTACTTTTCAAAATTTTCCTATAGGAAAAAAAGCAACAAGAAATAATACAAACACAACAAAAAATTCCAGTCCCCTCACTGTCATATACTTTTTTTGTAGACTGTTATCTACATAAAACTTGTGTAATTTTTTGATGTAGAAATAAAATTCATACAGATAAACTTTATTTGCTTACTGTACCTCTCCGTTTTTTTGTTTGTCATAGACAAACACAGAATTTGACAATGATACAGTAAAACATCTTCTCTATTTGGAATATCTAAGATGCCATATTTTGTTCTTCATTTGATTTTTAAGTGTTTAACATGGCTTCTTGAAACAACAACAACAATTTTTGCTTTTTTAACTGAAGAGAAATCAAGATACATGCTGTCAAAGATCAGACAGGTGATGTGCAGTAAAAATCAAATTAGTACTATCCCACAGCATGTATATATATAGTACAATATTCTACTGGATGTATCAACTCTGAAAGCAAGTGACCAAAGAGTCACAAAGGTTTTGCAAGCTCTGTGATATTTGGAGATACCCAGTTTCCCAGAGCTAAGGCCTGGCAAGCAGGCTGTGCCCTGAGCTTGGCATGACAACGGTCCTTTGTGTTCTGGATAATCCCACCCTCCAGCAAAGGATATTGCTTTGACTAGTACCAAGTGTTCACTGAGGGATTTATGATTTTCATATTAATCAATAACTGTTTAGATCTGATGGAGTTCCCACTATTTCCCAGGGACCTGAGTGCTGACAAGCTGCAGCCTAAATCTATCCTTCTCATCTCTTGACATGCTCACAACCCCTGTTTCTTATAACAGCCAAATGAACCAAGTCAGGTACTGCACTCCTGTTTCTGCTAGGCTAACTTTGGCTCTGTACCCGATTGAATAATCACAAGGCTCAATGACCCTTAAGACTTAAGACAATCAACTTAAGAACTGTTCCCACAGGACCCAGGAATGCCTGTATTGTTCACACACGAGCCTGCTGTGGGAACTGCTAAGAATGACTGAGTCATGATCTAGTCCGCTTGTGTTTTTTTTATGTATATAAGACCTACATTTGCCCCAGAATGCTTTGGGCAGAGGGGCTTACACTTGCAAATTTGCTTACTCTGAAATTAATTAAACTTCTGTTTAATCCCTGACACACTTGCCTCTGGTTTGCTCTGTCCAGCTCTGGCAATTCCCAGATTAGAGGCTGGTTCCAGTCTGGTTGACACTGTTAACTCTGAAAATACCAAAGAACTCACACAGGTGATCACAACCACAGTTAACTCTGAAGCAAAATAAAATAAAGAAGAAAAACACAAAATAAAACCAAAGAGCTATTAGTGGTCATAAGCAAACAGATTTCTTTATTATTTTGGAGGAAGGAAACTAAACACACATGCTAGGGCACCCTCTAGTAGGAGACCCACTTTAGTGGGGGCAAATATCAACACATATCCCAATGGCTATGAAGTGAACTGTAGCCCTAATGATGAGGCGTAATAGCAGCAATGAGACAAGTTTGATTCATAGCACGACTTCATGACTGGAACATAGGTACTGCAGGTACTTGCCTGAGCTCAGGGACCACCTGGTGCTAATGTGGACCAATTTGGGATTTGTCTGTTGTTTTGAGTTTGTCCAAAGAGTGAGCACAAAGGATTATTGTTATGCCAAACTCAGCAAACAGCTTGCTTGCTGGGACTTAGCTCCAGAAAAAAGAGCTTCACCCTAATAGGAACCAAAAGAGATGAGCGAAAAGAGAGAGGTGGTTTTGACACTGGGTTCCTGAGAGATGTGTTAACTCATCAATTTGGGAATGCCTTCTGATGATTAGGAGAGCAACCTATGCTTTCCTGACTATCCTGTAAGATTCTTGCCTATGTCTGGGTGTAAATAAGGCACAAAAGTTTTGCTGAAACTTTCCATATTCTTTTGTTAGTAGGTAGGTACTGACTTGTTAACTTATTGTCCCTTGTTCTGACTATAAATCTACCCTCTTGCTTTTATTCCAGTCGTACTGTTTCTCATCAATACTTTTTCAACATATCTGCCTAATTGCTAGTTTGTAATGTGTTGTAACCTGCTTAGTGCACCATGATCTGCCCTATTGTTCTCTGTGTAGCTCCCAGCTTCTTTTCTTCAGAGACTGCAATATTCCCAAACTTGCACCTAGAGAACATTACTAGAACACTATTGATGTTTAAAAAGATGAATCTTTGGGAGAAGCTTGGGGCCAATCAAAAATTTCAATTTCCCAGGCATTGCTCTCAAATCTCCTCCTCCTGTTAGTTGCAGGCCCCAGCTGATTATACATATATAGAAGAAATCAATGAGAGTAGATTTCTAGCAAGAAAATATTAGAAGTTGAAAAAGAATACTAAAGACAAAATGACATTTTCACTGTTGATAATAATTATTTTGTGTTTTTCTAGAAATAATTTTTAGAACTCAAAAAAAATTCTGGCATATTAAAATTCATCATGTTTTATAACAGATTGTGAGTCATCTACTCATTCATTACGTGTGACTGTTTTTGTTTATTTATTGTAATATTATACGCTCAGTTTCTTAATGCTTAATGTAATTTCAGGGGTCACTGTTAGACTGGTATCTGATGAGGTGAATTTTAAGAGGTCTTAAGTTCATAGTAATTCTGTTCTTGGAAGTACAGTTATAAAACATATGATTAGTTTATAATTATGCTCTCAGCTAGAGATAGAAATTCTAATCCTGAACTGGGAAAGGCCTCTCTATCTATTGTGACTCCAAAGTTATTCCATGCCTTCATGCCATGAACAATGAGAGACAAGGAAGTGAAATGAAAGGCTCAACCACAGATGTTTATGACAAAGACAATTAGGTAAATCAGATGCAGAGTCTTTGCTAGAATGAAAGGATATAATTAGCAAAGGTATCTTCATGTCTGTTTTTTTCTTGGTGCTTCAAGTACCTAAGCATAATATCTGTGATTAAAAATGAACAAAGAAACAAAGAAAAAGGAAAGGGAGGGAGGGAGAGAGGGAAGGAGAGAGATAGAGAGGGAGAGAAAGAGGAGAGAGAGAGAGAGAAAGAGAGAGAGAGAATGAAAGAAGACAAGAAGGAAGAAAGGAAGGCAGGAAGGCAAGAAAGAAGAACAAAAGAAGAAAAGTCTATTACGTCCCATTTGTCTATTTAATTTTCACCTCTTGTGGTCTCACCTAGAGGCTTTTATTTGAGAAAGAGATGGAGTTGTTGCTACCACAAACTGTGTGATTTTGCTGCTTCTGCTTGTGTTTGTGGTTATGTGTGTGTGTTTGTGTGTGTGTGTGTGCGTGTGTGGAGTGGGAGGAGACACTACCATATAAGACTGATCTCATGTTAATTTCATCTATTCCTATGCTTGGAAGAGATTCAAATATCAGTTTTTGTGGAAAGCACAAGCCTCACCAGAGAATTGGTACATTTATAAATGTTCAATAAAATGAGAGGTGGAGCCAAGATGGTAGAGTAAAGGCAGGGACTTGCCTGACCTCTCTCCTAAACTCCTCCAAATACTTTTAAATAATGACTCTAAACAAATTTTAGAATGAAAGAACCCACCAAAAGATGGGAGTGAAACAGTTTTCTAGTCCAAAACAACCTAACAGAAAAGATTTGTTGCACCTGTGTGAGAGTGGAGCACAGTCCAGTGCAGGCAGATCCAGCATAGACCCATCACAGCAAACTAGGAGCAGGCCTTGGGAGTGACTGAGTCAGCAGTGGCAATGGCAGCAGGTGTTTCTGGAGCTCTCAGTCCACAGATGGTAAGGGGGTCGAACAAGGACATCAGAAGGAGATTACAGGGGTCTTTTTCCTAACACTGAAGCAGGACTTGGTTGCTTTGCACATATTTAGGGTTACAGTTCTGAGTGGCAGTCCCAGGGTGAGGAGGAGCACTAGAACACCATAGTTTGCAGCTATAGTGGAGTGGGGAACTGTATCACAGTTACAGATTAGAAAACAGTGCTTGTTGTCACTCACAGACCAGAGAACAGGCCAGGAAAGTAGTAAAAATACCTCTCCTTAGATCATACCAACTTGAAAGAACTGAAAACTTACAAGTTCCTAGAAGTATCTCTGGAAACAACTGCACAAAACCCCTGAAGGTTGGGACAGTGAGGCATCCACCCTGGAAGCAAAACCCTACTTTAACAAAGAGTTAAAAGTCAAGAAATAGACATGGAAAATGGGCAAATGAGAAAAAAAAAATGACCATAGAAAGTTATTATGGTGACAAGGAAGATCAAAACACACACTCAGAAGATGATAACAAAGCCAAAGATCTTATAACTAAAAGCCTCCAAGAAAAAGTCTCAGGCCATGGAAGGGCTCAAAAAGGATTCTGAAAATCAAGTAAGAGAGGTAGAGGAACAAGTAGAAAGAGAAATGAGAGTGATGCAAGGAAATCATGAAAAATGTGTCTCACACACACACAACTGAAGAAAATCACACCTTAAAAAACCAGACTAGACTAAATGGTAAAAGACATCCAAAAAGTCAATGAGGAGGAGAATGCCTTAAAAAACAGAATTGGCCAAGTGGAAAAAGAGGCAAAAAAAATCACCAAAGGAAAAAAAAAATTCTTAGAGAGTAGAATTGGCCATATGGAAAAAGAGGTACAAAATCTCAGTGAAGAAAGTGATTCCTTAAAAATGAGAATTGAGCAAATGGAAGCTCATGACTTTATGATAAATCTAGAAATAATAGAAAACCAGAAGAATGAAGAAAATAGAAGACAATGTGAAATATCTCACTGGAAAAACAACTGATCTGGAAAATAATTCCAGGAGAGATAATCTAAAAATTATTGGACTACCTGAAAGCCATGATCAAAAAAAGAGCCTGGATATCTTCTTTCAAGAAATTATCAAGTTTTACTTGATAAAATCAAGTAAAACTTCCATTATATTCTAGAACCAGAGGATAAAACAGAAATGGAAAGAATCCACTGATCACCTCCTAAAAGAGATCCCAAAATGAAAGCCCCAAAGAATACTAAATTCTAGAGTTTCCAGGTCAAGGAGAGGATTCTGTAAGCAGTCAGAAAGAAACAATTTAAGTATTATGGAGCCACAGTCAGGGTAACACAAGATTTAGTGACTTCTACATTAATGGATCAGAGGGCTTTGGAATATAATATTCTGGAGTACAAAGGAGCTAGAATTAACCACCAAGACTCACCTACCCATCAAAACTGAGTATAATGCTTCAGGGGGAAAAATGAACATTCAATGAAATACAGGACTTTTAAGCATTCTTGATGAAAAGACCAGAGCTCAATAGAAAATTGACTTTCAAATAGAAGACTCAAAAGAAGCACAGAAAGTTAAACAGGAAAAGGAACTTATAAGTGACTTAATAAGCTTGAATTGTTTACACACCTACATGGGAAGATGATACTTGTAACTCATGAGAACTTTCTCATGATTAGAGTAGAGAGAAGTATCTATAGACAGGGGGCACAGGTGTGAGTTGAATATGAAAGAATAATGAGTTGTTTTAGACATGTTGAGTTTACAATGTCTATGAGACAGCCAATATTAAGTCATGATACCTAAAAATAAGACTAAGGGATGATAGAGGAATGTAATGGGAAAGATGGAAAGGGAGAGGTAGAATGGGGTAAATTATTTCACATTAGAGAGGCAAGAAAAGGGTTTGACATTGGAGAGGAAGTGAGGGAGAGTGAGAAGGACTGAGTGAAAGTTGCTTTCAGCAGAATTGGCTCAAAGAGGGAATAAGATACACAGGGAATGGAATGTAGAAATCTATCTTACCCTACAGGAAAGTAGGAGGGGAAGGGAATGACAGAAGGTGTGTGATAGAATAGAGGACAGGTTGAGGTAGGGGGGAGTCAGAAGCAAAACACTTTTGAGGAGGGACATGGTGGAAGGAGAGAGAATAGAATAAATGGGGAGAATAAATGGAGGGAAATACATTTAGCATTAGTAACCTTGAAAAAATTTGAAATTTCTCTGATAAAGGCCTCATTTCTCAAACATGTAGAAAACTGAGTCAAATTTATAAAAGAGCCATTCCCCAATTGATAAATGAGCAAAAGATATAAACAGTTTTCAGATGAAGTAATCAAAGCTATCTAATATCTATTAAAAATATGATAAAAATGCTCTAAATCACTATTGATTGGAGAAATGCAAAATAAGACAATTCTGATGCACTACCTCATAACTATTAGACTGATTAATGGGACAGAAAAGGTAAATGGAAAATATTGAAGGACATATGGGGGAAATGAAACATTGATTCACTGTTGGTGGAGTTGTATTCAATCATTCTGTAGAGTAATTTGAAACATGCCCAAAATGCTATAAAACCATGCATATGCTTTGTTTTAGTAATACAACTACCAGGTCTGTATTCCAAAAGAGTAAAAAAACAAAACAAAACAAAACGAAAACAGCTTTTTTGGGGGGAAAATTGGAAATTGAGGGAATGCCCATCAACTGGGGAATGACTGAACAAGTTGTAGGATGTGATTGTGGGGAAATATTGTTGTGTTATAAGAAATGATGAGCAGGGTGCTCCCAGAAAAACCTGGAAAGACTTACATGAGCTGATGCAAAGTGAAATGTACAGTACACAAAGTAATAGCAATATTGTAAGATGATCAGTTGTGAATGACTTAGCTGTGCTCATCAATACAATGATCCAAGGCAAATCTGAAGGACTTATGATGAAAAATGATATCCATTACCAGAGAGAGGGGTGATGGCTTCTGAATACACATTGAAACATACTTTTTTCTTTATTTTTTCTTGAGGTTTTTTTTCCTGTCTTTTCTTTTACAACATGACTATTAGGGATATGTTTTGTATGACTACACATGTATAACCTATACCAAATTGCTTGCCTTCTTAATAGGAAGGGGATGTAGAAGGAGGAAGGGAGGTAATTTGGAATTGAAAGTTTTAAGAACAAATGTCAAAAAATTGTTTTGCATATAACCAGGGAAAAATAAAATATTAAATTAGCTTAATTATTGCAGTAATTGTACAAAAAGTTTTATAAACTTTTACTACTTTATACATCTATCTAAATGTATATACATACATATATTATGTGAATATGCATATATGCATATGTGTATGTGTGTATATTTATACATATATACACAAATATATATACATTTATGTGTGTATATATACACATATATAGACATATATGTGTATATATACACACACACACACACCTACACTTATATGGGCTAAGTAGCTTCTTTGTATAAAAAATGTACTCAATTGTATGACCCCTTACACTTAGGAACTTTGTAATTTAATGGGGTGAAGGTGGGAAGGGAAAGGATAAAACAGGTAGTCAAATAATTGTTTCTTCTCACATACTCTTCTCATACTTCGTTGCTGAATGGAAGTGAGCTAAGAGTTTAACTCCTGATTCTGTGTGTGTGTGTGTGTGTGTGTGTGTGTGTGTATGTGTAATGTACATGAAACAAGTTTAATTTGTATTATTACAATTTTTTTCTATCACTTTCTTAAATCTAGGCAATCAACAAACAATAAATCATGCCCTGGTTTGTAGAATTTTCTGATTTATGAGGTGTAAATGTTCACATTGAAAATTTGGCAATCTAAATTGCTTGTTATAGCTAGCTCCAGAACACCCCTTGGAAGTGACCCTATGTTTTCAAAGTCTATGCTAATGGAGCTCAAGCTAGGCTTATAGCACCAATCTGGAAAAAGCCATAAAAATGTAATATATCTGTTGTCCAAAGACCAGCCTTGAAATGTTTACTTTCAGGTTGGCTGCAAGGTGACCTATGTTTTGGCCATAGTGACTCTTGATATTAACTTCAAGGTATTTCCATCCATTCTGCAGCTGTATTTCCTTTAAAATGTGACCTGACCCTACTTTTCTATTTTTATCCCTAGCACTTACAGATTAGAAATTTTTTAAATCACTATTTCATGCATTCATTTACTAAATTAGAATATAATATCAGTAAATACAATAAAATACAGAAAGTGGTAAGTTTAAGGGAAAGTTCTAACTATGAGAATTTGGAAGAGGCTATCGTTTTAAACTTTGATCATCAGGAAAATTACATTGAGTACTGAAGGAGAGCATGTATAGATTGGGCATGAAACAGAGAAAATCCATGTTAGCATATCTTTTATTAATTCCATGCTTGAATGGTCTATGATTTCATTGATCTTGGTATTCATGGTATTAGTAGATAGTATTTGAAAGTTACTTTGATCAAAAATTTCATCCACTTGTGGACACCTTAGTTATAAGTCTTGTGCTCCTGATCACATACAAATCACTTAAAATTTTTGGTTGAGTCTTAGTTTCTTCATCTAGAAAAAGGGGATTAATAATGCTACTTATATATCAGAATTGTTATAAGGAAACTGCTCTCTTCAAAGTTACCAATGATCTCTCTACCATAATTGCCTTTACTAAATCTTTATCTTTCTTGACCTCTCAACAGCCTTTGAGATTATCAATCACCCTCTTTTCCATTAGACTCTCTTGTCTCTAGGCATTTTGACACTGCTTTCCCTTGGTTCTCCTCCCATTTGTTTGAACATTGCTCAGTATATTTTGCTGGAGCTTGCCCACTAGTTCATGGATGTTCCCTAAGGCTCTGGCCTGCATCCTCTTCTCTTCTTTTGATACAATTTATCTTAGTGATTTCATAAGCTCCCATGGATTTATCTATCATGGTGGTAATTCCCAGATGCTGATGATTCTCAGATTTAGTTGTCCAGCCCTAACCTTTCTGCTGATCCCCAGTTTTGCTTCTCCAATTTCCTACTGAACATCTGCTCCTGAATATCTCATAGCCACCATAAACTCAGCATGTCTGAAACTTAACTTGGTTTTCCTCAACCTTCCCTTCTTCCCAACTTTTCTATTATTATGGATGGCACCACCATAGTCCCAATCACTCAGGCTCATAAGCTAAGAGTTTTCAAATTCATAATCTGTCTAACTCCCTATATGCAATCTTATATGCAATCTCTTCCCATTTACCTGTACATTTTACCTTTGTAACAGATTTATTAAACATTTTTGCAAATTAAATAAATTGCATAAATTGCAAACTGATTTACCTTGTGTGAGTTTTCTGTAAAATAGTCTTTTAGGCAAACATACCTTTGTCATTTGAACGATGTGACCAGCACATTGAATAGCACTCTCTACAGCAGGGTTTTCATGCTTGGCAGTATAGCTCAATAAAGGACCTCAGTATTTGCTATCTTATCCTGCCAGGTGATCTTCAGAATCTTCCTAAGCCAATTCAAATGGAAGCAATTCAGTTTCCTGGCATGAGACTGGTATGCTGTTTAGGTTTTATAGGGATATAGCAATGAGATCAGCACAATAGTTCTATAGAACCTCAGTTTGGTAGGCAGCCTAATACTTCTTTCTCACACTTTCCTTTGGAGCCTCCCAAACACTGAGCTAGTTCTGGCTGTGCTTGTATCAACCTCATCATGTTTGTATACATCCATGGAAAGTATACTGCCAAGAAAAGTGAACTTATCTACAGCACTCAAACTTTCTTCATTTGCTATAAGCAATGGTTCCACATATGGATGGAGTGATGCTGAATGGCAGAGGACCTCTGTTTTCTTGGCATTGTCAGGCCAAAATTAGCATAAGCAGCAGGGAATCAATCCATACTCTGTTGCATTTCAAACTCAGAGACAACACTGAGTGTACAAAAGTGCAAACAAAAAGTCACATAACAACTCTGCATTCACTTTTGTTTTGTCTTATAGCCTTTTCAAATTCAATAATTTACTGTCAGTGTGGTAGCTGCCCTTGATGCTATTTTCATTCTTATCAAAGGCATCTGACAACATCACTGAAAACATGCTAAAAAGCAAGGGAACAAGCACACAGTCCTGCTTTACTACATTGGTGACTGGGAAAGCACAAGGGCATTGTCTATTAGCCAGAATCCATGCAAGCATGCTGTCATAGAACTGATATATAGTACTGACGAACTTTTCCGAGCAACCAAATTTTCTCATGATCTCTCCCATAAGCCCTCATGACTGATGGTATCAAAGGTAAGATCAATGAATATGGATAGACCTCTGTTCTGTTCCTGGAATTTCTGTGGGAGCTGTTAGGCAACAAATACCATATCAATCATTCCTTGGCCCTTCCTGAAGCCACACTGGCTCTCAGGTAGAAGATCATCTTCCAGCTGAAGGACCAGATTATGAAGGAGGACTCTGGCAAGAATCTTGCCAGCAATAAGTAAGAGTGAAATTCAATTGTTTGTTAGAAGACTGCCTATTTTCTGTTCCTTTATAGAGATGAACAATGGAAGCATCCTTAAATTCCTAGTGGATAACTTCTAGCCAATGAACCCAGAAGATTTCATTAAGCTTTTATATGAGCAGTGGTCTGCTCTCATGTGGCAAAACATTGGGTACTGATTCTATTCCAGCGGAGATTTAAGAGGTAGGGTGTCCTTGTTAAAAGAAAAAAAATATATAAGAAAAGTAAAATAAAAATATTGGTTATAAATCTGTTAGGTAATTTTATGAGTACTGCTGACCACGTGCTGTAATATTCTGTTATTTCTGTTAGATTGTAACTTAGAACTTAAACTCCCCATTTTGCCTATATTTAGAGGAAGTTTCATCCAAAATTAATTGGTTATCACTTAATCCACATGTGCGAAAAGGTACAAAGAAGAGAGTTTGTAAAATCTCTTTTGTTAACTTACAAGAATTCTTGGAACCATCTAGTCATAAATTCTTATCAGCTCTGTACAACAGTTTCCTGCATTGTGAAATTCTTATGGAGTAAATGGGATAGAAATAATCCTTGCACAAAACGGGGATATGATTTTCAGGTCTGGTTATGATGTACAATGAATTTCATCTAAGGTGATATATGTGTGCATATATGTAAACATTATATGTACCTGTTTATATATGTAAATATTACATTGTGTTCATGCTTATACACACACCATGTATATATATGTGTGTGTATATATATATATGCATACATACACACATTATATATATATATATATATACATATATGGTATGTGTGTAAATAATCACTTCTTCACTATCTATGTGGGAATCCAGAATATAATTAAAAAAAACTTTTTAACAATATAATTCTTAATCTAACACCTTGATTATTAAGAGAATTTGCTTTTCTAACTACATAGTTGACAGTTTAGCAGATTATACAATATAAGAAAATTTAAAAGCATAACAATAGCACTAACAATATCATGTATTTGAAACTTGAAACAAAACCCATTAACAATCATGGAATGTATTTCCAAATTATCTTACACAGAAAATCATTTTTCATCACCATTGTCATTGTATACCAATCACATCAACCCATGTAAAGTTACCAAGTATGAAGCAATTACATCTGATTAAAGAAATAATAAAAACGTTTAACATTCATAAAGTATTTTCCCTATGCCAAGCACTGTGCTAAGTACTTTACAATCATGTGATCCTCACAATGACCTTGGGAGGTGGGTGCTATCATTATGCCATTACAAAATAGTAAACTGAGATCAACAAACATAAGACAAATTGCTTGGAGTCAAGTAGCTAATAAATTTCTTTATGCCAAATAGCAAAATGTCTTTTATGCTGGGTTCTAATTTCCCATAATTATCTTGAAAGGAGAACACTCTCAGACCCCATTCATATTTCCTTCTGGACAGATTCTTGTCTTAAATAAAATAAAATCCTGATTTATAACTACTGATAGTAACATTTTAATTTCCAAGGCTCAGTATCCTTAGAATTTCAAAAGAAAAAAAATATTATTTTCTACAAATTCATATATCTTCTTTTTTGCTTTTTTATCTAAAAGACATGTCATGACAATTACCAGCTCTGTATAATCTTTTCCTATACTTCCTTACACAGATGGATCAACTCTCGATCTCCTGCCTCCTTTATCTTTCTTTGAGTCTTTTCAGATAAGCAACTGCCTTAACCATTCAGCTTCTGATTCCCTTCCACCCAGGAATTTCCAGCTTCATAAATTAGGAAATGCATCTAAAGTTTAACCAAGAGTTTAAATTCACACCTATTATCATTAGATTAGTTTAAGTGTGCTGGGCTGAAGTATTATGAGATTCTAAGTTGAACAGCTGCTTTTGGCCAGGCAAAGAGATCTAAGAAATTTGATTTAATGCAGTTAGGATGAAGCAGAAACCTCCAAAAGATTTCACAGAGGGAGTTACTTTAACCTATGTATGGGGCTAGGTCCTGAAATCTTAATAAGAAAAGAAAAGCAAGAATTTAATATTGATGATTTTAAAACATATTTGCTTTATTCTTTTAGCAATTAAATCCATAAACCAATTAAAGAAGAGTTCACATTTTGAACAATATTTTAAAAATAATTTTATTTAGTTTTAGTTTTAAACATTCACTTCCATAAGATTTTGAGTTCTAAATTTTTTCCCCATCTCTCCTCTCCCTCCACCCCAAGACAGAATATAATTTGATACAGGCTCTACATATACATACATTTTAAATTTATTTTCACATTAGTCATATCATAAAGAAGAATTAGAACCAATGGGAGAAACTTCTAACAATGTTTCTAATAAAATGATCAAATTAATGTTAGGCACTTTTCTTTAAAATGTTACAAATCACATTAACTGAAGTAACAACTTACAAACAAACTTCCTGGTCCA
>CM053588.1:227410714-227428757 GCA_028646515.1 Pseudochirops corinnae
ATAATAAATAATCTTAATTTATAATTTCAATGATTTAATATTATATTTTACACAAGGCCTATTTCAAACATTTCATATTATGGGATGGATTCACAATTTCCAGTTGATCCACTCCTAACTATTTTAAAACTGAGAGTATTTAAGAGATTTTAATTATCATACTTAGGAACACGTTGCTTATCAAATTCCTCCTCACCATCTATAATAGAAATTGCAACATGGAACAAGAGAGGCTTGGAACCTTTTCAGGTGAGAACATCAGACCTCAAGCAATCAATCAATGAAAGGCATTAAGTTAATATACGTTCTGTCATGCTCTTTGATTCTTCTATAACTAGTTTGGAACCCAGCATTATTCTATTGCCTGGCCTAAAACTTAAAAAAAATTTTTTTTTGATTAATTTTTTTGGTGGTGGTTTTTTGTAAGTGAAAGACATTAAATATAGTGTATTTATATACAATGTAGCATAAATATAGCATAATACTTTATAATATTTATGATTTCACCACTATGAATACATACTATAGTGGCACAAATTGAAACCCATCTACACCTCTTATGGAATTCATGTCCGTTTCCTCCCTTTAATATGAATATGTATAGATAAATCTCATTAAGATTTTATAGAAATGAGAAAGTGTGTTTTTGAATCAGCAATCATTGAGCTTTTTTAATCACTGCTTTTTGGTGGTAATGCCATCCTTGATTTCTTTCAATCATTTTGTATCTTTCCCAATTTGAAATATTTGGGCAATACCTAGATGCCTTAAAAAAAAACATGTTGTCTCTAGCAGTTATCTCTTCTGTTCTCATTCCAATTGAGGACTTCTACCTAACTTTATTAATTGGAATGTCATTTTCCTTTCCCCCTTTTACACATGGTGAAGGTCTTCAAACCAAACCCCTATAAGAGAAGTGCTTGGGGGCTGGGTGGAAAATCATCTTATTTTATTTCACCTGTTCCCATTCAGAATAGCTTCAGAGAGTCAGAGAATTTGAACTTCTAATCTAACACCCAGTTTTGGGGGCCTATTTTATGCCTACTGCTCTTACAGTATTATCTTAGTAAAATGCCTGTTACAAAAAGGTAATGAAGTTTGGTTGGTTAATTGACATCAGTTGATAATCATTGGAAGGAAACATACTAATAGAGGCTTGTAAGTTATAGTAATAGAACACCATTCTTAAATCTTCTGGGCAACAAACTTACAAGTCTAAATGAGAGTTAGAAGAATGAGCCAAAAGCAAATGCATCATTTATATGAAGTTTTAAAATGAGAATAAAACAACATTTCATGAGAAATTCTACTTTAAATTATTTTTACTTGGGCTATTTATAAGTTCCTTGTTGTCACTGTCAAGATGATTTAAGTATTCAATCAAATTTGTTGGTGTCTTACTTCTGCGGTAAGTTGAAGGTGCCACAGATCATTTACTTCTGCCCAAATCAGAATTGCTCATATGCTGTGGACATAAAAAGACTCAATTTTGCTGTTTTTAAAAGGAAAAAAAATTGAAGCACTGTGGTTTAAAAAAACTTTTTGAATTAATTTTTGGGGAATAACATTTTAGAGGTGAGAGGGACATAACAAAATATAGTGTATTTATATACAGCATCGTATAAATGTAGCATGCTATTTTATTAGATTTATGATCTCACTACTGTGAATGAATACTCTAATGGTGCAAGTTGAAACCTGTCTATATTTCCTATGCAATTCATGTTCACTTTCCCTCTTTAATTTGGTCATATGTATAGATAATCTCATTAAATTTTTTAGAGATGAGAACATATGTTTTTGAGTCAGTAGTTATTGACATGCTTTTGGTACCTTTTTTTGGTAGTAGTGCTATCCTTGCTTTCTTTCAGTAATTCTATTATCTCCCCCAGTTTGAGATATTTGGGAAATTATCCCTATCTTCAAAACTATGTCATCTCCAGCAGTCATCTCTTCTCTTCTTATTTCAGGCCAGCAGTTCCATCCAACTTTATTATTAGGAGTGACATTTATCTTGGTATGGGGAATATGGGTCACTATAAAAATTCTGAGATGTTTGTCTTTTTTTTTTTTCACAACTGTGGGATGTCTAGCATCCTCTGCTTCATTTTCTGTTTTCTTCCCGTTATTAACAGAGTTCCTTTGATCTCAAGGTTGAAAAGATCTGAGGAATATTTTATATATTCTTCCACTCCCCACCCCCACCATGCATTGCCATGGCCAAAAAAAAAAAATACCTAGTGACTATATTAGCTAAAAAACTAATTGATGATAAACATTACTTTGCAAGTCTCATTATTGAATAACAGATATACTCTGTTACTAGGACAATCCTTAAATCATCTCTAACATGATAAAACCAGTCAGATATGACACTTCACTAGCCAAGTTTTCAAGAACACAAAGCCACCTCCAAACTACCATGAATAATAACAAGAGGAATGTGTGGAAAAGAACACTCAAAAAACTCCTAATATTTTTGATTACAATAGAAAAATCTTGCAAAATGTTGGCAGACTAACAAGAAGTGAATAGTATGGGAAATCAACCTTAGCCTTTTCCACTACCAGGCTTGTTAGTTCTGTGCAGTAATTATTTTATGTAATAAGTTTAAGATTCCTAATTAAATTAGTCCATATGTCACCATTACTATTTCTCTGACTGTCCAGGTTCAGCATCATATAACAGTTGATATTTTCCCCCACTTAGCATGGTAATTACATTCATAAGCTTTTGCATAGGTAATATATTTAATTGATACTGCAGAATGTCAGCTGTATTGGAATAGAAGCCAAGGTTAGTAATTCTTGAGTAAATTGTCCAGGATTCCCAAACCACAATTAAGTGTCGCACTTAATAACAAGCCCATATTGCTGACTCATTGACTTTTGGATGTTGTTTAGAAGGCTGTCAAAATGAATTACTATCAACTGATCTGGGAAACAGCATATTTTGAAAAATTTCCCATGTAGAAGGCTATTGGTAATTTTAGGAATAGAAATAATTACTTGGCTCACTTTTTTTTCATTGACTTGTTTATTTACTTTTAGTTTACAAGATTCAGTTCCACAATCCCTTGAGTTTCAAATTTCCTCCCCTCCCTGATCCCCCTCCCCCGCATGGTATAGGGTCTGCAGATACCTTCACATTTTACAATAGTCTAGTTGTATGGAAGGGTTGTAACCAATGGAGTGAACAATGGGAAAATAGAAAGAAAACCAAACATGAAAAAGAATGATAGCATGTAGATTGCTTCAGTCTCCATTTAAACTCTGGTCTTTCTAGATCTGTCTCTGACTGTAGATATCTCCTTCCATCCTGAGACCTGTAGAGGTGTCTTATAGCTGTGCATTGCTGAGAAGAGTCCAGTTTATCAAGGCTGGTGGTCACACATACGATGTGTCTGTGATTGTGTACAAATTTTTTCTGGTTCTGCTCTTCTCACTTGGCATCAATTTATATAAGCCTCTCCAGGTAACTATGAAGTCCATTTCCTCCCCATTTCTTATAGCCCAATAGTATTCTATTACATTCATATACCACAACTTGTTTAGCCATTCCCCAAATGATGGGCATCCCCTAAATTTCCAATTTTTTGCCACCACAAAGAGAGCTGCAATCAATATTTTTGTACATATTGATCTTCCTCCCACTTCTATGATCTCTTTGGGATACAACCCCAGAAGTGGTATTACTGGGTCAAAGGGTATGCAATTATTTATAGCCCTTTGGGCATAGTCCAGATTGTTCTCCAGAATGTTTGCATCAGTTCACAGCTCCACTAACAATACATTAGTGTTCCAATTTTTCCACATCCTCTCCAGCACTTGTCATTTTCCCTTTTGTCATCTTAGTCAATCTGACTGGTGAGATGTGGTACCTCAAAATTGTTTTGATTTGCATTTCTCAAATCAATAGTGATTTAGAGCATTTTTCTATATGCTCAAAGATATCTTTAATTTCTACCTCTGCAAATTGCCTGTTCATGGCCTTTGACCATTTATCAATTGTGGAATGAGTTGTATTCTTATAGATTTTACCCAATTCCCTGTATATTTTAGAAATGAGGCCTTTATCAGAGACACTGGCTGTAAAAATTCTTTCCCAATTTCTTACTTCCCTCTTAATCTTGGTTACATTGGCTTTGTTTGTACAGAAACTTTTCAATTTAATGTAATCAAGATTATCCATTTTGCATTTTATAATGCTCTCTAACTCTTCCTTGGTCATAAAGTCTTCCCTGCTCCATAAATCTTACATGTAAACTGTTCCTTGCTTCCCCAGATTATTTACAGTATCAGCCTTTATACCTAGATCGTGCACCCATTTAGACTTGACCTTGGTGTATGGTGCTAGATGATGGTCTATGCCCAGTTTCTGCCGTACTATTTGGCTCACTTTTGAACAAAAACTTGTAATAACTGAATGGGCATGTACATTCTTTGATTTTCAAGTATGCAATTGTCCTTATTTCTGATGGCTAATAAAGGGACGTGCTGAGAAAAGTAAATACTTAGTATGATTTGCTAATGGGTATCTGATTTTGTACTATAGGCAGACTGAAGTAGAAGATAATACACAATCCAAGGAATTTTAACACTGGAAAGCAAAGTACTAGTTCATCATGCTGCAAAAGAGTAAAAAAAAAAAAAAAAAGGAAGTTCAGGTTCAATTAACCATCAGAACTGACAATAGATCAGCCGTGTTGTGCTCTGTGTGTGTGTGTGTGTGTGTGTGTGTGTTTTCATTTGATAGATTTAGAAAGACGAGTTCAAATCTCATCTCACATACTTTCAAGCTGTATGTGATACTGAGTAAGTCACCTGGCCTTGATCTCCCTCAGTTACCTTATCAGTTATTATTGTTCAGTCATTTCAGTTGTGCCTGACACTTCATGACCTAATTTTGGGTTTTCATGGCAAAGATACTGGAGTGGTTTGCCATTTCCTTCTCCAGCTCATTTTACAGATGAGGAAACTGAAGCAAATAGTGTTAAGTGACTTGCTGACACCACACAGCTAGTAATTGTCTGAGGCCAGATATGAAGTTAGGAAATTGAGTCCTCCTTACTTCAAGCTGGGATTCTATCTATTGAATCACCCAGCTGCCCAATATCTATAAAACAGGGATAAGACTAGCACCTACTTCACAGGCTTGTTGTGAGGATCAAATGAGATGTTTGTAAAGCACTTAGGACAATGCATGGCATATAGTAGGCAATATATAAATACTGTCAATCTATCTTTTGATGTACCTATCAATTTTTTTATTAACTGGGACTTTACATGTTTGATAATCCTAAGGAATATATATGGAACTTAATAGAATATTATTGAAATAGAATATTAGAAGAATATTATTGGAAATAAAACTACTTGGGTTTGATAAGACCATGAGAATTTATTCATTAATCAATCATTTATTGATAAATCAACAAATATTTATCAAGTGCTTCTAGCTTGCCAGGAATGCTAGTAAGTGTATGGGATACAAAGTAAAAGCAAAAATTCTCTGGCCTAAATAAGTTTACATTGTAATGGTGGAAATAGTGATATGTATCTTGTATGCATGTATGTATCATTACATGTAGACATACATGCATACAAGATACCTATAGAATACATATGAGATAATCTTATAGGAGAAGACATTATCAGCCCAGGGACTGGGAAAAGTATTTTGCAAAACGTGACAGTTGAGCTGAGTCTTGAAACCAGAAGGGAAGTGAAGAAAAAGGACATTCTGGGTTTGGGGGACTGCCTGTTCAAAGGTATGGAAATGGCAGGTGGGAGGATGTGTTCAAGTGGGTCGATATGACTTGATCTTAGAGTTTATGGAGAGGAATAATGTGTAAAAACACTTGATAGGTGGGGAAAGGTCAAGTCTAAATGCTAAAGAGAGTAGTTTCTATGCCAGGCATAGACTAAGTAATAGAGAATTTAGAAATGAAACACTCTGCCTTTAAGGACCTTATTTTACAGGTGAGATAGGGAATGTGAATATAGCAAAGTAAATAGAAGATTTCTATAAGATAAATACAAAGTAATTTTAGGCTAGATGGAGCACTAATGATTGGGGTAATCAGGATGTGGCATTTGAGCTGCAGCTTGAAAGGAACTCGAATGAAGGCAATGGAATTCCACACCTCATCTTATCTCACTACCTTATCTCACTTGATACCTTCATCATTATGATGATGGTGAGAGTTGGATAGATAGAATGTATAAATGCCCAGAAATACAGTAAAATAGAAATCTTATAAAAATCAGATATGATATGTTATCCTGGATTGATTTTTCCAGGGCATGTGAAACTAGAGCTAAAAGTCTTTTGCGGTGTTCAGTTAGTCAGAAATATAGAATTTCATTAGATCCAAGAAATAGAGTTATAGGATACATAGGGTCAAACAGGTTCAAATAAGAGATCTCTTTTAAATCCAGCAATTCAGAATGAAATGAAATGTAGATTCATTTTTGACCTCCACTGTTTCTGTTGTCACTGTGTGGGGCTTACTTTTCAGCACAACACATTATGTAATAGTAACTAAACTTTCTTTTCACAAGTAAGCATTATTTAATTTTAGTTTTTTTTTAAATTTAAAACTCCTTTCTTCACCATTTTAAGGTATAGACCATTTAATGTTTGTTTTTTTTCCGGTTAATATTTATCATAGCTATAACTGGTAGTAGCAAGAATATAGAAAAATCCCATTGATTCTAATGCTCCAAATTCTTTTGCCTTATAGCACTCATTTTATGCACAGTTTTATCTTGCATTGCAGAATTTGATCCCTTAAGTTGTCAAGGTGTCAGCTCACCTTTTCTAAGAAGTTATGTCTCGGTTGCCATAATTTTCTTGTCACTTGATTAAAGATCTTCCTCCCAAACCATTGTTTGCTACTGGAGATGTGTTGTGCCTTAAAACAAATTCTGGATTTGGCATACAGGCTATGTTACTTAATACTTGTTGAGTCTTAAACAAGTCACTAAGGCTTTCTATTTCCTTACCTGTCAAATGAGGAAGTTAGATTAAATTGTCTATACAGTTTTTTTAGTTCTAAATCTTGAATCTATAATCTTACTCCTGCTGGGCCCTCACCATTGCATAGACAATCCTTTTTATTCATTCCTCTTGCACTCCCGATTGTGTTATTTATAGTAGCTATTTCAAGTCTTTTACTCCTACATCCAAACCCCCAATTCAATTCCCAAAAAATTGACTCATAATGAAAGATTTTGCCTTCTACTTTGCTAAGACATTGAGCCCCAACATCATAAGTTCCTACATCTTCTATTCTCTATACTTCAATACTTTCTAGATCTTTTCTCTCATTTATTTTTTAGTCCATTCTCAGAAGATGGGATGTCTTCCTCCCTGCCAGTACTAACATCTTCAACTTCTCTCCTTTATTCCATAATCAGTCTCCTTCAGAAAGTTGTCCTATCAATTATTCCTTGTATCTCTCAAATTTCCTTTCTACTGATAACTTTCCCCATTGCCTAAAAATACACTCATTTCTCCCATATCCTGAAAAAATACCAAAAACTTATTTTAATTCTTCCATCTCATTCAGCTGTATAGCCTCTCTCTTTCACTAAATGCATGAGATTATAAATGCTTATGCAATTTTGTTTTCCTTTTTTTAAAAAAAGCTTTAGTGAATTTGAACTGTAAGATAGATTGTAAGTCCTCTGAGGTAAAGAACAACATCTTTAAGTAAGAATGTATGAATACAATTTTTGTGTGGAATTAATAATGTTCATCTCTAGATTTGAATTTACCATCATAATAAATTTCTAAAAACTTGCTTTTATAATACCCACATTTGTAAAAAATGTGTAAGATGAAAAATACAAGAATATAGCCATATAGATATGGTACTGGAAAGGGAAAAAGCTTATTTTTTTCCTTCTAATCAAGACAATCAGGTTAGTATTTTGTTAAAATGCCAGGCTGAAATTATATAATAGGAAATGTCATGAAATCTCAAAGTAGGAAGGGATTTTATCTGATCCCACATGAAAATGAAGAATACTCTCTCCATTATACCTAAACAATGGCTCTCTAGTTTTAAATTGAAGATCTCCTCAGATAGGCGGCCCACTGCTTCTCTAGGTATTCTGTTTCACATTTGAATAATCCTAAAAGAAAGAAGTTTTTCCTTCTATCAGGCTTATATTTCACTCTTTTCAGCTTCTACTGAGAACTCTTTCTTTTCCCCTCCTGGACCAACCAGAGCTAGTCTAATCACTATTTCACGTAACAGCTCTTCAAATAATTGAACATAGCTAGTGTTTTGTCCTAGTCTTCTCTCCCATTAATCTGGCATCTCTATTTCCTTCATTCCTTATGTAGGAGGAAAGCCAGATTCTTCCTTATCCTAGATGCCCTTCTAATGGATTGTTTCTTCCTTATCCTTATAATGGTAGCTGGGGCTGCCAATATGTCCTCCATCCTCAAAAAACTCTCACTTGATCCATCTATTCCTGCTATCAATCTTCCCATATCTCTGAACCCTTTGAAAAGGTTGTATACAGAGGGTACCTTCATTTCCTTTAATTTCACTCTCCTCCTAAATCATTTTACTTTATGTCTCCCTTTGTGATTTGGTTATCATCTAAACAAAACTTTCAAATCTGGCCTCAGACACTTGCTACGTATATGTCCCTGGGCAAGTCACTTAACTCCAACTGCTTCCAAAGAACAAAAAACAAAAAACAAACAAAAAACAATACAAACTGCTAAGTTTCTAACTATCTTTTAATTGCCAAATCTAATACCCTTTTCTCAGTCCTCATCCTTCTTTACCTCTCTCTGTACTCTCTTGAAATTTCAATTATTTATTATTTTTAAACATTTATTTAAAATTTGAATTGTAAATTATCTCCCTCAGCCTAGCCCCTCCCTCACTCATTGAGAAGGCAAGTAACATAATGCCAATTATATATGTTGTCATGCAAATCATATTTCTATATTAACAATGTTGCAAAAAAAGCAAGAAAAATAAAGTGAAAAACAATGTTCATCATTTCCCTCTCTGTTGGTGGTTAGCATTTTTCGTTATGAGTCCTTTTGGAATTGTCTTGGGTGATTTTATTGATTGGAGTAACTGTCTTTCATAGTTGATCATTGTTACCATATTGTTGCTACTGGTGCAATGATCTTCTGGTTCTGCTTACATAATTTGGAACCATTTGATGAGTGTTCCCACAGTTTTCTGAAACCATCCCCCTCATCCTGTCTTATGGTACAACAGTATCCCATCACAATTATATAGCACAACTTATTCAGCCATTCCCTAATTGATGGATATTCCCTCAATTTCCATTTTTTTTGCCACCACAAAAACAGCTTCTATAAATATTTTTTACACCTAAGTTCCTTTCTTTTATCTTTGACCTCTTTGACACACAGGCCAAAGTGATATTGCTAGGTCAAATGGTTTTATAGTTTTCTCAGTCTTATAGTCCTTTGGGTATATTTCCAAATTATTCTCTAAAACAGCAGTTCTCAACCTGTGGATTATGTTCAATTTGTAACAATGAAAATACATCCTGCTTATCAGATAGATTCATAACAGTAGCAAAATTATAGTTATGAAATAGCAATCAAAATAATTTTATGGTTGGAGGTCACCACAACGTGAGTAACTGTATTAAAGCGTTGCAGCATTAGGAAGGTTGAGAACCACTGCTCTAGAATGTTTCGACTAGTTCATAACTCCATAAACAGTAGATTACTGTACCTATTATTCTTTGTCCCCGCCAATATTTGTCATTTTCCTTTTCTGTCACATTAGCCAATTGCATATATATGAAGTGGTACCTCAGAGTTATTTTTGTTTGCATTTCTCTAATTATTATTGATTTAGAGTGTTTATATGACTATTGGAAAATTTGATTTCCTCTTCTGAAAATTATCTGTTCATATCTTTAGACCCTTTATGAATTGGAGAATGGATCTTATTTTTATAAATTTGACTCAGTTCTCTATATATTTGGGGAATGAGGCTTTTATCAAAGAAATTTGCCGTAATAACCCACTCCCCCAAAGTTTCCAGCTTTCCTTCTAATTTTGACTGCATTGTTACTTGTACAAAACCTTTTTAATTTTATGAAATCAAAATGATCTATTTTCTCTCCCATGATCTTCTCTACCTTTTTTTTATCATAAACTCTCCCCTTATCTATAGATCTGAAAGGTAAGTTTTTCCATGCTCTTCTAATTTACTTATGATATTACCTTTTATGTCTAAATCACATACTCATTTTTGTCTTATCTTGGTAATACTATGTGAGATGTTGGCCTGGGCCTAGTTTCAGCTAGACTGCTGTCTAGTTTTCTCAGAAGTATTTGTGAAATAGTTCCAGAGCTCCCAGGGAGAATTTCCAGGGGAATTCATGCCCAATTCATTTTTTTTTTTTTGCTCTTTCTCTCTTTTATTGATGTAACTGTTTAGAGATATAAATTTACTCCCAAGTTCTGCTTTGCTGCATACCCCAATTTTGGTATATTGCTTCATTGTTTTAATTAGCTTTAATGAAAGTATTGTTTCTGTGATTTGTTCTTTGGCCTGCTTATTATATGTGGATCATTAGGTTTATCAAACACCAGGTTGCTATGATAATTTACTTTCATATATCATGGATCTAATCTATTCCACTGATAAATCTTTATTTTTTTAAAAAGTGTTTTGTAATTGTGTTCATTTGGTTCCTGGATATGGCTTGGCAGGTAGACTCCCAAGTTTTTTATACTGTCTGCAGTTATTTTAAATGGAGATTCTCTTTCTACCTTTTCCTCCTATTCTGTTTGTAATTTATAGAAATACTGATGATTTATGTTTGCTTGTTTTATAGCCTACAACTTTGCTAATTTTGTTAATTGTTTCAACTAATTATAGATACATATGGTTTCTCTAGGTCAACGGTTCTCAACCTGTGAGTCACCTAAGACCATTGGAAAACACATATTTCCGATGGTCTTAGGAACCAAGACACCACTTCTCTATTCGTCTCCGGGCGGGTCCGCCTGCATACAAATACACCCACATACAAGTATTAAAGGGTCACAGCATTAGGAAGGTTGACAACCACTGCACTAGGTAGACTATCAAATCATCTGCAAAAGGTCATAGTTTTGTTTCTTCATTGCTTATTTTTAACCATTGCTTATTTTTTAACCCAATTCTTTTTTTCTTGTTTTATGGCTTTTACTAGCATTTCTACTTCAATATTGAATAATAGTGGTGATAATGGATATCCTTGCTTCATATCTGATCTTATTGGTAAGACTTCTAGTTTATCTGTATTACAAAAAATGTTTACTCTTGGTTTTAGATAGATATTACTTATTTTAATAAAAGCTCCATTTATTTCTGTCTTTTCTGGTGTTTTAAAATAGGAATGGGTATTATATTTTGTCAAAAGTTTTTTCTGCATCTATTGACATGATCACGTGATTTTTGTTGTTTTTATTATTGATAAAGTCAATAACATTTATAATTTTTATAATATTGAACCAATATGGTAGAAGGATTCCTGGTAGAAATCTCCCCTGGTCATAGTGTATGGTCTTTGTCATCACCTTACTAGTATTTTATTTAAAATTTTTGCATCACCATTCATTAGGGAATTTGTCTTCTAGTTTTCTTTCTCTGTTTTTGCCCTCTGTGGTTTATTATCAAAACCATTTTGTGTCAGAGAAGGAATTTGGTAGGACTCCTTTACCTATTTTTTCAAATTCCTTATATATTACTGGGATTAATTGTTCCTTAAATATTGGATAAAATTCCTTTGTAAATATGTCTAGTTTTGTGGATTTTTTTCACAAGGATCTAATTTATACCTTTTTCAATTTCTTTTTCTATGATAGCATTATTTGAGTATTTTATTTCTTCTTGTGTTAATCTGGGCAATTTACATTTTTATAACTATTCTTCCATTTCACTCTCCTAGATTTATTGACATATAATTGGGCAAAATAGCTCCTAATTATTGTTTTGATTTCATCTTTATTGATTGTGTATTCACCCTTTTCATTTTTGAGACGGGTAATTTGGTTTTCTTCTTCCTTTAAAAAAAAATCAAAATATCTAATATTTCATTTCCCCTCTAAAACCTGTTCCTAGTTTTACTTATTAGTTCATTAAAATTTCATTTATATTAATCTCTCCTTTGATTTTCAGGATCTTTATTTTGCTGATTAGCTAGGAATTTTGAATTTGTTTTTTTCCTAGTTTTTTTTAAGTTTCATGCCCAATTCATTGATTTACTTTTTCTTTCTTTTATTAATATAAGCATTGAGAGATATAAATTTACCCCTAACTACTACTTTAGCTGTAACTTCCAAATTCTGTATGTTGTCTCATTGTTGTCATTATCTTTAATGAGAATTTGATTATTTTTATATGTTCTTTGGCCCACTCAATATACAGGAGTAGATTATTATTTTGTGTCCAATTAATTGCTAAACTCTGCTTCTAAGGCCCTTTACTGAATCTAATTTTTTTTGGATTATGGTCTGAAAAGGGTGCATTTAACATTTCTGCTTTTCTGCATGAGACTTTTTATGTCACATTTACAGCTGAGAAAAGTTGTTTCTTTTTATTCTATTCAATATTATCCAGAGGTCTGTCATATCTAACATTCCCAAAATTCTATTCTCCTTAACTTATTTTTTGTTTGTTTTATGGTTAGTTTTATCTAGTTCTGAAAGGGGTAAATTTGGGTTCCCCCAGTAGTATAGTTTTCTCTTTCCTCTGTAACTCATTTAACTTTTCCTTTAAAAATTTAGATGCTATGCCATTTGTTACATATATGTTTAGTATTGATATTACTTCATCGTCTGCAGTACTTTATAGCAAAATGTAGTTTCCTTCATTATCATATTAATTAGATTTATTTATGCTTTAGCTTTGTCTGAGATCATGATTGCTACCCCTGCATTTTTTATTTCAGGAGAAACATAATAGATTCTTCTCCAGCCCCTCATTTTAACATTCAGTGTATGATTCTATTTCAAGTGTGTTTCTTATAAACATTATATAGTTGGCTTATGTCTATTTTATGGGTGAGTTCTTACCATTCCCATTCTCAGCTATGATTAATAACTGCATTTCCCTCCATCTTATTTTGTCCTATTTGTAATGCTTTTTTTACTTTATGTTTCCTAAAAAAAAGAATGTTTTTCTTCTGACTACTGCCTCTCTTTATCTACCTTCCCTTCTATTAGCACCCCAATCTTTCTCTTATTTCATACTTTCCTATTAGAAAAGATAGATTTCTATATCCTATTGAATATATAGGTATAGCCTTCCTTCCTTGAACTAATTCAAATGAGCTTGTTTAAACTTTGTCCACCCCCATTTTCCCATTCATTCTAAAAAACCTTCCTTGAAAACCTCTTTAATGCAAGATAATTTCCCCCATTCTTCCTATCCCTTCCACCTTTTCCCAGTGTGAACTTCTTTTTTACCCCACCATTTTTTCTTGATATCATTCCAACAAAACTGACTCACACTCATATCTTCTGTTTATGTAGACTTCTAACTACCTTAATAATGATTAAGTTCTTTGGAATTACATATATCATCTTCCCCCATGGGAACTAAACAGCTTAACATTATTAAGTCCCTTATGATTTCTCTTTCATGTTCACCTTTTAATGATGATTTTGAGTCTTTTGTCTGAAATTCAAATTTTGTATTTAGCTCTGCTCTTTTCTTTAGGAATGCTTGAAAGTACTCTAATTAACTATATACTTTTCTCCTCTGAAGGGATGTACTCAGGTTTGCTGAATAGGTTATTTTTGGTTGTAATCCTAGCTTCTTTGCCTTCTATTCCTTTAACATTGTATCTACTAAATCTTGTGTGATCCTGACTGTGAGTCTATATTTGATTGGTTTCTTTTTGCCTGCTTTTAGTATTTTCTGTTGACCTGGAAGCTCTAAAAATTGGCTTTGATAGTTACAGGAGTTTTCATTTTGGGACCTCTTTCAGGAGGTGAATAGTGGATTCTTCTAATTTCTATTTTGCCCTCTGGTTCTAATATATCTGGGCAGTTTTTATTTATAATATCTTGAAATATGATGTCTAGGCCCTTTTGAATCTTAGCTTTCAGGTAGTGAAATAATTCTTAAATTATCTCTCCTCAATCTATTTTCAAGGCCAGTTATTTTTCTGATGAGATATTTTATATTTTCTTCTATCTTTTTTATTCTTTTGCTGTTGTTTTATTGTTTCTTGATGTCTCATGGAGTTATTATCTTTTGCTTACCCAATTCTAATTTTTTAAGGAACTATATCCTTCAGTCAGTAAATGTTATTTTCTTTAGTATTTTTGTACTTTTTTTTACCCAGCATTTACATCTCTTTTCATAATTTCCTTGCATTGACCTAATTTCTTTTTGCAGTTTTTCTTCTATCAGGTTTCAGAAGGAACTGACCAAACAGATATAGAGGTGGCAAGTGGACCTATTTTTCAGGATAATAAAAAATCCTTTATTTGGTGTTTATTACCTTTCATAATCTGTCTCCCACTTACCTACCTTTTCAGGTTCTTTTTCCACCTTTCACTCTACTTCATATTTTGTGATATGGTGACTCTGGCCCCCCACTGCTCCTTCCTTAAGACACTATGGGCATTTTCCTTGGTTGTCCCCCATCCCTGGAATGCCAGCTCTTCTCATCTCTACCTTTTGGCTTCTGTGACTTCCTTCAAACCCCACCAAAAACCTCACCTTCTACAAGAAGTCTTTCCCAATATCCCTTAATTCTATTGTCTTCCCTCTGTTGATTATTTCAATTCATCTCATGTGTTCTTCATGAATTCTTTAATTCTTCAAACATAGCTGTTTGCATATTGTCTCCTTAACTGGATTGTGAGCTTCCTGGGAGTGGGGACTATCTTTCCCCCTTCTTTGTATCACCAGCACTTAGCATAATTCTTGGCACATAGTAATCACTCAAATGAAAGATAGCTCCTGTACTGCTGCCTCTTCCTTTGATCAGTCAGTTCTTTTTGAAACCTCCATTTTAAATAAAATACTTTGGCCATGTTCACATCTTTTTTTCCTCTCTGAGAATGAAGTTTATATTTCAATTTCTTCCTCTTCCATATCACCATCCAGGCACTTCATATTCCCTCTCTCTCCCCTGATTTTCAAGTTCCTTGTGTGTGTGTGTGTGTGTGTGTGTGTGTGTGTGTGTTCATGTGTTCTTCCTTTATGAGAATGTAATCTCCTTGAAGGCAGGGGCTGCCTTTCTTTTTGCTTATATTTGTATCTCCAGCACTGAACATAGTGCCTGGTACTTAGTAAACTTAACTGAAACTTGTTGACTTGATTTGTCGATAAACATGCTAGCCATTCTTTCATAGAAGTAAAAGATAGTTCCTCACACCCTCCCTGGAGAGGTAATTGGGACAAGATGAAGCAGGCAGCCAAGGAGAAGGTGTGGAGGAGGTTCACCCTGGCCCTAAGAGGTAGAAAGCCTGATGAGCAGATGTACTTTACCATGATGATGAGGCAAGGAAAGACTGAGCTGGCCTAGGGCCTCCAATGGGAGCCAGGATACAAATTTCCTTGCATGCAGCCTAGACTAAGGGCAGTCCAGCGAGGGCAGCAGTAGTGGCAGCTCAGACCCAGAGGCCCCTCCCCCCATCCCAGCCTCTAGCTCTTTTGCCTAGAATACTGTATCAGCAAGCACCCTAGCATACCCAGAGTGGCTGCTAGCACAGGTTCTTAGATCTGCTTTTCTAAAGGAAAGCAACTCAAAATGGGCTAACAATCTTACTTTAATCAATCAAACACATATCATTTACCTAGTTCAGGTGGAAAAGTTGGCACCCTGAACTTCAGAGAATGCAAACAGAATACAAACACAAGTTACAAGCAGACAGAGAAACAAATCAGCAGATGGGCTTCCAGCCATCTAACCATTACATCCATACCTAGTTAGTTACCAGAGAGGGAAGAACCAGCATCTGGGTTTTTCAAAGCTGGAGGGCTCAACAGCTGCTCAGAGTCTCATCTGGCCAAATCACACAACTCTTCTCAAAGTGAACCCCAAAGCAAAATCTCACATCATGGTATATATAACCTTCTCCTGGATCAGAGAATGTCACAGCCCTCTTGACTCACTGCCCAATCACAAAGTAATAAGGCTTGGGCATTCCTGAAGAACAAGCCTCCCGCCACAGGCTTCATGTGACCACATTCAGCCTATTAGGGGGCAGAGTATACTTTCAAATCAGGGAAAGTTCTCAGAGCCACTTAAGCCTATCAAAGGGCCTAGGGGCAGGGAAGATCTTCACGTTCCCATAACAATTAAGAAGCAGACAGTGGGGAAGTCACATCTGTCGTTGTGTATCAGGACAGTGACCTGGGAAGGGTGAGTGAGAAAGTCTCAGCCCACACACCCCTGAACCCACGCATGCAAAAGGCCCTCAAGATTCAAATCCAGAAAGAGATGGCTGAGTGTCTGCTTTCCTGGGACTAGACAGACTGTCTTGATGGTACCATGAGAGCAGTAGGTTTACCCTGCCCCTTTTGCCCTACCACTACAGGCCCAGTCTGGCTTCCCCACTCAACCGCTCAGGCTTTCAGAGAAGTGTCCACTGCCAAGCTGGCCCCTGGCATATCCTTTGCTGTGACCCCTCTGCCATCTCACCATAGGCCACAGCTACTTGGGAGTTGCAGAAAACAATTTCCCTGGTCCAGCTCAAATTCCCAAGATGTGCTGCCCCCACAATCAGTGAAAGCCCTGAACAGCTCCACCTCTATAACGGATTGGTTCCCTAAGCCCTGTGCCAAACAGTGTGCCCAGTTTTGGGAGGGAAGTTCATGACCACTAAATTTGTGCTTGTTGTATTTGGGAAAGTTCCTCCTCATGGCCCTACTTCCCCTTACTGAATTCCTGGAGCTTTTTTTTTGTTCAGCCCTGGTTCCCTCCATTTGTCCCCTTTCATTTTTCTGTTACTGTCTCAGGTAGAACCCCAAAGCTTCACCCTATATCCCTGACCTTGCAGCAGCTCTCAACCTATACAACAGTTTATTTTCTCATTTTGACCATTCTTAACAAGAGATCTAAGGAGAGAACTTTGTGTAAAACCCCAAGAATATTAGGGGCTCAGTGAGAGCAGTGACTATTCCAATTGCCCTCCCTAGCAATGAAGTCCTGCCATGCCTGGCCCATCAGAACTGGAAGCTCAGTGGAGCCAAGATGCTTCAGAAAATGAGATTACAAACAGAGGCTCTCCCAACTAACTCAGCACTCTCCAAATTAAGAAAAAAAGGGGCTGTACACTGGAGGCCTACTACTCCTACATCTTTCCTTTTCTTTAAAAAACAAACAAACAAACAAATCTTGTCCAGATCAAATGCAGAGATCCCTTTGTCCTTCCCCTCCCCAACTCTGCTATCTTGCATCTCCTACCTTTGATTATATAAAATTATGTTTGAGATTGATATAATAAAGATTGATAGAACAAAGGAAAAATTTTTAAAAAAAGAAGTAAAAGATAAAAATTAAATGCTGCAGAGGCAACTACAGATTATTTGGGTAGTCCAGAGGAAAGTTCATTTGAAGGTGACATTGAGGTGTTAATGATTACTCTTTGGACCTGGCCTTTTCATTCCATCCCAAATCTACCTATATGTATTCTGGCTAAATCAAGAGCCTTCCATCTTATTCATAAAACATATGAAAATACCCCCCAGAAACTACTCTTAAACCCAGAAGTCTGTAAAATATTTGTCAAATGCTATTCTAAAATTTCTATAAACTATATACAAAATATTTCCATGAAGAGTACTAGGAGTTAGGAGACCTGAGATTTAGTCACAGCCTACCATTGATTTATTTTATGACTCTGGACAAACCATTTAATCTCTCTGAAATGAGTTTCTTTATAAAAATAGTGAAAATAAATATTTGTCCTATCTAATCCATAGGATTGTTATGAGGATCAGACAGTATGTATGAAAGTGAATACATAAAATGCTATATGTGTAATATAATTTAGTAGCAAAAACTGATAAAGC
>CM053588.1:227429257-227449053 GCA_028646515.1 Pseudochirops corinnae
GTCAACCTTACTCTCACTGAACTTGGCTTGGGGAAGAAATGACATAAATTCTAAACTGGGCATCTTGCCACACAGGATAATAGGGGGAATGGGAATGAGAGGTAGGATGATGGAGGGGAGGGCCGGGTGGGGGGGAGGGTTGATGGAAGTGCACACTTCTGCAGAGGGACAGGGCCAGGGCCAGGGTAGAGAGTGGAATGGGGGGGGCAGAGAGGAAGGAGGGACATGTAATCAGTGTCTCACAATGTGCCCACTGTGGAGAGGTTCTGCGTAATTACACATGTACAGCCTTTATTTGATGGCTTGTTCTTCCAGTGGGGGTGGCTGACGAGAGAAGAAGAGAAAGATCTAGAATTTAAAGCTCTATAATCAAATGTTAAAAATATACATGTATGTATATATATATACATATATACAATTATTATTATTACTAATATTATTAACTACATCTAACTGGAACTTAAGATTCACAGGCACTGTGGAAGGGAGATTCATCCTGCCCTATCAGAAAGTTAGAGGAGTGATGGGGGAGGATGTAGGAGAGATTACATTGCAGGAGGGGTCGTACAAGGGGATGGCTGTTTTGAGGGGGGCGTAGGGGAAAGATGGGAGAAAATTTGTAGCTCAAAATCTCATGGAAATGAATGATGTAAACTGAAATAAAATTTTAAAAAAATTGAAAGAGAACATGTGAACTCCACAACTTGTGAATCCTAGAACTTATGAACTCCTACAACAGGAAGGGGAGGAGCTAGTGACTATATATAAGGAGAAGCCCAGGCTACAGACACCAGAACTGAGAAGAGAGCTCTTGTGGTGGTAGAGTAAAGAAAGAGAAAACTTGTAGTATCTTGGCACTCTGTTTGCCTGCTCTGTCTGTGTTGATATTTATTTTTGATACTTTGTAGAGAAGCCCTGGGACCTTACTGGAAGCCCTGAAAGAGGATTTTCTGGTTGTATGTTTACAGAAGTCCTGGAGGAGGGTTTTGGAGGTCCTGGGACTTTACTGATGATTTGTGCTGACGTCTTGGACCTTGTTTGTGGGTCTGTGTTGATTTCTTTTGATGATTTGTGCTGAGTTCTCAGACCTTGTTGGTAAGTCTGCATTGATTTCACAGTTAGATAGTGAATTGATGATGGTGCTGGCAATGTGTATAACTATTATTGTGGCTCTGTCAAGCTTTGCCTTCCCAGAAACAGTAACTGTGAAGGACTTGAGGTGGACTGGACACTGTGAACTTCAATGTAGAACAGGAACTGGACAAAGAACTGGAAAAGGAGCTGGACAAGGAACTGGAAGTCACCTGCCTTTGAACCCAAGTGACAGTTGGAGCTGGTACCATGGAAAAGGAACCATGGAAGCTGAGAGCCAACCTCAAGTAAAGATGAAAAGTCCTTGGGGGCAATATAAAGTACATGAGTGTATATCTTCCGAAACAGACAAAGGAACTATATGAACATAAACATAAAACACTTTTTTACACAAATAAACTCAAATCTAAAAATCATCTTTCCATGTAGAAATGTAAATAGTTCAACTTATTAAATTCCTCGTGATTTCTCTTTCCTGTTTACCTTTTTATGTTTCTCTTGCTTCTTATATTAGAAAGTCAAATTTTCTGTTCAGCTCTGGTATTTTCATCAAGAATGCTTAGAAGTCTTCTATTTCATCAAATATTCTTATTTTCCCTTAAAATATTATACTCAGTTTTTCTGGGTAAGTGGTTCTTGGTTTTAATCCTAGTTGCTTTGAACTCTAGAACAGTGGTTCTCAACCTTCCTAATGCCACAACCCTTTAAAACAGTTCCTCATGTTGTGGTGACCCCCAACCATAAAATTATTTTCATTGTTGCTTTATAACTGTAATTTTGCTACTGTTATGAATCAGAATGTAAATATCTGATATGCCAGATGGATTTTCTTTGTTACAAATTGAACACAACTAACATTTTGATAACTGCTGCTCTAGAATATCATATTCCAAGTCCTTCCATGCTTTAATGTAGAAGCCGCTAGATCTTGTGTTATCCTGGTTGTGATTCCACAGTACTCAAATTGTTTCTTCCTGACTGTTTGTAATATTTTTTTCTTCACCTGGGAACTCTGAAATTTGGTTATTATATTCCTAGGGATTATCTTTTCAGAATCTTTTTCAAGAGGTGATCAGTGAATTCTTTCAATTTCCATTTTGTCCTCTGGTTCTAGAATATCAGGGCATTGTTCCATGAGAATTTCTTGAAGGATGATTTCTAGGCTCTTTTTTTGATCATGGCTTTCAGATAGTGAAGTATTTTTAAAAGTATCTCTCCTCAATCTATTTTCCAGGTCAATGGTTTCTCCAATGAGATATTTCACATTGTTTTCAATTTTTTTCATTTATTTGGATCTGTTTTATAGTATCTTGATTTCTCATAAAGTCATTGACTTGCATTTGCTCCAGTCTAATTTTGAAAGAATTATTTTCTTTAGTGAGTTTTTGCAATTACTTTTCCATCTGATCAATTCTGCTTTTTAAGGCATTCTTCTCCTCATTGACTTTTTGGGCCTCTTTTTCCATTTGAGTTAGTTTATTTTTCAAGGTGTTATTTTCTTCAGTATTTTTTTGTGTCTCCTTTAGCAGACTGTTGACTTGCTTTTCATTATTTTCTTGCATCATTCTCATTTTTTTTTCCCATTTTTGATTTTCAAAATCCTTCTTGAGCTCCTCCATGGCCTATGACCAGTTTACATTTTTCTTGGAGGTTTTGGATGCAGGAGTTTTGACTTTGTTGTCTTCTGGTTCTACGTTTTGATCATCTTTGTCACCAAAAATTATTTTGTAGTTTGAATAGGCTTCCTCTGTTTGCTCATCTTGCCAAGTACTTGATGTTTGACCTCTTAGCCACAATAGAACTCTGCTTCCAGAGTGGAGAGTGCTGTGTCCCAAATTGTTGGGGTTTGGTGCAACTGTTGTCAGAGCTTTCTCTAGGCATCTGCCTCAGAACTGTGAGGAGGATTGCCTCTCCACAACCTCAACAAGCTCTGCCACAGTAGTGCTTCTCATCCCAGGACCCTTATCCAAGACTGTGACCCAGATCCAAGCAGGGCAAAGGAAGAGAATCCTGCCTCCGTGCAGCAGAGAGATTCCTGCAAATGCCCTCTGGATGGCTGCCTGATCTCCCCACATTCTGTGGACCTAGAGCTTTGGATGCAACCACCGTGCAAGCAGCTGCAGATGCCACTACCTTTGTCACCCTGTTGGCAGGGGCCAGACAACGTTTTCTGTCACCCATTCCCAACAGAGTTCTCCCCCTGATCTTTTACTTTCTATCTGGCAATTATGGGTTGAGAAGTCTGGAAACTGCCATAACTGCCAGTGGTTCACTCTCCTGAAGTCTGCTTCTATGAGTCTGTGCTACTAGTCCGGGCCTGGCGGCCCATGTGGGACTGCACTCTGCTCCTAGCCCAGGGAGATGGACCCATTTTGTTTTTGTTTTTTTTGTTTTTGGTGGGAGATTTGTTTCTCTCTCTAACTTTGTGGGTTCTGTAGCACTAAAATTTGTTTTTACAAGTGTTGGAGGTGTTTTGAGTGGGAGCTCATGCAAGTTCCTGCTTTTACTCCTCCATCTTGGCTCTGTCCCATTATTATGTTCTTTAAGGCAGAATCTGTTTCTTTTCTTTATTTCTGTAACCCCAATGCTGGATATTTAGTAGGTGCTTAATAAATGTTTATTGAATGAATGAATCAACTGCAATTCATCCTGTAAACTGTGACATACTTTTTTCAGTAAAGAGTATAGTTTGGTGTATTAAAAAAAAAAAAGCATGGCTTCCTGGAATAACACAAGCATGACAGACAAGTTAATTTAGTGTGATTGGTACAGTGTCATCTGATTTGGTGGCACCTTTCATAGATGTCCAAAGTGGTAGCAAACAGGCATATATCTTGTGAAAAAGAAATTAGAAACAATGGATTTGGCAACATTCCCTGGGAGTGAAAGAATCAGGAATGTGTCAACACCTATTTATCTTTCTTTCCACCTGTGTCAGGAGCTTGCATATGCATGGTTCGTTCTTTTGAAAAATAGTATTTTTTTTTTCATATTGAGTAGATTCTTTGATATTTGGGTTAGCTCCAGAGATCAACTTTTTAGGAAGAGAAAATTTCTAACTGTGAGGACATGCAACATCCATTTACACTCCTTCTCTTTGAAAAACCATAGAAAATTTCTCTTTGAGTAGCCACAAGTCTGTGACCTTTATTCTTTTCAGCGTTTTAAATCTCCTTAGCCTGCTGAGAAGACTAAAATCAGTCTTTTTAGTACTCACATGTTTATCTTGGAACCCTACAGTTCAAAAAATTAATTTCTCTTGGAATCAAAATGTCATGATGAAGCTGGTTATTCTGACTGGGTTTTTACTTGCAAAGCAATCAATTTCTATTAATTATGCATTCTCTATAGGGATTGCCTGGCTCATTTCCCTCAAAGCCTTTCAACTCTTTAACTTATTCTTGATTGTCCCTAATGAAAAAGAGTGGAGCTTTTGCCTTTAAACTAAGACTACCTTAAAGTCAAAGATTATGAAAATAAATGTTTTTCCATAAAGTGTATTATTTGATACTGTGTGTGTGTAGAAAGCACCATTATCTTTTAGAGGTGGTTTCTAGCCTTTACTTCCATGAATAAAATTGAAGAAATTTCAACTATGCCATGACTTGGTTATTTAATAGAGAATCTGAAGTATATGATGCCAAATGTCTTTTGCTTATGAGGAGACTTTTGACTTTTGGAGGCAAAGCTCTGTGAAATATTTATTTAGTGATTTTTTTTCACACACTCACAAAAATACTGCTTTTGTATCACAATATATAGACTGTCCTCATAAGCTGTCTTTTTAAAATCAGAAAACATGAACGCTTTGCTATTATGTATCATTACTTAGCATTCCCTGTTCCATTATTTGTGGTGAACCACAGCTAACACTCAAAATTCTCTAGCTGTAATAATGGTGAAGATGAACCTATCACCCATTTACCCATCTCTGTTTACTAGAGAAATGTAGCCCCAAATATATAATAAGATGGAGGGGATACCTTTCTATTATCAGGTAATGTAGGCCCTCTGGATCTGGAGATGTCATCTCAGCTAAATCATGTAATTTGGAAATAACTGTCACTTTATTTAAGGATCTAGCTTGAACTGAATTTTCAGTGTAATTATTTGCAGCTTGGAAACTGACAAATGCTAAAAATCAGGGTTTGGTTTATTGTTTTGTTGATGGTCTAGGCCTAAGAAAATGATGGAGAAAATGTTCATAATGTAGATTAAATTTAAAGTATTTCATGGATATAATTCCCCACCACCACCCCTGCCCAATAATTAAGTTGTTAAACACTTACCCTGAATGTAATCTTGTTAGGGAGAAGTGCTGTTTTTGTTTTAGTTTGTGTCCCTGATATAGAGAAAAAAACATTGGCTTCCAACAAGGAATAACAATAATTATAATATGATTTACAAAGTACTTTAAGTTTTGCAAATGTTATCTCATAGTTATGTACTATCATCATCCGCATTTTACTGAAGTTATAAGATATTAAGTACTATGTCCAGTATCACACAGCTACTAACCATTTAAGGCAGGATTCAAACTCAAGTCTAAGTACAACCCTCCAACCACTGATTCACCAAGGTTTAAAGCATAGGTTCCCAAAGTGAGTGCTACTGCCTTCTTGGAGGCATTGAAACAGTGGGGGAGTAGTAACCTTTGGTGCAGTAAGGGGGTGGTAGAAGCATGAGGAAAGAAAAGAAGAAAAATTTGAAAAACCATCTGTACATGTTTCATCTGTTGTGTAACAGAGTTAAAATCATAGTGATTATATTATTTTCCAAATAAACACACAAAATACAAGTTATAACCAAACAGTTGTCAAGTCCACTGACAGGTCTTAACAAGTAAGTGATGGCAGGTGAGTGTTCTGCATTGTTTGGAAGTTCAGCATGCATCAGCAGGAATATATTCCTGTAATGACTTGTTTACAATACAATACTATATGGTTACATGATGCAATATTGCATCATCAAAATTTCAATGAAGGAAAATCACAAATTTACAATAAATTATTAAATTTAAGATGCACCATTTAAAATATATTTTATATAATTTTGGAATGATGAACATTTCAAGAGATAGTTAAAAGTTAAAGAAAGCTTTCTTGTGGGTTCTGAGTAATTTTTTTTTAGTAAAGGGGACAGAATGTCAAATAAGTTTGGAACATCTGGTCTAAAGCATTTCAGAGGTTCTTGCTAGGCAGTCAACACATTTTGGATCAGTCTAGGCATAAGGCTATTGGCTATTGCAACAGCCTACTGATTGATTTTCCCGCCTTGGGTCTCTGCACACTCTAATCTGTCCTTCAAAAAGCTATGAATGTGATCTTCCTAAAGAAACACTCTAACTGTGTAACAAGCCCTACCACAGTTCTGTAAACTCTGGTGGTCCCACATTACCTCCAAAATCAAACATAAAACCTTTTTTTTTTTTTTTTGCTTTCAACATCCTTCATGAAGTGATTCCTTCCCAACTTTCCAGTCTTTTAAAACCTTATTTGCCTCCACCTGTTATTGCTGTTTGTCCTTTGTTCTCTAAGAGGACCATGACCTCCAGAAGGTGATGCCATGATTTGCAAGAAAATTGGATTTAAGTAAGGGGTAGCTGTGCAAAGTCACCAGCCTCACTTTCTCCTCCAGAGCCATCTGGGTCCAGTGGCAAGCTGTAGATAAGGATGACTATAGATGGCGCCAGCTATATTGGGAGACCATAGCCTTTTAAAGCTAAGGTATTTCCCAGGTCTCAGTTTGACTGAGGCAATGCCCACTCAGTGATTAAGGGTAGGTAAGGAATAAAGCAAAGAATGACCTTTTACCTAGTCAAAAAAAATCAATCTAGGAGGAGAATACTCTCAGGGTTTCTGGCCAAAACAGAAAAAGAAGGAGCTGTGTTGCCCAACTGGAATTGCCCAGTTGCGTCTCCTGTGGGGAACCTCAGGGTACTTACAGGTTGTTGTTTGTCCTTTGTTCTCATTACTTCTTGACCTTTCTGTAGCTAATGATACTGCTGATATCTGAGTTCTACTGCCTGCTTTCTGTTCTTTGTGCAAAACTTTCCATCTCTCCAATCTGTGCATTTGCATTGGCTTTCCTCTGCATTCCAGGCTTCCTTTTTTCAGTTCTGACTCCCTACTTCTTGTGTTTGCTTCCAGTGTCAAATAAAATCTCACCTCCAAAAAGCCTTTTCCAGTTCCCCTTAATGCCAATACCTTCTCTCTGAAAGAAGCTAGGGCTTTCCCTCTGAGTTTATCTCCAATTTATTCTGTATATATTTTGTCTCCCCATTAAACTGTGGGCAACTTGAGGGCCAGGACTATTTTTGCTTCTCTTTCTAACACTAGTGCTTAGTATAGTGTTTATTAAATGATTCTTGACTTGACAAGAGCCTAATGATTGATTGGTAAGAGGAGTAGTGAAAAGGACCTTAGAAATTTCTGAATCCAGGTCTTTAATTTTATTGATGAGGAAACTGACATTTAGAGAGTAGAAGTGTTTTTGCAAGGTGGTACTATGTGGGATAATCTAGAATTTTGGGCTAGAGAACTAGGTGGTTCATTCCACTAAGTAGAATTGCTCTACTTTTAACACTGTTATTGTTCTACTCCTCCCTTAAATGTAGTATTTAATTATCTCATTTTAACTTAAAAATCATATAGGTCTTAAAAATTATAAAGATTCTTCACCACCAGAGAATGCACTACACAATGGAAAACAATGCTATGTTCTTTCTTACCAGATCAATTTATTGCACATAGGTATTTCTGTGTTCTGACTATCACATCAATAAGACGAAATTCAGTGAATGACTGACATTTTAATTACCTACAGTATGATTACCTCATATGCCACTTGAAAACTACCTTAATCTTTAGCATATTATTTTGCCTTTGCATTACAATAATTGTTTTACATAACAAATGTGGAACATAATTCATTTTGATTGTTATAATACAATCCAGAGCTCATAAACAAAATTTATAATGGAAAGGCAATTGGATATTGATGAAATCAACATAATGGACTATGTTATTTTGTTCTTACTGCTGAGTCTTTAAATTCTTTACACTGTTGGTATGTTTTGATAATTAATCAGCTACACAATTATCAAGTTAGCAATAAGACTTTAAAATATTTTTCCATTTGGTACTAATAGAAGACAAATGTAATCGCCAATGAACATTTATGGATTAGATTACAAAAATAATTATTGCTACTTTAATACAAATATAAAGAAAAAAATCATACTTGGTAAGCAGAAAGAAGTGCTTGTTTTTTGTATATACAAGAAATAATCAACTCCTTTATTCTTTTCTATGAAACTACCCCCCCCCCCATCAAAAAAACCCCACCTTGTGAGAAATCTTTCCATTTAGGTGTAATTTATGTCATTTGATTCTGTTTGTAACAAGAACAGTAGGTGGAATTTGGCCCTCCCAATAGGATATTAGTTCACTTATTTTTGGACAAATATCTCACATGTGGAGAATAATTAGACCTATAGGCATCTACAAAATTTAAGATTATTATGATCCTTTGTTTCTATTTTGCTACTCTATCATCACAAGTGCTGCAGAATCATAACAGGGACTGCTTGACAGTGAAGGCAATTTTGTATTTTTATCTTTATGATTGATCTGCATGACCAAAAACTTCATCAATTTTGCCGAAGTTTAGGATGATGAGCCCTAACATACTTATTGAGGTAGATCTGTAGGCAGCTGACACAACATGTTGCTGAGGCATTATTCAGTCTTTCTAACTTGTACTTTGATTTTTTAAAAAGTATTTTATTTTTTTCTCCAGTTACATGACAAGAAAATTTTTAGCATTCATTTTTACAAGATTTTGAGTTACAAATTCTTCTCCCCCCCCTCCCTTTACTCTTCTCTTTTGAAAATTATAGACAGTTTGATATAGTTTATGTATGTTCTGTCATGTAAAATATTTCTGTGGTAATATATATGTATATATATATATATATATAGTTTTATAAGATATACTTATATACAATATTTTCACAGTTGTGACAGAAGAAATAGATCAAAAGAAAAAAAACATGAAAAAGAATAAAGTAAATGAAAAAACAGTTGATCATCACACAATGTTGCTTATACTGTGTATGATGTTTTCCTGGTTCTGTTTATTTCTCTTTGCATCAGTTTGCACAAGTCTTTCTAGTTTTGTTTTTCTGAAATCTGTCTGTTCATCATTCCTTTTTGTGCAATTAGTATTCCATTATATTCATATACTACAACTTGTTCAGCCATTTCCCAATTGATGGGCATTCTCTCAATTTATAATAGTTTGCCACCAGAAAAAGGGCTGCTATAAATATTTTTGCATATATAGATCCTTTCTCCTTTTTTATGATCTCTTTGGGACATAGACCTAGTAGTTGTATTGGCGATTCAAAGGATATGCACAGTTTTATAGTCCTTTGAGTATAGTTCCAAATTGCTCTCCAGAATGTTTGGATGTTGCCTTCACTCACAGCACTAACTGAAATGTGAGAGTTTGAATAATGAGTCTGTGGGTCAGGTGAAGATTGAAAGCATTCATACATTTATTGCATGCATGCTAATCAAATCTCAAATAAGCATCTGGGGGGTTCAGGTTTATATACTATAGCTAAAGCACTTACATCATACTTTCTTATTGGAAACTTTACTTTGTTACATGAAGCACCTAACTTGCAACTTTGCAGGAGATTACTCCTGTGGGATGCTTTCCTGCTTTCCTATCCCATTTGTCACTACTTTGTCTATATCACTCAAACAGCCAGGGTTTCAGGGAGAGCCAGAATGTTCTAAGCCTCTGTTGCACAGAGGATGAGTAATGAGAGTGGTAAGTCAATATCCTAAGATTCTGAGCCCGGGTGGGGGAAACAGGCTCAAGGGAATCCTTGGCCTGGATGCACGCCCATGGCAGACCCTTAGAGCTAACCCTTGACATTGCCTCCTACAGTTGCATCAGTTCACAACTCTACCAATAGTGCATTAGTGTCCCAATTTTCCCACATCCTCTCCAACATTTCTCATTTTCCTTTTTTTTTTTTTTTAATCATATTAGCCAATCTGATAGGTATGAGGTGGACCTCAGAGTTGTTTTAATTTGTTTTTCTCTCATCAAAAGTGATTGAGAGCACTTTTTCATATGCCTATAGATAGTTTTTATGTTTTCATCTGAAAACTTCCTGTTCACATCCTTTCACCATTTATCAGTTGGGGAATGGCTTGTATTCTTATAAATTTTACTGAGTTCTCTATATATTTGAGAAATGAGACCTTTATCAGAGACAATTGCTCTAAATATTGTCTCCCAGCTTTCTGTTTTCCTTCTAATCATAGTTTTGTTTGTACAAAAGTTTTTAAATTTAATATAATCAAAATTATTTCTCTTACATTTTGTAATGCTCTCTCTTGTTTGGTCATGAATTCTTCCCCACTACATAAATCTAACAGGTAGACTATTCCGTTCTCTTCTAATTTGCTTATGTCTAAATCACGCCAAAGGTCTATCATATTGAAATTTTCTAATATTCTGTCTCCTTAATTTCCTACTTATTTTTGGTTGATTTATTGAGTTCTGAGAGGGGCCCATCGAGGTGCCCATTAATATGGTTTTGCTGTTTATTTTCTCCTGTAACTCACTTAATTTCTCTTTTAAGAGTTTGGATGCTATGTAACTTGGTGCATCTATGTTTAGTATTGATATTCCTTCATTGTCTATGGTACCCTTAACAAGATGTAGTTTCCTTCCATATCTCTTTTAATTTAATCTATTTTTTTGCTTTTATTTTGTCTAGGATCAGGATTGCATTCTCTGATTTTTTTTTTAACTTCAGCTAGAGTATAATAGATTCTGCTCCAGCCCCTTACCTTTATTCTCAACGTGTCTCTCTGCTTCA
This sequence comes from Pseudochirops corinnae, assembly GCA_028646515.1. Classification (NCBI taxonomy): domain Eukaryota; kingdom Metazoa; phylum Chordata; class Mammalia; order Diprotodontia; family Pseudocheiridae; genus Pseudochirops; species Pseudochirops corinnae. The sequence goes on from CM053588.1 coordinate 227,440,254, forward strand.
AGTGTGTTTCTTGTAAATACCATATTGTAGAATTCTGGTCTTTGATCCACTCTGCTATCTGCTTCCATTTTATGGGAGAGTTCTTCCTATTCACACTCACAGTTATGATTACTACCTGTGTATTTCCATTTATCTTATTCTTTCTCCTGTTTGTCCTCTCCCTCCTTTTACTCTTTCCCTCTTTACCAGTATTCTTTTGTCTAGCCCCTCACCTGATCCACCCTCCCTTCTGTTAATCTTCATACCACCATCCCTGTTACTTGATCTCCTCCCCTACTACTTCCCTGTCTGGTAGGATAGATTTCTGTATTCAACTGATTGTGATTTTTTAAAAGTGGTTAAAGTATTGAAGAACATTTCTCTTGAGGCTGTATTACTTATACAATATAACTATTAAAAAACTTTTTTCCCTATGACAATTTATAGCCTTGCCTGAAATACCACACCTTCCTCATTAACTATACATAGCAATTTTATCAATTTATGATTTTACAATAAATAAGATCTTGGTTAATATTAGTTGTCACCTTTAAAATCTGAAAAATTTGTCTTAAATGAACAAGGAAATTAATGACCTAATAAGCGTGTTCATTTACTCTTGAAATCTTATAGATTTTTCCTTCTTGGTATACTTTTGCTATAGTTTGAGATTATCTTAATCCTTTGATATAGTACCTAATGTAATAAGTAGTAAAATATTTTTACTGAGGAAGAATCAATGATAATAAATGGTTTCATGATGTCAAATATATTTATTTGAAAATCTCAAAGTACACTGAAAAGTTAATGGATCAGGCTAAACCTTTTGAATTTGTCATAATTTAATAAGACAAACATTAATTAACATATAATAGATGCTGAGGTACACAGGAAGATGAATTGAGCATGCTTAATGTTCTCATGAAGTTATGGTTTATAGAAAAAATACATACTCATAAAAAGGTTAAACACAAAAGATATCTGTCAGTCTATTTGATTTAGAAGCAATGGATTTAGTTCAATTTAAGTAGCAGTTATAAATGCCTGTTGTGTTTTTTGATGTACTGTGAATGAAATGGAAATAATGTAGATCAAATTGTTTTTTGTGTACCAATTGTATGACATGAGTATGACAAGAATCCCTTATACATTGTCCTAACAGAGATAAGACAATAAATGAGTTCAGTAATTAAAAGGAAGTGATTAAGCTAGGAACCAATTTATTATTTTCTTTGACTTCTTTTTCCATCTTTTTTTAAAAAACTTTTGGTTCTATTTCCTTAAAGGGGAAAGCTCCACAAAAGCAAACAAATAAAAATCATGGCCTCCCATATGCCTTCCAAAAAGATGAGATTCCCATACTTTTCTTTTGATTGACACTTGGAAGTGCCTTTTGGGATAACAGTACTCAGGTTATAAAAAAAAAAATTCAACCTGTTTGATCAAACAATTCATCATAGGTTTCCTATGCAAATTTCACCTGATGATAAACTTGAATATCACTCAAAATTTACCTAAAAATAAACCTCGGGAAATTTTAGTGAATGTATGCTTTCTCTCAGTTATAAAAACTGGGAGTTGCACATGATGATCTTGTTGCAGGATATTGGCAGTTGATAATTCTCCAATTTATTTTACTAGTGTCAATGGCATCAAGTTAATTATAAAAGGAGATAATTTAAGCCTTTCTTTTACATTTGTTTAGGATGTTAATAATTTTATTTGTGATAAAGACAAAATTATAAAAAATATATTGTACCCAATTGATTATTTCAAAATATATTTTATAAATTACCCTTTTTAGGCAGTACTTATGGAATGGGAACATACAGAGTAGGTTACATGTCCACATAGGCAAATAATGAATATACTTGCTATTATACACAGACTGTGGTAGAATGGTGTTTTTCCTTTTGTACAAGTGAATTTCTGGATCTTATTGAACAGTGTTGAAAATCTTAAAAAATAAAATGCTTTTGCTCTCTCTTTGACTCTTCCACAGAAATCTAAGCATCTAGTTTTTGGGTTTAAATTATACAGACATAGAGAATGGAACTATAGTGACTAAGTACAAATTTTCTCCACCCTTATGTTTATGATTTTCTACTTTCCTGACTGATTTGAAACAGAGCGTACCATCCATACCCAAGGGGAGTCTTCCTGCTATTGCCTTGCCAAGACCGAACTGTCCATTCCTGGTCCCTGACCATATTCCAATAAGGGCAAAAGAACCTGTAGCATTCAGGAGGAATTATGAGCTCTGTGGGGAACCAATTCTTTGCCAAACAGAACCCTTAAAGTAGTACTTTCAGTTTCTAGATACTCATTATTAAGAGTCTTATGCCAAAAAGGCTTCAGGACTATTTAGATTCTTGGTATTGTTTCTCAGAAATACAAGTGTTCTCACCCCATTACAGTGTTGTCCCTGTCTGTCGAAACTAGTAATTATCTTACATTATCAACCCAATCACTAGATGCTAGTCTGTTTTATCTCTTCCCTCCTTCTTAGGATAGCTGTTCAGACTCTGCTCCTCTTTCGTTTCTTTTTTAATAAGTCATGTCATTAAGCCTTTATTAAGTATCACTATGTACCAAGAAATGGGCTAAGCACTGAGAATATAAAGAAAAGCAAAAACAATCTCCTTCCTCTAGGAACTCACAATCTAATTGGGGAGACAACATTCAAATAACTGTACAAACAAATTGTACAAACAAGATATATGCAGTATAAAATGGAAATCCCAGAGAGAAAGCACTAGCATTATGGAGGATCAGGAAAGACTTCTTGAAAAAGGTAGGATTTTTATCTGATACCCAAAGAAAGCTTAGGGAAGTCAAGGGGCAGAGATTAGGAGGGAGAGAATTCCAGGCATGAGGGACAACTAGTAAAAATGGATTGAATCTGGTGATGGAGTAGAACTCATACCTACATCAAAAACTTCCGACACAATATAACCTTTGTACCCATCAAATTTAATGATACCCTTCCTCTCTCTGTCTCTTATTTATAGTCATATATGAACCCATCTTAATCATATTACTAGTTCACACAATATTACTTTAACTGAATACAATCCATTAGACCTTCAAATGATTCAAGAACAAAGAAATAATTATTGTCTGGGTACTATATTTATCTTAAAATAATTTTAAGTAACATGGTAGCCCACTAAGCCAACTTCATTGTGAGAGCTACCCATGGTTTCATCATCTTTTCAGTCCCATCAGGCCCAATTCTTTCACTTTTCTTCAGAGAATCAGTTCATGTCATAATAATTTTCAATAGATAATGTTACCTATAAACTAAACAATTTTGCATTCTCTGGATCTTGTCAAAGTATATCTTTGTCAGAATAAGGATTTTTGCCTAAAATGTCTGGTTCCATGCTTTAAAGCATGGAAATATCTGTTTGAAATTTAAAACTAATTCTGTTCATATATCCCTCATACCTTTTACATTTCATTGCAAATTACTTTTCCTGGGAAATGCCATTTTAGACCTGTTGCTTTGTCACTGGAAGCACTGAGATATTTAATTTTATTCTGATTTCATTGTGCTCCATAAAACTCTACTTTAAATGCTCTAGATACTCAGTGCAAAATTGATTTTATGATATTCACATTGTTCCAAAATATAACTTTTATGTGTTATTATTTTTATTTTTCTCTCTCTAACCATAATTCATATATCACTCAAGATAGTCTAATGCTATGTAAAGAAGATTTTTAAAGCTTCATGCATGTGTACCTTAGAAGTGTAATTTAATATTTAAACTTCATTCCATTCATCTGTAAAATCAAGAAACATCTTGGTACCATTAACTGTCTCAGCCCTCTTTGATAAGAAACACTCGTGCTCATTAAATTCATTATTGAACAGACAGACAATTTAAACATAAATGTAGTCTGTGATAGAATCTCGGTTAGAAGCATATGTCTTTGCATCTAATGCATATTTGCATTAAATTAAACAATACTTATTTTTCAGCTCATTTTTTTAGGAAATTGTATTTAAATTAAAGGTATCAGTGAAATAGCTCAGTGTGGCTTTGTGAGGTCATACGGACAATAATATGAATGTGAAATGACAGTAAAATGATATAAAATTAATTTTAAAAACCTAGGATCTCTACACTGAATACAGTAGGTAAGAGCCCTGCACTAATTTTGTTACTAGGTCTATGCTTTCTCAGATATATGTTATGATTTTGAGGGACTGCTCCAAAATATTTCCCCGTGACTTTGATATATCTGATTTTCCCTCCATTAAAATCACTCTATTGGGTTATGAGAATCAGGGACCCCAGTAAGCCTTGTCTCATCTCAGTGTTGAGAAAATCAAATCATCATCCCATCTGAAGCCCTCAGGCATAGTTTCTGTTGCTGATGAGGGAGGGTGATTAATTCAGCCAGATTCCAGACTCTGCTTTCTGCTACCAGTGATCACCCAGACATCAGATTTCTTATCTGGTCTTCATGAAAGTCCTAGAACAAAGGAAAATTAACATCTTAGCTGGGTCCTAGGACAGAAATGCTGTTTATCCAGAAGGGTGTGATTATCTGCTTTCCTATAGCTAACCAGCTTTCTACTTTTCCTCTCCAAATCTCTGTGATTGAATAGTCAAGGTCTACTTACCTAAAAAAAAATCCCTTCTCCTGTTAGTGCTTATACTTCTCTATCTCAGCCCATCCTGTTCTTCCCTTCTCTATTCTTTTGCCCATTGGAACCCTTTTTATTGATTGAAAATTGCCCTTTGGATCAAATCTCTGTCTCATATGCCTTCAACCTTGTAGTCATAGAAACCTAATTGTCTTAGGAAAGATTCCACATCCCTGAGCAATACTGGCTACTGGCTACAGTACTGGATAAGCCTCATAAGATCTTAGGATCATAATGAAGGGATCTTTTAGCTCTAATATAATGATGTTATCATGCTGAAAGCACTTTAAAAGAAGAGTAAGATTCCACACATAAGCTGTTTCATAGAGTGCAGGAACTTATTGGATAATGTGTTACTATTACATAATTAGATGCATTTCAAGCTTAAGTCCTTTATCAAGGAGACACATTCTGAGAAGTGAGAGATTAGTCCCTTTATTTTCCTGTAGAATCAAAAAGCAAAACTTGGCAATATCAACACTGCATTGCACCAAAGCACTCCTGCAAACAGAGAATTTGATCTTAAGCTCTGATATGTGTAGGTATATTAGATGGTAAAAATCAAAACAAGTGGCTTTCTATTTATTTGATTTTTTGGAATTTGAGTGGATCCATTTACCCTTATCTTTGTTCCTGTTAAAAGAATCATTTTAGCTTTGATAAAATCTGCTAGAATAGTTTGTTTCCAAGGTAACATGGTTTGCACTAAAGTATTAGTTCAGATGAATATAACAAAATACTATTAATCAATGATGTCTTTGCACGTTATCTCATACTTTTTAACATTTTATATACTTTTCTTTTTTACTGAATGATGGCACTTTTCACAATTAAATAGTCATGTTTACATAACCCATTTATTTGAATGAGAAATGGAAAATTTTAATCATCCAGATGTTCTGACTTTTCTACATCTGGCTGCCTTGTCATTTTCTTTATTTGTATGATTTAAATGAGATTGAAAAGCCCAAGAGAGTTCTTTTCTCCTATTAGATTTTCTACAATTGAAGATATTATCCTTAGACATGTTGCTATTTGTAGGTTTGTCTCTTAGACTAAAAACTAGCATGGCATGACTTTTTTGAAAGGTGAGTCATCCCTCTTTTAACTTTTGGTACAATTTGTCACAGATATTACAATCTTCTAAAAATCCTGATAAGTGCATTTTAAGCACTTGTATTTTGATGGCCGATTTTTTTTTTCCATTTCAGGAACATATAATGTTGTTGTAAAACCTGAAATACTTTAGTTATAACTAGAAGAAATTCTTTAAAGTAGTGTAGTGGGAAGAGCACAAGGCTAGGAATTATAAGACAAGAGTTTTAGTCCTGGTTTAACTGCTTACACAAGTCCCTTAATCACTCTGAGTTTGTTTTCTGGTCTTTAAAATCAGGCTTTGCATAGCACTGTGATGAGATTCAAATGCAATTTCATAGGCAAGAGAATATATATGACTATATATGTATATACATATATAAGCATATACACATATATGTGTATATAATATTTTATATATTTGTTAGCCAGATAGACTATAATTCATCTTGTTTATAATTGCCATAGCAGCTATTAATACATAAGATATAACAAGCACATCAATATATCTATCTATATACAACTACCAATCTGATTTGTCTAACTATTTAAAGTTGATAAGCATATATTAAGTACTTACCATGGGCTGGGCACTTTGCTAATTGCTGAGCATGCAAAGAAACAGTTCCTATTCTCAAGCATCTCATAGTCTGACGAGGGACACCATGCAAACAACTATACACAAAGCATATACAGGATAAATTGAAGAAGCAGCATGTTGTATGGATAAAGGGCTTGAGGGCCAGCCTTGGAGTTAGAAAGGCTTGTATTCAAATCCTCTTCTGAAACATACTAGCTCTGTGGCTATTGATAAAGCTATTTAACCACTTAGTGCCAGTTCTTGACCTTCCTAATGCCCAACTCCCATCCCCTGCAACCCACTAAGGCTATATTATTAGTGATCTGTAATAGGGGTTCTACACTGGAAAGTCCCTTTGCCAATTAAACCATAGATTGAAACAAAAAAACTCTCCACTTAATAAAATACCTAATAAATAATAGAGAATGAAGGAAATAGTTGATTCTAGTCCTTGAGCATCTTTGTACTTCTCAATTCAATTTCACTAGGCCTTTATTAAGAACCTGTTAGGTATAATGCTCTGTGATAAGTATTGGAGACAGAGGCAAAAAAAACCCAAACAATCCCTGCTCTCAAGGAACTTACATTGTACTAGTGGTATATAAGTGACATGTAGATATATTTTCACATGATGATTTGAAGAGGGAAAAATACTAACAATTGGGAGGATCAGCAAAAGTGACCTCTAAGAGGTAGCAAATGAGCTGAATATGAATGAAGTACAAGGGAGACTGAATTTCAGGGAAAGGGATAATTTTGTGCAAAGGTATGGAGCAGAGAAAGGACATGACAATTTTGTTGAACAGAAAATAGGATGATTTGGCTGTAACATCGAGCACATGAAGGAAGGTAATATGCAATAAGTTTATAGAGGGAGATTTGAGTCAGATTGTGAAGGGCCTTAAATGTCAACCAGAGAAGTTTATATTCTGGCCTAAAAGGCAACAGGGGGATTGCTACAGCTTTTTTTTTTTTAAACAAGGAAGTAACGTTAATGTAGGAAGATTATTTTATCACTTGTTTGGAGAATCAGGAGGAGAAGAAATAGACTGCAAGGTTGGGGGGGGCGAAGTCAAGATGGTGGCATAGAAGCAGGAGAACTCCCCAAGTTCCCCCCAATCCCACCTCAAATACCTATAAAATATGACTCTAAACAAATTTTAGAGCTCCAGACTCCACGAAAATGACGAAATAACAGAGCTCCCGCTGAAGGCAGCCCGGCAGGTGGTCATCATAGCACGCTGGAAGCAGAGCCTGGCCCCATGCAGTTTCAGCCCCAGGGCATCCAGGAGAAGCTGTGGCTGTAGCATTCAGGAGAGCAGATCAGCAGCAGCTGTGGCAATTTCCAGAATCACCAATCCACAAGAGCCAAGGACAAAGGGAAAAGGTCAGTGGAACTCTGCTAAATTTGGGGGAGATGGTCTGGCTGAACTGCTTCCAGAGCTAGAAGCAGTCTGAAGCAGCAGCCCTGAAGCCGCCTCCACAGGGCTGCTTCAGAGCTTGTGGCCTGCAGATTGTAGAGGGGCTAAGAGATCATTCAGAGGCTAAGTGCTCTTTCCTTGAGCTGCCTGGATCAGATTACGGTCTTGGGTGGTGGTCCTGAGCTGCATTTTCAGTGAGCCAAAGCGGTTGGGGCTGCAAAAAATGGTGGCCTCCTAATAGCTCCGGCAGCTATGAAAACCCCAGCAATTTGGGACAGAACTCTCTCTTCTGAAAGCAGAGTTTTACTACTAAGCCCAAAAGCCAAGTAATTGACTGGCAACATGAGCAGGCAAAGGAAGCAAAGCAAGCCCAGCAATCCAACTTTAGATGCCTTTTTTGGGGACAAAAAGGACTAAAGGATGGAATTGGAGGAAGATAACACAGTCAGAACTCCCACACCAAAAGCTCCCAAGAAAAATACGAAGTGCATAGAGGCCATAGAGGAGCTTAAAAAGGATTTTAAAAACCAAATAAGAGAAGTGGAGGAAAAATTGGGGAGAGAAATGAGAATGATGCAAGAAAATTATGATAAGAGATTCAACAACCTGAGTGAATAAAATAACACCTTAAAAAATAGACTAACTCAAATGGCAAAGGAGACCCAAAAAGCCAATGAGGAGAAGAATGCCTCAAAAAGTCAAATTTGCCGGATGGGAAAAGAATCTCAAAAGCTCTCTGAAGAGAATAATTCCTTCAGAATTAGAGTGGAACAAATGGAAGCAAATGACTTTATGAGAAATCAAGATATTATTAAATAGATCCAAACAAATGAAAAAATAGAAGGCAATGTGAAATATTTCCTTGAAAAAACTACTGATTTGGAAAATAGATCCAGGAGAGACAATCTAAAAATTATTGGACTACCCGAAAGCCATGATCAGAAAAAAAGAACCTAGAAATCATCCTTCAAGAAATTCTCAAGGAAAATTGCCCTGATAGTTTAGAACCAGAGGGCAAAATAGAACTTGAAAGAATTCACCAATCCCCTCTTGAAAAAGATCCCC
>CM053588.1:227449553-227470842 GCA_028646515.1 Pseudochirops corinnae
GTATAGTGTTCCAGGGGAAAATATGGTCATTCAATGAGATGGAGGATTTCCAAGCATTCTTGAGGAAAAAAAGCAGAACTGAACAGAAAATTTGACCTTCAAACACAAGACACATGAGAAGGTAAACATAGAGAAGAAATCATAAGCAACTTATCAAAGTTGGACTATTTACTTGCCAACATGGAAAAATGAGAATTGTAACTTATGAAACTTTTCTCGGTATGAGGATAGGTGAAGGGAATATAAATGTACATACATACATATATATATATATATATGTATATGTATGTATATATGTATGTATATATATGTATACATACACATATGTCTATATAAGAAGCTATATATGCATATGAATACATATGTGAGTGTGGGTATTTATATGTACGTAGACAGAGGGCACAGGATAAATTGAATAGGAAGGAATCATATTTTAAAAGGTATAATTAAGAGGTGGGAGAGGAATAGAATTAGAGGAGACAGGGAGAGACAGAATGGAGTTTATCATCTCATATAGGAGAGGCAAGCGATAACTGTTACAATGGAGGGGAAGAACAGGAAGGCAAAAGGGAATGGGTTACCCTTACTCTCATTGAATTTGGCTTAGGGAAGGAATGACATACACTTTAAAGTGGGTTTCTTGCCCTACAGGAGAGTAGGGGGGATGGGGATGAGAGGTGGAGGATGGAGGGGAGGGCAAGGTGGGGGGCAGGGATGTTAGAAGCACACACTTCAGTAAAGGGACAGGGACAAAGTAGAGAACAGAACAAGGTGGGGGGAGTGGGATAGGAAGGAGGGAAATATAGTCAGTGTTACATAATATGTTCATTGTGGAGATGTTCTGTGTAACTACACATGTACGGCCTGTATTGAATTACCTGACTTTCCAGTGGGGGTGGTTGACAAAGGAGGAATGTAAAGGATCCAGAATTTAAAGTTCTAAAATCAAATGATAGATATATGTGTGTGTGTATACATATATATGTGTATGTGTGTGTGTGTATGTATATGTATGTATGTGTATATATATATATACACGCACACACACACACACACACACACACACACACATATATATATAATCATTATTATTATTTACATGCGACTGGCAAATAAGATATACAGGCACTGGGATGGGAGATCCATCTTACCCTGCCAGAAAGTCAGAGGGTGATGGTGGAGGATATAGGAGAGAGTAGATTGGGGGAGGGGATATACAATGGGATTGCTATTTTAGGGTGGTGGGTAGGGGAAAGATGGGAAGAAAATCTGTAGCTCAAAAGCTTGTGGAAATCAATGATGTAAACCAAAAAATAAAAAAAATAAACAAAAATTAAAAAAAAGAAATAGATTGCAAGCTGTAATGAGAACTGATAAAGAAGTAGGATGGTAGCCATGTGAGTAAAGAGAAGGAAACCCTTATGAGGCATATTGCATAAGTAGAATTGACAAAACTTGGCAACTGATTTCATATGGAGAGTGAGGGAGAGTGAAGTTTGAAGGTGATTCCAAAGTTGTGAGCCTAGAGTACTGAAAGGATGATGGTACCCTTAATTCTCACATTCTAGCATTTATTATAACTATTACTATACATATCTTTTCTTCTTAACCTGATTGAAGTAACCGATTTTAAGATAGTTATCATATTTTTATCCATCATAACATTTAGTACATTTACATAAAATAGATGCTCAACAAATATTGAATTGAGTTGAATTTGTAAAAAATCAAGTCAGTTCTTTTAAAAGTCACTAATTAGTTCTATCAGATTTTTTTCTAAATATGAAAACATTTTTTATCCTGATTATCTTTATTCTTACATGACGAAACTAATCTATTTAGATTTCAAGAGAATGCAAGAAAAGGTTGATTGAAGACTTCAACATTGTCTAGAAATATCAAACATCTATGTGGACACTGGAAAAATTAAGTCCAAGTTTTCAAAATTTTTATTACATAAAGTGAGATACTTGGGTCTTTGAAAATGCTTTAGGCAAATCTTTTGTTATGCTGTTGCTTAAATTCACCCCTCCCACCTCCCAAAAAACAAAACCTAAAAAATAACAAATAACAAACTACTGTTTGGAAACAGAGCTTAAAAAACATAATATAAGCTCCTTGAGGGCTGTTTTTGCCTTTGTCCTTGGTGCCTAACATGGTGGCTTACACATTGTTGGCATTTAATAAATATTTCTTTACTTGAAAAGTTCATAATTTAGAGTTTAAATTGGTTTTCTTGAAAGGTTGCACTTCTAGGAATATGGAAAAAATAGTTCCTCTTTGCCTTGCCCTTGTCAGTCCTCATCTGGAGTACTGTGTTCAGGTTTTGGTACTACAGTTTAAGAAAGACATGGATAGTGGAGAATATTCAGAGAATAACCAGGGTTTCTGAGGGCCTTGATTCCATGTCAGATGAGGATAGATTGAAAGATCTGGAGATGTTTAGTCTGGAGAAGAGAGTACTAGGGTAATGGTAGAGGAAAACGATAGCTGTATCTAGGTACTTGGAGAGATATAATGTGGATAATGGATAGATTTATTATCTTTATCCATAGAGGAAAGAATTGGGAACAAGGAGTAGCAAAGATGTATTTTCACTCTTTAAATCAAGGGAAAAAATTGAAACAATGAAAACTTCATAATGTATCCAATATAAGGATCTTTATCCAAACTCCCACTCTCACCAAGAACTCTCAAATTGAACTAAAATTGTGTCTCTCATGTTTCTAGATACACTCCTAGAGAGTCAGGGAGTGATATTCAAGTGTTATTGGCACTTACAATAAGGTATAATAAGAAGAATTGCATCAAATATCCACCAAAAATCTGTGACACACTCTGCCATAAATATATACAGAATCCAAGAAAAAGTGGAATCCAGCTTTAACAACAAGCACCCTAGCACACCAAGGATAGCCTGCTAGCACAGATTCTTTGATCTGCTTTTAAAGGAAAGACTGCTCAAAAAGGGGTTAACAATTCTACTTTTAATAACATTCACTAGTTCAGGGGAAAGGTTAGCACCCTGAACTTGGAGAAAATACAAGCAGAGAAAATGCAGAGAAATACTAGCAGAGAAATTAGCACAAAGACCAACAGACAGGACTCCAGCTGTCTGAGTAAAGCAATATTACTATAAACTCTACATGCATCACTGGATTGAGGGAGCACAGACAACATCTGAGTAGTTGGGGTACTCTGAAAATATGGCCACTCAGAGTCTTGACCAGGAAATCAAATAGTCCTTCTCATAAGCAACGCCCCAAAACAAAATACCAACTCAGAGTATATATACACTTCTCAGAACCAGAAGGCATCACAACCCTCGTAACTCAGTGCCTAATTAGGTTAGTACCAAAAGATGTAAAAGCCTTACTGCAAGCAAGACTCCCTTAAGCAAGCTTCTCTTTAAACAAGTTCCTCACCTAAAGGACTCTGTGTGATTCTGTATGTATCACAGGTAGGCACATAGGCCCATTAATGGGTGGGGAAGATCTTATATCCCATTAATCTTACACAAGCCTAGTGAACACATGTGCTAAAGGAATAAGTGACAGCTCTTTGTTCCTGGAAGTCCTTTTCTCCCATTTTTGTTTTACTCAAGAAGTTTCTCTTAGGCATGATGTAGTTTTTTTTGTTAGGATCCCTGTGGACCTGTCAATCTACAGCTGTTAGATGTAAATCTGCATGAAATCTTTTGTTGGCTCTCAATGAAGACATTGCCATTGTTTGGTTGGATGATTTCTATAAACATTGATAGAAAGATGGCATGTATAATATCCCTCAGATCCTTAGAAGCTTTCAAGGTACTTCTCTGGCCAAAGAGAAGAAAGGGAGAACAGACAGAAGTAAAAATTGAATCCTCTCCTTCCTTCTTAGGTGGTTATAAGTTTCTCCTTTTACATGTACTAACTGTGTGCTTATGGGTAAGCTACTTAACCACTTAATGCCAATCCTTGACCTTCCTAATCATTTCCCACTCTGCTCCCCTGAAATTTATGAAGACTATATTACAGTTGAGCTGCCAATCTATTATCAGCGGTTTAACACTGAAAGTTCCCTTTGCCAATTAAATCAAATTCAAGTATGGACAAAATTTTGGTTAAATGGCCCTTTGGTACACATCTTTAATCAATGTTATGTCTATCTAAAGACATTTCTCGTTCACACAATTTATAGTGTGCTCTCAGGGAAGAAGAGTTAATTAAGTTTTCTCTTTTCTTTGTTTTTGTTTTTTGCTCTGTGCTGACAAGATTTTAAAATATCCTGTTGCTTGCATTACCAAGGTAATAATTAAAACAGTAATAAATTTCAGCTATCAAATTGTTCACTCAGTAGAGGATCAGTTGCTTCTATTATTTAAAAAAGAAAATTGTATGGGACATTAAAACATTTTTACTCACATTTTGCTGAATCTAGATGTGAGTTTTGAATTACAGATTTTGGTGAAACTATGTATTGCAAGTTTTCAAAATAATGCTTATAATAAAATTTTTTAAAAATGTGTTAGGGTCTTGTATGATTTCAATATCTTATAGACTATGTGTATATCATGCTTTTTTTTTTACACAAACACTGGGAGTGGTGCAGATTAGATTAAGTTTTATTTGGCAAACATTTTTTTCTAATTATGACTGAAGTTGTTTTATTGATTTATAATTCATCTGTTCAGTGTTCCCCATTCGAGCATCTGAATTAATTGTTTCTGCCATTACAGAAATCACTGGCATCCAGTGTAGATGGTTGCAATTTATCCTCATTTGGAATGGATCAAGTGAGGGAAAATCTCATATACATTTGGGCAGGTATTTCTTGTTTTACTGATTTCATTGTCAAGGAAAGGAAATTACATCAGCTAATGGGTAAACTGTATGCAGGTAATGAAACTGGTAATTATAATAATGGCAGTCATATCTGTAACTAAAAAAGGGGCTCAAATAGGCCTTTATCCTAGAATGGATGTTAAGGACTTAGCAGCTAGGTGGTTCAGTGATAGAGTGCCAGGCCTGGAGTCAAGAAAACCTGAGTTAAAATCTAGCATCAGATGCTTACTAACTGTATAAACCTAAGTAAGTCACTTAATCCTGTCTGCCTCAGTTTCCTCATCTGTAAAAAGAGCTGGAGAAGGAAATGGCAAACCATACCAATCTCTTTGCCAAGAAAACCCAAAGTGGGCTCACAGTCAGAAACAACTGAAATGATTGAACAACAACGATGATGATGATGATGAAGACAGTGACAACAACAAGGAAAAGAAGGAACAATTAGTGCCTACCTCTGCAGGACACATTCATTTTGCCTTCTCCGTCCTTCAACTGCTTCCAGACTACTACCTCTTGGGTTCTGTCAACCATGCCAACCTTGTCCTGGGCCACCAATCTTTCCCTTTGCCCTCCCAATTTTCCAAATTGTTGAGCTCCAGAATCTTTATTGGATACACTGCCTGCTTTTTCACTGAAAATTATTCCTACATTTAGACTTTTTCCCTGCCCCTGTAATAGCCCCATCACCATCTCCCCCAACTCTTAGTACCTCAAGTGAAAAAAAATCTTTAGTTGTATTTCAGATGATCACAATAAGTGACTAATTTGTCTGTCTAGTCTCATCCCTTTCTTTATCCACATAAGAATTGCCAAAACTATTTCCCAAAAGCTCTGCCCTTGCTATGACACTCTTGTACTCCATAAACTCTAGCAGTTCTTTGTTATCTGTTGGATTAAACTTTTCTGCCATCTAAGGCCTTTTGCAATTAGGCTGTCTCTACCTAGAATGTTCTCCTTTTCTCTTCCCACTCCCACTTATCAGAATCCATAGATTCCTTCAAAGCTCAGCTCAAATATCTACTTGACTGTGAATCTTTTCATTACCACTCATTCCATGCTTGTGTCTTTCCCACCAAAACCAACACACGCCCCACCCCAATAACCCCAAAGAAACAAAAAACAAAGCAAAAGAAGCATCCGTCCAATCAACCAACCAAAAACAAATTTAAAAAACAACAACTTGTATTTCTCTGTGTACATGTTATCTCTCACAATAGAGTATAGGCTTCTTGAGGGATTTTATTATTTATTTATTATTTCTGTCTTCATGTCTCCACTACCTACTGAAGGTCTTGAACAACAGCAAGTGCTTAATGAATGCTTGTTGACTGATGGTAAATGATTGTCCAATAAAGAAGAAAGAGAATATTGTATACATTGAGAATAAGTATTGCTGTCTGTGGAGAGAATAAAGATATAAAAGCAGATTTTAATTGGAAGTAACAGGGAAGAGGTAAATATATAAACAAAGCAGGAGTGATGGGGAGTAATGATTGAGATTAGGAAAAATATTCAGATGGCAACAGGGAATTCTGGACTCAGGAACCAGCTGGAACATGCAATGGCTGAAATGACAGATCCATATGACAATGGGAAAGTAAAGAAATAAAGAAGAGCGGATGGAGGGATACTGGGCATATATCTTCTGGAAAGGAAGAAATTCCTCTCAAGGCTGAGTAAGCACATGAGTCAGCACACTAATCTATTCTTGGGTTACTGAGGCTTATATTGCATGAATCAGTTTTTATTCACAGTGTACTAGATTTAACTGTCTTCCTTATATTATTCATACCATTTGTAAAAACTTCATGCAAAATAACCTACTTTTCTACTCATAGAGTTTTCATTTTACTAATGTCATATTAGTGCTTGCTGTATTAGAGCATTTCTATATTTCTTCTTCCTTTAACAGAGACATGTATAAAAAAGAGAATAAAATCCTTAGCAACAACCGAAAATATGATCCCTTATTCACTTATACACTCTAACATTTCTAAAAATTGAATAGAGGAAACTTAATTTAGATATCCATTCCAGTTGAAACTGTATACATTCATTTCTTTGGTGAAAAAATGAGAGAAACATTAAAAGAAAGAAGATAAAGAAGA
This sequence comes from Pseudochirops corinnae, assembly GCA_028646515.1. Taxonomy (NCBI): domain Eukaryota; kingdom Metazoa; phylum Chordata; class Mammalia; order Diprotodontia; family Pseudocheiridae; genus Pseudochirops; species Pseudochirops corinnae. The sequence continues at coordinate 227,456,485 of CM053588.1, forward strand.
AAAAAGGAAAGATGAGGATTGTAAAATAATATGTTCACAGCTTTGTTAGAATTGCAAGTTACCTTAGAGATGATTTTCTAATCCAATCCCCATACCACATTTTAGAGAAAAGATATATCCTTTTAGTAAGTCCAAAGAAGAAGGACCCATTTTCCGTATATTTAGATACCTAGGATACTGAATAATTTTCTAAGTGACTAATAATAGTATTTAAAATGACATGTCTGCTTCAAAATTGTAATGGAAAAATATTATTTTGTCCTATAGATGGTGCTCTTGTTACTGGATAGCTTCAACTATAGTTGTTTTCCCTAACGTGTCTTTTTTTTAAGTTATAATATTTTTTAAAAGATCAACTTTGTTGCTTGGTTCCACCTACTCCCTTCTCTTGTATATTTTCTGGTAGCAGATTTTTTTTCTCTTTTTAAAAAATTTACTTTTAATTTATGGAATGAAACAAGTATTTCCATAATATGGTACAATAAAAATGATGATTACACATGAAACTGCAAATACACAACTTGCTATTACTTTCAAATATGCAACAAAATTATCACATAGTTTTGTTCCCATTTTTTTCTTCTTAACCCCATCCCCCCACTCTAGAGATGACTACCGTTAGACACAAATAGGTGTGTATGTGTATGTAAAATTATTCTATACAATCTCCTATTTATCCCTTATTTCTCTGGATGCAGATAGTGTCTTTCTTCATGTGTTTTTATAGTTAATTTGGGTTTTTATAATAGTAAAAAAAGTCATTTTCTCAAAGATGTTCTTAAAACAATATTATTGTTGCTATATATAATGTTCTCTTGGTTCTGCTAATTTCATTCTTTGTTATTTCATGCAAGTCTTTCCACATTTTTCTAAAATCAACAAGCTCATCATTTTCTATAGCACAGCAGTACTCCATTATAGTCATACCATAACTTGTTCAGCCATCCCACAATTAATGGGCATCCTTTCATCTTCCAGAGATACTAAACATATTGCCCATGGACTACATGTGGTCCACAACACTCTCAAATGTGGCTACAACCTGGCTAAAAGTTAACTGGGAAAAAAATGTAACAAAACATATAAAAATATGATAAAACTGATATGTATGATAGTACCATTTGAAAACTAAGTCAACATATAGTTCACAGGAAGCCTTTTATAAGGATTAGTTCTATTTGAGTTTGACACCACAGCTGTAGACCTATTCATGGCAAAGCAAAAACTTGGTATCTTGATATTCTTGTTGATATGAGTTGCTCATGTGTTAATTATTGAATTTTTCTACAAATAATAGAGTTATTGAGTCTGTGGCAGTGGTTCTCAATCTTCTTAATGCCATGACTCTTTAACACTGGTATGTGGGCGTATCTGCTTGTGGGTGGACCTACCTGGAGACAGATAGAGGAGAGGTGTTTCAGTTCCTAAGACCATCAGAAATATGTGTTTTCCAATGGCCTTAGGCGAACCCTGTGAAAGGGTCGTTGGACTCCCAAATGGATCATGACCCACAGGTTGAGAACCGCTGGTCTATGGAGTCTAATGAGTAGATCTGAAAACTCACTATCCCAGTAATGTGAAACTTCAAAAAATTTTGCTTTTCTACTTAAAGCCTCAGTCTAACAAATCAAAAGTTTGTAAAAAGGATTGGAAAACTTCATTTTGTAAATGACACTTAAGAAAATAGAAAGCAAATTTTGCACTCAATTATATCAGTAAATTTTTATTTGGCCTGAGGCATTCTCCATGTACTATAATAGAAATCAAGGTTGGTAAACAAGGTGTTCCAGAATGAATGATTGGAGGGAATAAAAACATGGAGCTGTATCATATTCTGAGTTAATTTTCCCTGCTGAAAATCAGAAACTATTAGATTGAATTTTATTTTTGCAATAGTTAGGCTTATTAGTTCAGGATCCTCCACACTCTTTTGCCACCTTCCCTTTCTAACTGTATCTCCCATTAATTTCCTTAATGCTCTGACCAAATTGAACTGTTACCTGATCCCAAACATATCATGATTTCTATTTCTTTGATCAATATTGTTTCCTCTTTGCTTGCTAAATTCCTACCTTAATTCCTACATTAAAACTCAACTTAAATGTCATTTCCTCCATGGCCTTAGATGATAGTCAGAATTGGTAGTCATCTTTCCCACCTTGTAGGGCAGGTAGGTTTTGCAGTGGATAGAGTGTTGGCCTGGAAGCAGGAAGACTCATCTTCCTGAGTTCAAATCTAGCTTCAGACACTTAATAGTTATGTGACCCCAGGCAAATCAGTTAACTCTATTTGCCTTAGTTTCCTTAAATGGCAAACTGCTCTAATATTTTTAAGAAAACTCCAAACTGGATCATGAAATATCAGACATGACTGAAAAAAAATGACTGAATTCCTTCCTTCCTCCACCTGTGTCCAGAAATCAGTTTGTAATGTTAAAGGGATATAAGCTCTTCCCCACCTATTAATAGGCCTCAGGTGGAGCCCATTAAGGGAAACATGTTTATAGGAAGACTTTCACACCTATTGCTAATTTCTAATTAGGTACTGAGTTATGACAGTTGTGATTCCTTCTAACTCCGAAAAGTGTATAAATATTCTGAGTTGGTATTTTGTTTTGGGGGCTTGCTTATGAGGAGGATCTTATGATTCCCTGGTTGGGATTCTAAGTGGCCCTATGTTCAGAGCTCCCTGATTGCTCAGATGTAAAGCCTTTCTCAGTCTAGGTATGTATGTAATATGTATAGTTGATTCAGGCAGTCAGAGCCCTGTCTGTTGGTCTTTATTTCTCTGCTTGTATTTTCTCTTTATTTTCTCTGCTTTTATTTTCCCTAAAGTTCAGGATGCTGACTTTCCCCCTGAACTAGTTATTGACTATAATTTAAAAAAGATTGCTGACCCCTTAAAGAGCTATCTTTCCTAGTAAAGAGATCTAAGAACCTGTGCTAGCAGCCATCCTGGATATGCCAGTGTGGTTGCCACAGCACAGTTGGAATTTTAACCCTTTCTATTGCACCTGTTATGCTATATTGTTAAGTGTAATTGTCTGTATATGTATCATAGAATCTAAATAAACCAGAAGCTTTTTTTGGAAGCTTAGTGTGGTTTTTTTATTTTTCCCTGGTAACATGTAAAAACAATTTTTAACATTCATTTTTAAAAGTTTGAGTTCCAATTTCTCTCCTTTCCTCTCTTCCCACACCACCTCATTGAGAAGGTAAGCAATTTGATATAGGTTATACAGGTGTAGTCATGCAAAACATGTCCACATTATTCATGTTGTGAAAGAAAAGATAGAGAATTTAAAAAATCAAGAAAAATAAAGAAACTTTAAAAAATGCTTAAACCTGTATTCATATACCACTCTTTCTCTGGGAACAGTAGCATTTTTTTATCTTAAGTACTTCAGAGCTGTCTTGGATCATTGTATTGCTCATAATAAGTGAGTTATTCACAGCTGATCATCCCAATATTGCTATTACTTTGTACACAGTACATTTTACTTTACATCAACATGTTTAAGTCTTTCCAGGTTTTTCTGAGAGCATCCTGCTCATAATTTCTTATGGCACAACAGTAATTCCATAATAATCACATACCACAGTTTGTTTAGCTCTTCTGCAATTAATGGGCATATCCTCTCCCTTTCCCTTTCCCCCAGCACAATCCCCTTGCACACCTTAATTTTATTTTTTAGATATCATTTCTTCATATTCAAGTAACACCTATGCCCTCTGTATAAGTGTGTGTGTGTGTGTATTTTTTTTCTTCTAACTGTCCCAATAATAAGGAAGTTCTTATGTAGTTACAAGTATGATCTTCCCATATAGGAATGTAAACAGTTCCACCTTATTAAATCCCTTTTGGTTTCCCTTTCCTATTTCCCTTTTTATGCTTCCTTTGAGTCTTGTATTTGAAAATCAAATTTTCTATTCAGCTTTGATCTTTTCATCAAGAATGCTTGGAAGTTCTCTATTTCATTGAATGTCCAATTTTTTCCCCTGAAGGATCATACTCAGTTTTGCTGGGTAGGTGATTCTTGGTTGTAATTCTAGCTTCTTTACCTTCCAAAATACCATTCCAATATCTCTAATCCTTTAATGTAGAAATTTCTCAATCTTGTGTTATCCTGACTGTGGCTCAATGATACTTGAATTGTTTTTTTTCTCTTTTTCTGGCTGCTTCAATATTTTCTCCTTCACATGGGAACTCTGGAATTTTGCTATAATGTCCCTGGGAGTTTTCATTTTGGGGTCTCTTCAGGAGATGATCTTTCAGGAAGTGAATTCTTTCAATTTATATTTTACCCTCTGGTTCTAGAATAGCAGAGCAGTTTTCTTTGATAATTTCTTGAAAGTTGACATCTGACACCAATTAATGACAACTGAATGGATTTGGTTTCTAACTTCTGGGTGGCTGGAGCTGAACAAAGCCGTCGAGACAGGTGAGTCAGGAATCAAATGGAAGTTTAATTTCAAAGTGAGGGAAATGGCTTGCAATAAAGAACACATGTGCTGGAGCTCTTCCCCTAGTTGGGGGAACCTGATTTAGTGTGGAGAGTTCTCAATACTATACCAATAACTGCACAGTGAACTATAACCCTGACAATAAGGGGTAACAGCAATAATGTGAAAAGTTTGATTCATAGCAGAGCTTCATTACCAGAGACAATCCTGGATTTTGCTGTTGCCAAGATCATCCAGAGGTTGAGCACAAAAGATTGTTGTTAGGCCAAACTCAGGGCACAGCTTGCTTGTTGGGCCAAGATCTGGAAAACAGGGCATCTTCTAATACCTTGACACAAGGCTCTTTTTCTGGTCATGGCTTTCACATAGTCCAATAATTTTGAAATTATCTCTCATGGATCTATTTCCAAGTCAGTTGTTTTTGCACTGAGATATTTCATATTATCTTCTATTTTTCATTCTTTTGGTTTTGTTTGACTATTTCTTGATTTCTCATAGAGTCATTAGCTTCTATTTGCTCAATTCTCATTTTTAAGGAATTATTTTCTTCAGTGAGCTTTTCTACCTCCTTTACTATTTGACCAATTCTACTTTTTAAGGAGTTTTTGTTTTCTTCAGTGAATTTTTGTGCTTCTTTTATCATTTGACCAGTTCTGCATCTCAAGACATTCTTCTCCTCATTGGTTTTTCATACTTCTTTTACCATTTGGCCTAGACTGTTTTTTAAGGTGTTATTTACTTCAGATTTTTTGTGTCTCCTTTACCAAGCTGTTCACTAGTTTTTCTTGATTTTCTTGCATCACTCTCATTTCTTTTCCCAATTTTTCATCTACCTCCCTTACTTGATTTTCAAAATCCCTTTTGAGCTCTTCCATGGCCTGTGACCAATTCATATTTTTTTCTTGGAGGCTATGGATTTAGGGGCTTGGACTTTGTTATCTTCTTCTGAGTGTATTTTTTTTTTAATCTTACTTGTCACCATAGTAACCATCTATGGTCAGAATTTTTTTCTGTTGTTTGCTTACTTTCCTAACCTATTTATTGACTTTTAACTCTTTGTTAAAGTAGGGCATTGCTTCCAGGGTGGAGGGTGCATTTTCCCAAGCTTCCAGGTTTTTTGCAGTTGTTTTCACAGATACTTCTAAGGACCTATAAGTTTTCAATTCTTTCAATGTGGTATGATCTAAGGAGAGGTATGTTTACTAATCTCTGGTCTGTGATTGACCACAAGCACTCTTTTCTGCCCTGGAGCTGTGACATGGCTCCCCACTACACTGAGGCCCCAAGCTCTTCTATGCTAGTGCCCCTCTTTGCCCTGGGACTGCTGCCTAGAACTACTGCCTAAATCCAGTTATGGCCAAAGGAACAAAGGTATTCTTCAGTGCTAACAAAAAGACCCTTCTAATATTATTCTGACCAGTTTTTTGACTCTTTTACTATTTGTTGGCTGAGATTTCTGGAAGAAGCTGCAGACACTGTTGACTCAGCAGCCTCCAAGGCCTGTTCCTCATTTCCTGAGACTGGATCTATACTAGTACTGCTTGTGCTTGACTGAGCCCACTCTTACCCAGGTGAAAAAGACCTTTCCTGCCAATCTTCTAATTTGTCTTTGACTGGAAAATTATTTCAACCCAGCATTTTTTTTTCTGCTGCTCCAGGAATTTTTTATGTCATTATTTAAAGGTGTCTGGATGGGTCTGGGGAGAACTCAGGGAAGTCAACTCCTTTTTTTCAGCCATCTTGGCTCCACCTCTCCAGAAGCTTCCTTTTTATCTCCAGCATTTAGCATAGTTCCTGGAACATAGTATGTACTAAATGAATACTAATGGACATACTAACAGGGATAGTTTCTTTCTTAAACTATGCACCTTTCCCTGCAGTAAGCATGGTGCTCTGCACACAATAGATGTTTAACAATAGTTAGCATAATTTAATTAAGTTCAACTATTTATCTGCTATATGTATTTTTCAAAGGCATTCCATCTATGTGAATTCTTTATGAATACCAAGAATTTGTTTGTGACATAGGGATGGTGCCATATTTGTCTTCAAGTATTCTAATAGTTTTCTAGACTAAGGGATAGCAAATAATCAGTAGGACAAATTTGTCTTACTCTCTTTTGTATAATCCTCAAAATAAGAATGTTTTTTAGAGTTTTAAATAAAAATCAGGCTGTATAACATTGTGGTGGTGGGAGCATAGAAATGCCAATGATTTATATGGGTTTATTTTATATCCTACAAATTTTCTAAAGTTGTTAATTATTTAAAGTAATTTTTTAGTTGATCCTCTGAGATGACCTAAGTATACTGTCTTATCATTTGCAAAGAGTGATAGTTTTGTTTCCTCATTGCCTATTCTAATTATTTCAATTTATTTTTCTTTTCTTTCCATAGCTAACATTTCTAGTACAATATTGAATAATAATGGTGATAAAGAAAAGCTTTGTGGCACCCCTGATCTTACTGGAGAGGCTTCTAGCTTGTGCTCATTATCGATAATATTTGTTGATGGTTTTAGATAGATACTACTTATCATTTTAAGGAAAACTCCATTAATTCTTGTGCTTCCTAATGATTTTTAAAAATGGGAAGGGTGCTATATTTTTTCAAAAGTGTTTTCTGCATCTATTGAAATAATAATATGATTTCTCTTGGTTTTGATATTGATACAGACAATTATGCTACTAATTTTCCTAATATTGAACCAGCCTTGCATTTCTGGTATGAATCATTATTTTCATGGTGATAAATTGCTGTAATCTCTTTGGTCATCTATATATTTTTAATTTTTTCATCAATATGCATTAAAGAAATTACTCTACAATTTTCTTTCCCTGTATGACTCTTTTTGGTTTAGGCATCAGCACCATATTTGATTTGTAAAAGGAATTTGGTAGGACTCCTCCTACTTTTTGAAATATTTTATATAGTATTAGAATTAATTGTTCTTTAAATATTTGGTAGAATTCATTTGTAAATCCAACTGACCCTGGAGATTTTTCCTTAGGGAATTCATGGATGGCTCATTCAATTTCTTTTTCTTACACGGGTTTATTTATGTATTTTATTTCCTCTTCTGTTAATCTGGGCAATTTATATTTTTGTAAACATTTATTATTTTCATTTATATTCTCATATTTATTGGCATGCAGTTTAGCAAAATCACTCTTAATTATTATTTTAATTTCCTCTTTATTGGTGGTGAATTCATCCTTTCCATTTTAGATACTGGTAACTTCTTTTTCTTCTTTCTTCTTTTTAGACAAATTCACCAAAAAATTATCAATTTAACTGATTTTTTTTTGGAAAATTAGTTCTTAGTTTTATTTATTACTTCAATAGTTTCCTTATTTTAAGTTTTATTAATCTCCCCTTTGATTTTCATAATATATAATTTGATGTTTAATTGAATATTTTTACTTTGTACTTTTTCTAACTTTTAAAATTGCACCTTCAATCCATTGATATCCTCTTTCTCTATTTCATTCATGGAAGCATTAAGAGATATAAAAATTCCCCCTAAGTACTGCTTTGACTGCATCCCATGAATTTTTAAATGTCTAATTATTGTCATTCTCTTTAATGAAATTATTGTTTCTACTATTTGTTGTTGGACCATGGCTGTTTATTTGTAAAGCCAAGCATGAGTGGCTTTCCAGAGGAATGCTTCTGTGAATAGCTTTCAAGGTTCTGATTACATGTTATAGTGAACACTCTATTGATTCAGTAACAAATCAGAGCAAAACATTCACAGGAAATCAAGGTACAGCATTCAGAATGTTACAACTTGTCACAGAAAATCAAAATATAGCATTCATAGCAGCTTATCACTAAAATGGCCACATAGTTTTCACCAAAGTGGTTACATAGTTTTGAACAAAGTACATTCATTTAGTCAATCAATCACTTAGTAACTCAATCATTCAATCATAAAGTACAAAAGGTCAAAGTCCTCCACCCATGGGGCACACTAAGTTACAAATCAGTTACTATTCACTATTCAATCATCAGTCACTATTCAGTCACCAGTCCTTACTCAGTACCCTCTTAAGGGGTATTGTAAAATACACAGGCCATCCAACCCTCAGTCACAAGTAAATCACAATTTCATCACTACTCAGTACACACTGAGAGGTCTTTTCATCTTGACTTGGGGACAGGCTTTCAGCTTCCATGATTCCTCTTCCATGGTCTCAGCTTCCACCTAAATGTAACCAACTGCCACCTGAGTTCAAAGGCAGACAGCTCCCAGCTCCTTATCCAGCTCTCCATGCAGTTCCTGCTCCACATTGAAGTTCACAGTGTCCAGTCTATCTCAAATCCTTCACAGTCTCTGTTCCTGGGAAGACAAGGCTTAATAAGGCCACAATCATATTCCTACACACTAACAAAGCCACAATAACATTTGTACAAAATACTGGCACCACAGTCATGCTTCCTCAGTCTTCTGCAGCTCCAGCTGGCCCTCTGAAATCTTCAGCAGCCTTAGCACCTCTGGCTGGCCCTCAGATGTCTTTAGCTGCTTCATTCTCAAAATCAAAATCACTTTCTCCCATTCTCAAAATCAAAATCACTTTCTCCACAGCAGCCCAGCCTTCAGATGCCTGTCCCAAGCAGTTCTGACTTTCCCAGCTGGGGTTTTTCCTTATATACAGTATTGCTCCATCCTGTTCAGCCCCTTCCTGTTACATCAGCAACAGGGGTTCATACCTTCTGTTTCTTTAACAGAAGCTTAATTTGAAACTAGGTGCTAAGTACCTCTTAGCTTAGGAACACAAAGGGATCTTCAAATTTCATTACCATGACATTATTACATGCAGTTTTTATTGCATCAGGATGTGAAATGGATGCATTTAATATTTCTGTGTTTCTGCACTTGATTGTGAGGCTTTTATGCCCTATTACATGGTCAATTTTTGTGTAGGTGCCATATACCACTGAGAAAAAGATATATCCCTCTCTATCCCCCATTCCCCCAACTAAGTTTGTTTTTTATGGCTTCTTTGATCCAAATCCACTGAGAGAAAGGTTCAAACCATGCTCACCCCTCCCTTCTTTCCCTCTACTGTAACATGTCTTTCATGATTCTTCATGTAATACAATTTAACCCATACTGCTTTCCCCTTTCATCTTCTCCCAGTATAATCCTTTTTTCTGACCTTACTTAATTTTTTATCATCACATCAAAGTCAACAAGGTTGACCCATGCCCTCTTTCTAAATATACTCCTTCTAATGGTCCTAATAGAGGCACAGTTCTTAAGAGTATCATCTTCCTGTGTAGGTTGTAAACAGGTTAACATTATGGAATAACATGTCATTTTTCTCTTTCCTGTCTACTTTTTTAATTCTTCTTTTAATTCTTGTATTTAAAGATCAAATTGTCTGTTTAGTTCTGGTCTTTTCATTAGGAAATTTTGAAAATCCCCTATTTTATTGACTATCCATCTTTTCCCCTGAAAGATTATGCTAAATTTTGATTTTTGTTTGTAATTGATTTTTGGTTGTAATCCAAACTCCTTTGCCTTCTGTGATATTGTATTCTAAGCTCTCCAGTCCTTTAATGTAGAACTTGCTAAATCTGGTGTAATCCTGACTATAGCTCCTTGATATTTCAATTGTTTCTGGCTTCATGCAGTATTTCCACCTGTAAAGCCATGCATGAGCAGTTTTCCAGAGGTTTCAAGGTTCTGATTACATAGTATAGAGAGCTCTCTATTTATTTAATAACAAATCAGCACAAAACATTCACAGAAAATCAAGGTACAGCATTCATAATGTTACAACCTAACACAGAAAATCAAAATACAGCATTCACCATGTCACAACTCAACAACTGATCACTAAAATTGCCACATAGTTTTCACCAAAGTGGTCACATAGTTTTAAACAAAATATGTTCATTTAGTCAATCACAAAATCCTTAATTCAATCACGAAGTACAAAAGTCAAAGTTCTCCACCTCTAGGTCACAGTAAATCATAATTTTCTCAGTAAGTACACAGTATCCAAATAAAGTCTTCTTTCAGCTTGACTTGAAGCTGGCCTTCAGCTTCCATGGTTCCTCTTCCATGGACCCAGCTCCAAATATCACCTGGGTTCAAAGGCAGGAAGCTCCTCATTCCTTGTCCGGCTCCTTGTCCAGTTGCTCATCCAGTTCCTGTTCCATATTGAAGTTCACAGTGTCCAGTCCACCTCAAGTCCTTCACAGTTCCTGTTTCTGGGAAGACAAAGCTTGACAGAGCCACAATAATAGTTCTACACATTGCCAGCACCATCATCAATTGACTAACTGTGAAATCAACTCAGACCCACCAACAAGGTCTGAGAACTCAACACAAATCATCAATATAGAAATCAACACAGACCCACAAACAAGGTCCAAGAGGTCAGCACAAATCATCAGTAAAGTTCCATGACCTCCAAAACCCTGCTCCGGGACTTCTGTAAACATTCAACCAGAAAATCCTCTTTCAGGACTTCCAATAAGGTCCCCAGGGCTTCTCTACAAAGTATCACAAACAAACATCAACACAGAGCAGAGTGCCAGGATACCACAAGTTTTCTCCTTCTTGACTCTGCCAGCACAACAGTCCTCTTCTCAGTTCTGCTTTTTGTAGCCTGGGTCTCTTCTTATATATGGTCATTAGCTCCTCCACTTCCTGTTGCAGGAGTTCATGAGTTCTAGGGTTCACAAGTTGTGGGGTTCACATGTTCTCTTTCTCAACAGACTTGATACAAAGTTCAAAAGAAATTTGAACTGAAACAAGGTGTTAATTCAACAGCTGAAACAAGGTGTGAACTACTTCTGTGTTTTTCATTACATCACCTTAACCTGATAGTTCTGGAATTCAGTTACAATATGTCTTAGAGTTTTTATTTTGGTGGAGGTAACCAATAGATTCTGTTTGGTTTTGTTTTTTTTTGGAGTGGGGAAGGCAGGGCAATTGGGGTTAAGTGACTTGCCCAAGGTCACACATCTAGCAAGTGTTAAGTATCTGAGGCTGCATTTGAACTCAGGTCCTCCTGACTCCAGGGCTGGTGCTCTATTCACTGCATCACCTAGCTACCCTCAATAGATCCTTTCAATAATTATTTTGCCCCAGGGTTCTAGGATATCAAGTCAGGGTATTTTACCTTGATAATTTCTTGAAAGATACTGTCCTGACTCTTTTTTATAATCATGTCCTTCAGGTAGTCCAATAATTCTTAAATGATCTGTCCTGGATCTCTTTTCCAGGTCAGTTGTTTTACCAATGAGGTTATTTTATATTTTCTTCTATTTTTTCCATTCTTTTGATTTTTGTCACCTAGAGTCATTAGCTTCCACTGGCCCAGTACTAATTTTTAAGGAATTATTTTCTTCAGATAGCTTTTATACTTCCCTTTCCATATGCCCAATTCTACTTTTAAAGGAGTTGGGTTTTTTTTTTTGGTTGATTTTCCCCTCATTTGGCCAGTTCTGTTTTTAGTGGAGTTGTCTTCTTCAATCAATTTTTATGCTTCCTTTTTTAAGCTACTGACTCTTCATAATTGTCTTGCATAATTCTCATTTCTTTTCCCAATTTTTCTTCTGCCTATCTTACTTAATTTTTACCTTCTCAAGCTATTTCAAGAGGACTTTTTTGGGTTTAAGATCAATTTATGTTCCACTTTGAAACTTTGCATATAAGTATTTTGATATTGTTGTCCTCTTTTGAGATTTTCTTTTGATCTTCCTTGTCACCATAGTAGCTTTCTGTGGTCAGGGTTCTTTTTGGGTTTTTGCTTATTTTTAAAAGTTGAGCTCTGCTTCTGGGATGCTGGGGCATTGTCTCAAGCTTCTTGAAGTGGGGGCGAGGGACCTGGTCTCTGGTCTTCTGTGCTGTGGCCTCTTGGACTGGCAGCTTGCTCAATGCACTAGGGTTACCTGTTCTAGTCGTGACTGTTGTGCCCTGGGTTCCTGGGCTAACAGTTTGCCACCTGTACTGGAGCTGGAGGTCTTGCTGCTGGCCTGCTGTGCCACTGATCTGAACAGGATAATGGTGCCTTGGTTGCTGATCTGTGTTGTGGCTAAGAACCTCTTTCTGGCTTGACCAGATAATGCCTGCACTGGGGTCTGCTCCCCTTTTACCTAAGTGAGACAGACCTTTCTTGAAATTCTTCTAAGTTATCTTGGGCTGGAAAGTTTCACTCCATCTTTTTTGTGGATTCTTTTGCCCCAGAATTCTTTTAGTGGCTTGATTTAATATTGTTTCCAAGGGAAACTGGGGAGAGCTCAGGCAACTTCTTGTCTTCTTTCCACCATCTTGACTCCATTCAGTTTTTGGAGACTTTTAAATGGAGGTTGGTGGTCTCCTGTGAATTATATTGTTGAACAGAGATTGGCCTTGATGATCTCTTAAGGCCTTTCTAACTATCTGATCCTATGACTGGAGAAAATGAAAATAGCCATTTAGGTTATAAATCTTGTTCCATACCCAGTTTGGCCTACTACTTATATTTCTGTAGTGAATATTAAAAATGGAAGGAATAATTCTGATTTGGTATACTGTTCACTATAGACTCCCACTCTACCTCCAAAAAATGGAAAGCAAATTAAAAAGTAAAAGATCTGCATGAAGACTAAAGTCATATGTTCTTGGTAGTAATGCCATCAAAACATTTTTCCTTCTTTCCAACCAGATGTAGTATGGATTCCTTTGAAAAGGTTCTGGGGAACATATTTCATGTTATATATGAAATATGTAATAATGGTTTTTATAATGCTATTAATCTCTTCATACCATTTTTTCCTACCAAAATCAGAGACCTTGGTGACTCTTAGGCCATCCAGTATGTGAGTTTGGATGAAAAAAATAGCCCTAGAAAAGATGGAGATGCTCTCTGGATATCCTTGTCTGGAGTGACTTTGAATTCTCTGACATCAAGCTTATCCAAAGTTTTCACTTTTGGAAAGTCGTGAGGACAAAAAGTTTGATAAAATCTTTAGTTAATCTTAGAAAGAATCATAATTCTTGAAAGTGGGAGCCTGGAGGCTAGAATTATACTATTCTCTTCTGTGTGAACATTGTGAACATCTAAAGCAACCTAGATAGGTCATGAATTCCAAAATATGTTTGAAGTATTTCGTCACCTGTATCCTTCATCATAGGCATTGTGGTAATGCAGTACCAATTGAGCAATGACTATTGTTTTTATAATTTTGGACATTCATCATCAAAATAACCTAGTTCTGGTTAAGAAATAAAGTGGTAGAACAATAGAATAGATTAGGTACTCAATAAACAGTAGTAAATGACCATAATAGTTTAGGATTTCATAAACCCAGAGAGACATGTTTTAGGGACAAGAACTCACCATCTGGCAAAAATTGTTGAGAAAATTATAAAGCAGTTTGGTAGAAACTAGGCATAGACCAACATTTTACACTGTAGACCAAGATAAGGTCTAAAGGGGCAACCAAATCTGGCAATATATACAATATTCTACCTATAGTACCCTACATCTGCAATTAAAAAAAAATTAAGATGGGTCGTATTTTTTATTTTTCTTCTTAAGGGACAACCTCACCTGTTATAACTATAGGGAATTTGATTTCAATAATTTGAATAAGTAACATTGTATTTTCCATTTATGTTGATGTAGTAAATGCATGTGTTGTTTTCATGGTTCTGATTACTTTGCATATGTTTCTATATCTTCCCATGCTTCTCTAGATCCTGGGCTATCATTTTTTGTCTAAATGTTTATCTCTGGAAGAGACTGTGAGGCTGACTACTTTGTGCAACTCTGACTCCTTTAACTTCAATTCATGAATGAATCAAGACATCACTCTGTGATGTCATTGGTTCTTTTAAAAAACAAAGGACAAATAACAATATTCTTTATAATTATAATTATATATGTTTTAC
>CM053588.1:227471342-227490017 GCA_028646515.1 Pseudochirops corinnae
GGTTATAGGCTATTGCTTTCCAATGTCTTTTTTGGCCCAAATATTTCACTGTCCCATCAGTAAACCATGCATGTGTCTTTTGTTCTTCAGTCAGTCCATCATATCCCTCATTCCATTTAACAGAGGACTGTAGCAACTGTTGCTTTGGCTCAGGGGGTGTGTCATTCCTCTCAGTTTCTATGTTTGCCACAGATTCATGTAGAGCAGGGTGATTTTCAGCCATCTCACCACAGAACAGAGGATTTACTAGTGGATTCTATCAAACATTTAAAGAACAATTGTTCCAAATACTCTACAAACTTGGGAAAATTGGTGAAGAAGGAGTCCTACCAAATTCTTTTTATGACACAAATATGGTATTGACACCTAAATCAGGAAGAGACAAAATGGAGAAAGAAAATTATAGACCAAACTCTCTCATGAATGTAGATACAAAAATTTTAAATAAAATATTAGCAAAAAGACTACAGCAACTTATCACAAGAATAATACATTTTGATCAGGTAGGATTTATTCCAGGAATGCAATGATGGTTCAATACTAGGAAAACCATCAGTATCATTGATCATATCAACAATAAAACTAGCCGAAACCATATGATTATCTCAATAGACACAGAAAAAATCTTTTGACAAAATACAACATCCATTCCTCTTAAAAACACTAGAAAGTATAGGAATAAATGGAGTTTTCCTTAGCATTATAGGTAGCATCTATTTAAAGCCATCAGCAAGTAGTATATGTAATAGGGATAAACTAGAAGCATTTCCAACAAGATCAGGGGTGAAACAAGCATGTCCACTATCACCCCTTTTATTCAATCTGGTACTAGAAATGTTAGCAGTAGCAATTAGAGAAGAAAAAGAAATCAAAGGAATCAAATTAGGCAAAGAAGAGACTAAGCTATCACTCTTAGCAGATGATATGATGATATACTCGGAGAATACTAGAGAATCAAGTGAAAAACTTCTTGAGATAATAAATAAATTTGGCAAAGTTGCAGGATATAAATAAACCCACATAAATCCTCAGCATTCCTATATATTTCTAATGAAGTCCAACAGCAAGAGATAGTAAAAGAAATCCCATTTAAAGTTACTGTAGTCATTATAAAATATTTGGGAATCTACCTGTCTAAACAAATCCTGGACCTATATGAACACAATTAGAAAACACTTTTCACACAAATAAAGTCAAATCTAACTAATTGGAAAAAACATCAATTGCTTGTGGCTGGTTTAAGCTAATATAATAAAAATGACAATTTTACCTAAATTAAATTAGATATTTAATGCCATACCAATTAACCTAAAAAAAAAAAACCTTTATGTAGCTAGAAAAAATAGTAATAAAATTCATTTGGAAGAACAAAAGGCCCAGAATATCATGGGAATTAATTAAAAGGAATGCTAGGGAAGGTGGCCTAGCCCTACAAGATTTTAATCTGTATAATAAAGCAGCAGTCATCAAAACTACTTGTTACTGGCTGAGGAATAGAGTAGTGAATCAACGGAATAGATTGGGTACACAAAACTCATACTAATCTACTGTTTGATAAACCCAAAGACCCCAGTTTTTGGGATAAGAAATCACTATTTGACAAAAACTGCTGGGAAAATTGGAATATGGTATGGCAGAAATTGGGCATAAACCATTATCTAACTCCATATACCAAAATCAAGTCTAAATGGGTGCACAATCTCGATATAAATGCTGATGCTGTAAGCAATTTGGGAAAGCAAAGAATAGTTTACCTGTGAGATTTATGGAGAAGGAAAGACTTCATGACCAAACAAGAGTTAGAGAGCATTATAAAATGCAAAATGGATAATCTAGATTATATTAAATTGAAAAGTTTCTGTACAAACAAAGCCAGTGTAACCAAGATTAAGAGGGAAGGGGGAAATTGGGAAAGAATTTTATGACCAGTGTCTCAGATAAAGGCCTCATTTCTAAAATATACAAGGAATTGAGTCAAATCTGTAAGAAAACAAGTCATTCCCCAACTGATAAATAGTTAAAGGATATGAACAGGCAATTTGAAGAGGTAGAGAAATTAAAGATATCTATAAGCATATGAAAAAAAGCTCTAAATCACTATTGATTAGAGAAATGCAAATCAAAAGAACTCTGAGGTACCGCATCTCACCAGTCAGATTGGCTAAGATGGCAAAACAGAAAAATTACAAATGCTGGAGAGGATGTGGAAAAATTGTAACACTAATGCATTGTTGTGAACTGATTCAACCATTTTGGAACTATGCCCAAAGGGCTATAAAAAATTGCATACCCTTTGACTCAGTAATACCACTTCTAGGGCTGTATCCCAAAGAGATCATAGAAGTAAGAGGAAGAGCCATATGTACAAAAATATTTATTGCAGCTCTTTTTGTGGTAGCAAAAAATTGGAAATTAAGGGGATGCCCAACAATTAGGGAATGGCTAAACAAGTTATGGTAAATGAATGTAATGTAATACTTTTGTGCTATAAGAAATGGGGAGGAGATAGTCTTTATATTTACCTGGAGAGGCTTATATGAACTGATGCTAAGTGGAAAGGGCAGAACCAGGAGAAATTTGTACACAATTACAGACACAACATATGTGTGATGACCAACTTTGATAGACTGGACTCTTCTCAGCAACATAAGGTTATAAGACAATTCCCAAAGGCTCATGATGGAAAGAGATGTCTACATTCAGAGAAAGATCTAGAAAGAACAGAGTTTAAATGCAGAGTGAAGCAAACTACCTGTTCCCTTTCTTTTTCATGTTTGGTTTGGTTTCTTCATTCCCATTTTTCATTCCATTGGTTACCACCCTTCTTTACAACCAGTCTCTTGGACTTGTTAATTTCTATTTGGTCCAGTCTGATTTATAGGGAACTTTTAACTAAGTTTAGGTATATGTTGTGTTAAGTTCGTGACCTTTTTTCATTTCTCCCCTTAATAGCTCTCATTTCTTTTGTAATATCCTAAAAAAAAAAGAAAGAAACTCTTATATTATTTTTTAAAAGAACTGTGTTTGGTGGGCAGGGTTAAAATGGCAGACTGAAGGGTCATAGCAGTCAGACTTCCCCAAAATCCTCTCCTAAAAAATAATCTCAGAAAACATCTAATCAAATTTTGGCAGAAAAGCCAAAAAGAAGTCAATGATTCACTGTTTCAGCTCAGAGCAGCTTAGGGAGTGTTTGCAGATAGGAGGTGGGGGCTAACCATTAGCAGGGTATATAGGTTACTGCAAAAATGGCAGCTTCTATGAATCTTAGAAGATGAAGAGAGCACTAGGCCCACACAACTCACAGGTATCGTAAGGCTACTGAACACCTAGTCATAAAAGAGATTACAGAGGACCCCTGGACTAGCCCTGAGCTCAGGATCTAGTGCCATTTGGCAGTTCCACAGTCTATAATCCAGTTCTGAGTCCCAATTCCAGAATGGAAGGAACATTCCCAGTCACAAGGGGGCAGAAGTGAGATCTGTATAAGGAAAAGAATGCAGAACAGAAGGATAGCAACCAGAACCAACCTGAAATATACCACTTTGGAAGAACCTAAAAACTGCAGAGATCCTCAGAGATAACCACAGAAGTTCAGGATATCCATGTCTCCAAGAGATGGGCAGAGGCTAACTCTAATAAAAAGAAATAAGATGGAAAAAGCAGCAAAGAACTTACCACCACTTACTCCCACGTGCCACCAGCCTTTGTCTTAGCCTTTTCCTTTCCTTCTTTGTTGTCTAAGTTGGATTTCTATACCCAACTGTGTGTGAATGGAAAAAAATGTATATGTATTTATATACACGCACATATATGTTATATGTATATGTATATATAAATACATATATACACAGATGTATATGTACATGTGTATGTATATATATATATACAGACATGTGTGTATGTATATATGTATCTATGATGACAGGAAAAATCAAGACATAAATTCAGAAGATAATGATTTGAAAACATCTATGAGCAAAGCCTCAAATACAAAATGCAGATTGGATTTAAATTGAAGGAGAAATCATAAACTATCTAAAGGAAGAGGAAAAAAAATTTAAGGTTTTAAAACTCAAAGAGTAACAGAGGAAAATTGGCAGAAAGAGATGTGAGTATTACAAGAAAATCATGAAAAGAGAATTAATAGGTTGGTAAAAAAGATATAAAAACTTCATTGAATAAAACGCCTTAAATTTTATAACTGATCAGATAGAAGCTAATGACTATGAAACATGAAGAAAAAACAAAATCAAGAAGACTGAAAAAAATAAAAAATAAAAAACACATAGCATCAGAAAATTACTTTGAAAATTAATCTGTGAGAGATAATGTAATAATCCCTGTACCAAAATGCCCAAATGAAAAAAATGAGTCCAAATATCATATTTCAAGAAATTACAAAGAAAAAGTACACAGATATCATGAAACCAGAAGGCAAAGTAAAAGTTGAGAGAATCAATTAATTACATTGTGAAAGAGACCCCAAAATGAAAACTCTCAGAAATATTAGAGTCAAATTCCAAAGGTCACAGATCAAGAAGAAAATATTACAATTATCCAGAAAGAAACCATTCAATACCATGGAGCCTTGGTTAGAATCACACAAGATTTAGCAGCTACCATTATAAAGAATTGGAGGGCTTGGAATATGATATTCTATAAAATAAAAGGGCTAAGATTACAACCAAGAATATGCTACCTAGCTGAATTTAATGATGCATGGGAGAAATGTATATTTAATGAAATAGAGTACTTCTGAGCATTACTGATGAGAGAGTAAGAGATGAAGAGAAAATTCAATATACAAACATAAATCTCAAGGGAAGCATTAAAAAGTAAACATGAATGAGAAATCTTAAGAGACTTAATAAGGTCAAACACTTTACATTCCTTTATGGGAAGATGATACATGCAACACCAAAGAACTTTATAATTATTTAGATTAGAATTATATTAGTAAGTGGTTGTATGCAATTAGAAATTTAATTTTTAATTTAATAAACTAAAAAAGGAAATAAATACAATTAGAAAGAGCTACATAGACATAGGCCATGAAGAATGAATCTATTATATTGGGATGATATAAAAAGCAAAGTGTGAGAAAAAAGGATGCACTGGGAGAAGGTGTAATGCCAAGCAAAGGCAACTTCCAAGGTTCAGATTACCAGCATAGCAAACCCCATTTATTCAGCAAAACATTCACAGAACAGAGAAAGTTAAAATACAGTATAATTCATTCATTTAGCAAGTAAGTTCTCAATTCAATTGCAAAGTACCAAGGTCCAGGTATCCCACCCCTGGATTGGTAGTCAAAGTAGCCCACTCCTGGGCAGTACATTCATTTAGTCTTTTCTCAAATGGAGAATAGTTTCCAATCATAAACAAAATACATTCATTCAGTCAGTCACAGAGCACCAAAAAGGCCAAGGGTTTCTCACCCTCAGACACTACTGAATTACAATACCATCCATTAACACCAAGCACTTTCTCAAAAGGGGCAGGAGAGCACAAAAGGCCATCCACCCTTAAGCTATAACAAGGTTAAGATATTATCTCAGCATTGTAAACCCAAGGAAAGGCCCTTATTTTATCTTGAATTGAGGCAAGCCCTCAGCAATCTCAGTTCCTGGGGAGACAAGGCTCAACAAAGCCATAGCCAGTGTCATCAAGTCACTCTCTGCCTGCAGAACAGCCCCCAAACCCCTGAAAACATCAGCAAGGCCCTCTTCCAGGATTTCTGTGCAGGTACCACAAGAAAATGCTCCTTCAGGGCTTTTGAATCAACAGCCATGTTCCAGGACCTCTACAAAAGCAGCACTGTCCTTCAATAGCAGGTGAATCTAACAAAACAACATCAAAACAGACAGACAAAATACCAGCATCACAGCCATGTCTACTCAGTTCTTGGCAGCTCTAGGTGGCAGTTCTCAAAAGTCCTGGACAGCTCCAATAGGCTCTAAGCAGTCTTCCTCTCAGCAACTCAGGCTCCACAATACTGGATACTGCTCTCCAAAAGTCCTTCTGGCCTTCTCTTGGCTTGGGCCTCTCTCTCAATTCACAGCTCCTCCCAGTTCAGCCCTCTCTCTTCACATCAACAAGTCCATCCCACAAGTGGGATTCACAAGCTCTGGGTTTTAGCACTCAACCCAAAAACCAAGCCAATACTGGGGCATCGCCAAATTCCATTACCATTACAGAAGGCAAAAGGAGAAGAATAAGGAAAAATATTTCACATAAAAGACATACATATAGAAATTTTTTTTTTACAATGGAGGGGAAAATGGAGGTCAGTGGGCAATACTTAAATCTTACTCTCATCTGAACCAGCTCAAAAATGGAAGACTATACATATATGTATGTATATCTATATGATAGATACACACACATATGTACACATACATATATTTCCATTCACACACAGTTGGGTATAGAAATTAATCTTAGACAATATAAGAATTAAAGGAAGAGGCTAAGAGAAAGGTTGGTGGTAAGTGGGAGAGTAGATTAAAGGAGGAAGTGATCAAAATATAAACATATTTTGAGTGGGGAGTAGGGTAACAAAAGAGATGAGTAGAAGAAATGGAGGGAAATAGGTAGTAAGCAATCAGAATTGTGAATAAGAATTGAATCAATGGTAAAGCAGAAGAGGACAGAATGCATGAGAAACCAGAATTCAACTATATGTTTGCAACACATACTTGAAATAGAAAAACATGCACAGAGTTAAAATAAGGGGCTGATGCAAAATCTATTTAGCTTTGGCTGAAATAAAAACAGGTACTGGTAGCAATCATTTTATAAAGCAGTTATCATCAAAACAATTGGGTACTTCATAAGAAATAGAGTAGTTGATGAATGGAACAGATAAAGTACACAATATACAAAAGTAAATGACCAGAGTAACCTACTATTTGATAAACTCAAATATCATAGCTATCAGGTCAAGTACTCACACAAAAACTACTAAGAAAACTATAATGCTCTCTACGGAGACTACACATAGACACACATCTCATACCCCATATTAAGATAAGCTCAAAATAGTTACATGATTTAGAAATAAATGGAGATATCATAAGGGCAACATGGAAAAAGTTACCTATCAGATTTGTTGCTAAGGGAAGAATTCAGAACAAACAAGAGATAGAAAAAGATCAAAGGGGCAAAATGAATAATTTTGATTACATGAAATTTAAAAAGTTTTGTATAAACCAAACAAATATAACCAAAATCAGAAGAAAGCAGGAAGCTGGGTATGGGGGGAGGGATTTTACATTCACTGTCTCTAATAAATGTCTCATTACTCAAATATAGAAAGAATTCAGCCCACTTTATAAATATTATTTATTTATTGTCATTTTATAATATTTATAATATTTTATAATATTTTATATATAAATATATTATATATATATAAATATATATATAATTATATATATATAAATATATAAATATTTTATAATATTTATAAATTGTCATTTATAAATATTATTTATTTATTGTGTCATTATCAAATTGATTAATGGTCAACAGATATGAATAAAGAGTTATCAGAAGTCAGAACTATTAATGACTTTATGAAAAAAAATGCTCTAAATCACTATTAATTAGAAAATGAAAATTAAAACAACTCTGAGCCATCACCTTACACATATAAGAAATTACAAATGCCAGAGGGAATGAGGGAAAAATAGGTAATGAACTGTTGGTAAAATTGTGAACTGTGAGGGGGGGGCACAGAGTCAAGATGACAGAGTAAGGGCAGGGACTCTCCTGAGTCCTCCTCTAAAACCCTCCAAATACCTTTTAAAATGGCTCTAAACAAATTCTAGAGCAGCAGAATCCACAAAAAGTCAGAGTATAACAAAATTTTAGGCTAAGGCAACTTATAAGGTCATCAGGAAAGATCTGTTGCACCAGGCTGAGAGAAGAGTATAATCCAGCAGGTTGTACCAGCACCGACCACGCTCCTGTGCACCTGGAGCAGGTCTTGTGCCAAATGAATTGCTGGCAGCTGTTATGGTTTCTGGACCTCTGAGCCCAAAGACACCAGGGACAATGTAGAAGGTCAGCAGGAAGGTCTGTTGCACCAGAGTGGGAGTATAGTGCAGGACAGCATAGGCCCTACCACAACAGTTTGGCCCCAGCAGGCAAGGACTCATTTGAGCTCTCCCCACCCCTCCAAATACCTTTAAATAAAGGCTCTAAACAAATTCTAGAGCAGTGGAACCCAAAAAAGGACAGAGTGAAACAGTTTTCTAGCCCAAGACAACTTAGAAGGTTGGTAGAAAAGGTCTGTTGCACCAAGGTGAGAGAGGAGTGCAGGCAGTGCAGATAAGGACTCCAACAAACTGGGAGTAGGCCTTGGGAGCCACTGAATCAGCAGCAATAGTGGCTACTTCCAGAGCTCCCAGTCATATATATATATGGTTAAATTGTTCACATTCATACATGGGAAGATATATGTAACAGATGAGACCTTTCTCAGTGTTGGGGTAATTAGAAGGAGTATATATAGACAGAGGGCACAGGTGTGAGTTGAATATGAAGGGATGATATCTAAAAAATAAATTAAGGTGTGAGAAGTGAATGTACTGAAGAGATAGAATGGGGCAAATTATCTCAAATAAATAGGATAAGAAAAAGCTTTTACAATATAGGGGAAGAGGGGGGAGTTGAGGGGGAGTTGATGAACCTTGCTCTCATCAGAACTGGCTCAAAGAGCAAATAAGATACATACTAAATGGAGTATTGAAATCCATCTTACCCTACAGGAAAACAGAAGGGGTAGAGGATGAGAGAAGGGGGGAGGGTGCTAGAAAGGTGGGCAGATTTGGAGAAGGAGTAGTTGGAAGCAAAACATTTTTAGGAGGGACAGGGTGAAAGAGAGAGAGAATAGAACAAATGGGGTAGGTGGAATAGGATGGAGGGAAATAGAGTTAGCAATAGTAACCGAAAAAAATTTGAATCAAGTTTCTCTGATAAGTCTCATTTCTCTAACATATAGAGAACTGCATCAATAACATAAAAATAAATGCCATTCCCCAATTGATAAATGATCACAAGATATAATCAGTTTTCAAATGAAGTAATTAAAGCTACCTGTAGCCATATAAAAATATTCTAATTCCCTATTGATCAGAGAAATGCAAATTAAAACCATTTGGAGGTACTACCTCACACCTATTAGATTGGTTATAGGACAGAAAAGGTAAATGGCGAATGTTGGAGGGCATGTGGGAAAATGAGGCATTAATATACTGTTCATGGAGTTGTGAACTGATTCAACCATTCTACAGAGCAATTTGGAACTATGTCCAAAGGGCTATAAAACTATGCATACCTTTTGACCTAGCAATACCTCTACTAGATTTGTATCCCAAGAGATAAAAAACAAAAAGGAAAAGGACTTGTATGTACAAAAATATTTATAACAGGTTTTTTCTGGTGGTAAACAATCAGAAATTGAGGGGAAGACCATCAGTTGGGGAATGACTGAACAAGTTGTGATATGTAATTATGATGGACTACTATTGTACTATAAGAAACGATGAGCAGGATGCTTTCAGAAAAAAAAAGAGTTACATTGGTTTTTGCAAATTGAAATGTACTAGGTACAAAGTAAAAGCAATATTGTAAGATTATCAGCTGTGAATGACTTAGCTATTCTCATAATACAACAATCTAAGACAATTCTGAAGGACTTAAAATGAAAATTGCTATTCATCCCCAGAGAAAGAAATGATAATGTCTCAATACAAATTGAACCATACTACTTTTACACTTTTCTTATTTTTTGAGGTTTTTTTGTCTATGTTTCCTTTTATAACATGACTATCATGAATATATTTTGCATGGCCACCCATATAAACTTCATGGAATTACTTGCCTTCTCAGTGAGGTGGGGTGGGAAGGGAGGAAGAAAGAGAATTTGGAGCTCAGAGTTCTAAGAGAAAACATTAAAAATTGTTTTTACGTGTAACTGGGGAAAAATTAAATACTAAATAAATAGAAAAAAAAAATGTGAATTGGTGCAACCGTTCTGGAGAACAATTTGGAACTATGCCAAAAGGGATATAAAACTGTTCTAGGTCTGTATCCCAAAGAGATCAAAGGAAAAGGATATATGTGTATAAAAATATTTATAGCAGCTCTTTTTGTGATAGCAAAAAATCAGAAATTGTAGCATTGTCTGTCAATTGAGGAATGGTTGAGTGAGTTGTAGAATATGATTATGATGGAATACTATTGTGTTACAATAGATGTTGAAGAGGAGCGTTTCAGTTTCATATTCAAAACCTTGGAAGATATATTAACTTATTTAAAGTGAAGTGAACACGTCTAGGAGAGTATTGTACATAGTAAAGTCAATATTGTAATGATGATCAACTGTTAAAGACTCTGATCAATACTGTGATCCATGATAATTCCAAAAGACTCATGATGAAAAATATCATACAACTCCAAAGCAAGAATTTATGGGCTCTGAATGCAGATTGAAGTATATTGTTAAATTAATTCTTTTTGCTTCCCTACCCCCACCACATCTAATGTGGATGTGTTTTGCATGTCTTCATGTGTATAATGGGTATCATATTTCTTTCTTTCTCAATGGTTGAGGAATGGAATTGTTGAAGGGAGAAAATTTGAAACTATTTTTAAAAAAATAACTTTAATTGTTCTTTTAGGCAAGGTTTTTTTTTTCTTTGAGTTTTTAATTGTAATTGTTTTTGTTTTATTCTCCTCTTCTAAGTTTGATTCTTGTCACTCTTTGGTATCATAAAAGTCCTTTTGTTGTTGTTTACTCACTTTTGTTGCTGAGCCCTCAGGTGTTGAGTTCTTTTTCTTCCCTCATGTGGGCATCAGGTCAAATTAAGACTCTTTCCTTTAACCACCAGAAGTTTTTTCTTTAGGTCATACCCTCCCATCCAACCCATGTATTTTCCTTCACTATAATCACTAAAGTTCTTTTTGTTTTTCTGTGATTAGTATTAGTTGAAGTCTTTTTTTTTTGACTGAGGAAAGTGAGGAATTTTCATTAATTAATTAATTAATTAAATTTTATTAATCCTCAGTTAAATCAGTGGTTTCCCTCCTCTACTGGGAGAAACCTTTTTGAGGCCTTTAACATAAGAAGAAAGGGAAAGAAGAATTTTTAAATTTCATTTAACTCCTTATATTAAGGTCCTTTTCTTTCACAATCCTCCCCTACTGTAGATAGATAGATAGATAGATACATAGATACATAGATAGATAGATAGATGGATGGATAGGTGGATGGATAGATAAATTATTAGCCTGAGCAATTTCATTATTTCTTCACATGGTAGCACTTTTTTCTTAGTGAATAGTTCTTGGTTTTGTTGTTGTTTTTGTTTCTGTGATTTTTTTTTTAACTTTAGACAAAATCTTTCAGTTTCACATTAGTCATTCTGCTTACTGAAGCTGCTGAGACTTTTAGAGTGAAGTCTTTCACTTTTCATGGTCTTCCCTCAGGGGATTTCTTACTGCTGAGTTCTGAAGCTTTTCACTTTCATTTCTAAGGGTATCTGGATCATATTTTTAGTTTATCTAAGGATTTAGTTGTTTAGTAATCATGTTATTTGCTATTTCCTTCTATACCTCCATCTTGGTCCCCTAGAATTCAACACAAATAACCAAATCCAGTAACCTTTCTTAGTCCTTAAACTCTTTGCTATTTTTGTATCAATTCACACTATTAGCAATCCCCTCCCTGAATATTCTTCTTTCTTGTCTTCTGAGATACTTCTGAGATCCCTATTTGCTTCATGCCTTGTCATTCAACTCCTTTTCTGCATCTTTGGCTGGCTTGTCACCCTCTTCCAATGCTCTGTAAGATGAATATTTCTTTAGTCTTTCTTTAGACCTCCTCTCTTTTCACTTTCTTACAAATCTCATCAAATTCTACAGCCTCAACTTTCACCTCTAATGCAGAAAACTTTTAAATTTATATCTTCAGTTTTAACCTCTCTATTGAGCTTCATAACAACTTCTGAAACTTCCAACAAAACATTTTCATCTTAATGATCCACTGACATCTTAAATTCAGTATACCATATTTGCTCCAAAACATCCTATTCTAAATAGTTTTACTGTTTTTGTCAATTGCAGCATGATATGCCTAATCCTATGTATTTAAGAAATTGGTATTGCTTTTGAAAAAATTTTCTTATAAGAGGTGGGGAAATGAACTGATTTTAGAGTGAAAGAAGCTTGGTCTAAATCCCACCCCATATCACTTCCAACCTGTATGATTTCATACAAGTCATTTAGCTTCCTTAACCTTAATTTATTCATCTGTAAGATGAGGTGTTGGATGTGATGGTCTTTAAAGATACTTCCAACTTTAAATATATATTTAAATTATATTTATATTTTCACTGGCACCATCCTAGTATAGCATCAGCATGACACACACCCACACCTCATCCCTTTCTCTGTAACTACCTAGTCTAAGACAGGTTTATTCTTCCCCCTGTGGTAACCTCCATTTTAGGAGCACTTCTCAACCCCCTTCCCTATCAAATTTACCTAAGAATCCAGTCTAGCACATCTACTCCTGATCCCCTAAGAGACTCACCAACAAAATAGACTTAGGTAGCCAGAAAGGCCCACCAAATAAGGCCTGCCCAAGCTGATCAAGCAGAACACCACAGCCCCTCTCCGTTACCTAGGAACCAATCAAGGGACTTTAACTGTTTGAGTAACTGATAGATTGTTCATCAATGCTATTCTTTGGCTGCTGTACTCTCCTGCTTGCTCTTAGATACTGTTAAATTGTGGTTTCCCTTAGCTACTGTTATGTTGTGGTTTTGCTCTATATAAGCCCCAAGAAAAAGCATCGTGAGGCCGCTTGATTTGGGTTCTACCCTGATGGTCACTGGCTAATTAATAAACTCCACTTCTAAAATGATTAATGGTCTCATGGTCTCATCTCACTGAATTCTTGTTATAGCATCCCTCTTCCTGCAATATACTTTCTCCAATCAATTCCCAATAACAGGGCATTTCCTCCATTTAGAATAGCCCTCAGCAACAGAATATCAATGCCTTTCTTTCTCCTCCTTCTCCTTCATCTTCTCTTAAAGAATTAAAGACATTGAAAAGCACTCTTGAAAACTTTCCCTTGTCAAAGTGTAGAAGTTTATAAAGGGCAGTCTTTTTCCAGCCAATCAGCTCTCATCAAGTCACCACAGTTCTCAATAAGGCAACCAAAGAGGTTGCTTGTCTCCAGTCAACTATCAGTTCAAAAAACTGATACTCTCTCCTTCTGTGTTAAGACTTTTGATGTCTTGGCTTCTGTCATCAGTTCTTCTTGTCACCTTTTGGTGTTCTCTGTCCCCAGGTGCTTCTGACTCTTCTTGTGATCAATTTTTGACATTTCTTGTGATCAATGTCTGATTAATAATATTTCAGATCAGGGACTCCTTGTAAGTGTCTTTCTCAATCTTATGTTGAAAAATCTAATATTCACAGTTCCATCAGGTATCAAACAAAGAAAGAATGAACAATTTTCCTGTTGTTTACAAATTCTATGATTTGTCTGACATTTAGATTCTTTTTATTTAGATTTCATTTTAATTAGTATATATATTATATAATATAATTAGTATATAATTTTATTAGTAGTATATAATATTTTTATTAGTATATAACATTAGTATATAATATAATTAATAATATTATATTATATAATTAGTATATATATATATATATATTTCTCACTTCCTTATTAGGGGAAAAATAAGGAAAAACAAGACCTTGTAAAAAAATAAATGCAGTCATTCCCATAGGGTCTGTGTCCAAATATTTTCTATTCTGTGTCTGAAATCTAAAACCTTTCAATAAGAGTATGAGTAACATACTCTTTTGGAATCATGGTTGGTCATTGCATTGATCTGATTTCTTTAGTCATTCAAAGATGTTTGTC
This sequence comes from Pseudochirops corinnae, assembly GCA_028646515.1. NCBI lineage: Eukaryota > Metazoa > Chordata > Mammalia > Diprotodontia > Pseudocheiridae > Pseudochirops > Pseudochirops corinnae. The sequence continues at coordinate 227,485,294 of CM053588.1, forward strand.
TTTACAAAATTGCTATTGCATAAATTTTTCTCATGGGTCTGCTCACTTGATTCCTTATCGCTTCATAGAATTCTTCCTGGGTTTCCTAAGAAATGATCCCTTTCAGCATTTCTTGTGGCCCAATTATGTTTTATTATTATTATATGACACAATTTATTCAATCATCACCCAGGTAGTTGACACTCTTCATTTCTAGCTCTGTGTCACTACAAAAAAACTTTTTACCTATAGCCTCAAAAGTGTGAAGTCACTAACACTAAAGTTACCTACAGGTAAACCCTTCATGCAATCCTTTTTATCTTAGAGTTCTTTCCATTGAGATGCTTTCAATCTGGTCTTCTCAATGTATTTATCTGAGAAAACATATTCTTTCAGTCCTCAGAATTATCTGAAACTGATTTTCTGCATTGTTACTGAACAAACTCCCTTCTACCTTTTCAGGAAATAAAGTGAACAAAGGAAAGGGACAGTATCATATACAAGCATAGAACCTCATAATATCTGTCTGGACTATTGTAAGAATAATTTAACATGTCACTCTCTCTCTCTCTCTGATCAAATTCACTCTTTACATTTCTGCTATAAATATTTTTTTTCCATGCAGACATGTGATCTTGAATGTCCTCCTACTGTCAACCAGGTCAAGGTCAGACTCTCTTGCCTAACAGTCAAGGACCTCAAGAATCTTTAGTTACACTTTCTAGCCATCCTTTCTATTACTTGACAGTGCAGTCTAAGTTCTAGCCAAGTTAAGCAAGGCCATCTGATAATATATACAAGCATTTTCCCACCTACTGGCTTCGGTTTGTGCTGTTCTTTGTCCCTGTAATTCCCTCTCCTTATCTTGAATGTCTACCTACTATCTACAACTGAATTCAAAGATTATTTCCTCTTAAAGACCATTCCTTATATATCCCCAATCAGTAAGGACCCTTCCTTCCTTATTTTCATATTACAATCTAATTGAATACCTCTGTGACTTTATTATTTTGTTTTAGAGTTATTTTTGTATACTTCACATCCTCCACTAGACTGCAAGTTCCATGAAGGTAAGGGTTATAGCTTATCAAAACCTTGTATCTCCTATCAGTGTCTAGTTTTAAGTACAGTAAACATTTACTAATATTTGTTTAGTATTTGTACCTCCTTGTAGGATGGTTCCTAATCACTATGACTGGATTCTTTGTGACATAGTAACCCTACTCTCTGGGAGCCATTGCTGTTATATTTTATTCCCCACCCCCAAGACATGCAGGTTCTCCAGTTCCCTGAGGCGTTTGGGAAGTTCCCCTTTCCTGACATTGGCCCAGGAAGATGATTTTCTCCTATTTTTAGGGACTCTATGACTAGCACTCCAGCTTTGTTGAACCACTTAGCATCAGGTTACCTTTTCAAAGGTATATTTACTTCCAAGATATACCAAGGACGAACAAGAAAACATTTTCTCTCAGTATATCAGGGACATAATTTCTCCCCCTCTACCTACCTCTACCACATTAGCCCATCTCTGTGTCTGGGAAGGGGAGGGGTATGAGGCTAACAGATTAACTCAGTTCCTATATAACATCAGTCCTAGTTCAAGTCCAAGTTCAAATCCAAAGTCCTCAGTTCTGGCTTTTGCTAGGTTTGCAGTCCATGCTTCTCAAGACTTTGTTGGTGGGATAAAATACCCCTTCTGAATTCCTAGATTCCTGGTTCCCTATCACACACACACTTCCTGGTCAGATGGGAGACTCTACTCCCTGAGCCTAGAAAATAAAAGCACAAAAACCCAGGGCCTTTTCTCAGAACCACATGTCTAAATGGAGTGAGAGGAAAGAAATTAGCTCTCAAGCTCTTCTACCTTATATCATGGCATGAATGAAGTTCTTCATCCTTAGATACTAAAGCAGTAGAAATCCATAATTATTATCCAAAAGACATTTTAAAGACGTAGCCACTTCTAAAAATAGTTAACTCTGACTACACAGATAATGGCAAATGCTGCTCCCAATCACACTTGGTATGCCAATGCAGGATATCCAATATCTATGTATGTCTGATCCTCCAGTCTGCTCAAACCATATCCCCAGCATTCACTATGTTGGGGATGCCGTATTAGGTAATTCTTTCTATTTGAAAAAAAAAAATGGAATAACCTTTAAATAGTCAGAATGCATTTTGAACACAATGTCCATGTGCTCAATCCAGAACAATTATTTGAAGTATCTGTGTAGGCATAAGCTTATTCTTTCATTTCTGTTCCCAGCATTATATGGGAAAGAATCTCAAAACAATGAATGTGGAATGAGATGTGTGTGTATGTATGTATGTATATATTTGTGTGTGTATCTATGTGTGTTTGTATGCATGTATATATGTTTATATGTATATAGCCTAACAGGCATAGGTGAAAATCACAATTATCTTCAGATACAAAGTTCTGCATTTCTCAATTTTATTTACCAAAGATTACTGCTTGTTTAGTACTTAACAGGTGCTTTGCTTAGTGCTGAAAATGCTTATTTCAAGCCACAACCAAAACAAAGAATAAAAAAGCCAAAATTGACTTCCTATGTTACCAGGAAACATGGTCCATAGAGAGCTTTCCAAATCACCTGGAGTTCTCCTCACAGGGATTTAGGTTATGGAGTCAACTAGAAATCATGTCTTTATTCTTAGATGAAACTACTATTCTATGTGAAGATTTTCCCATTATGCCCTTTGTGCATAAGAGCATCTATCCGGGGTCTGGACAATATTTTCAAGGGTCCATTTGTACATAAATAATAAAATTTGTCTAGAATTCCTCACGCTAGTTAAATTTTCTTCTTGATCCATAATGGATCTGGAATTCCACCCAATGAATCTGTGCCACTATAAGTAATCCAAATGGAATTACAAACTAAGCCTATCAGACAAGTAGGTTTGGTTAGAAATTTTTTTTAAAAATACAATCAAATATTAGGGATTTCTAAGCACACAGGCAAACTGAACCCTATAAGGTTGTATATAATATTACTTTAACAATAAGAAAAAGAGGTTTAGGTCTATTTAAATGCAAACAGAAAAACACTGTGAATGTTTCTATAGCATTCCAGGGAGTATAATAAGCTCCATATTTATCATATTGGACTCAAAATCAATGCTTACATAAATATCAGTAATACAAATGACAGTATCTAGTATTCAAGAATTCAACAAGTATAAAGTTTAAACATTTATATTAATGAAATTGGTTTGTGAGGAAACAAATACAGAAAAAAAAAGAAAATTTGTGTAATTATACCCTAAAAATGAGGGAGCTAATTGGCATAGTGGTTGGTGCACTAATATTGGAGTCTGGAAGACTTTAAGTTCAAATTATACTTCAGACACTTATTAGCTATGTGACACTAAGCAAATCACTTAACCTTTGTCTTCCTCAGTTTCCTCACTTGTGAAAATAATAATAGCCCCTACATCCTTGGGTTATTGTGAGGGTAAGATGGTATTTGTAAAGCACTTTGTAAATATCAAAGTACTATAAAAATGCTAGCTGTTGCATTATTGCTATGGTTGTTTTTTTAATCAATTTTTCTAGTATCTCACAAACAAGAGTATACAAAAACTTCAGTTCCAGGTAGAGAGTCTCACCAGGGCTCCCTACAAATGTAAGGTGTCCATTTTTATCCCAGATGAAGTCCAATATGGTTTGCTCTGGTCCCAGTCTCTGAAAGCCAAGCCTGTTATAATATAGCCTACCCCAGCTTTCACCAATAAACTAAGAGAGTTGGGGAGTTTCTCTTCTTTGACATTAACTAGAGCCTCCACCAACTGTGACTTCACATTTTTTGGGCCCCAGTGACTAAATGTCCCTATTCCATTTAACTATTTAAAATCAAATTAACTTTTTCCAAAAGGTTATTTACTTCAAAGAAAGCAAGAATAAATATATGAATATTTCCCTACCTACTTTGGGGGTATGTCCCCACCTACCCCTCTAAATAATTTCAGTCTCTGGAAAAAGGAAGGGATTAGAACCAGAGTTTATTTCAGTTGATATATAACATTAGTCCCAAGTTCTATTTCAAAGACTTATTATCTCTTAAGGCATTCCTTCTGGGTTTGTTATAACATCCAGCCTGGATTCATGGACTTCCAGATCCTGATGACTTGAGCTCCTAGGCTGGAAACTCTACTACTTGCACCTAGACGAGAAAAAGATAAAGGAAAAAGTCAAAACCCAGGCCTATTTCTCAGGTCTACAGGGCCTGAGGTATGAGAAGTGGGAGGGAGAAGAAGATAGTCCTCAAGTTTTCCCTCTACCATAACGTGTTACCAGCTATGAATGGAGGAGTCCTTTACCCTCAGATATGAATTTAGGAAAAGCTATCTAAGTTGCTTACTCAAGTCACTGAAAGATGCAATCAGTTCCAGGTAACCAGACAATTTTTTTTTAAAAATGCTGCTCCTAACCAGTTGATAAGGCAACACAGAATGTTCATGAATGTATTCATTTTCCAGTCTCCTAGAAGCTGTCTCTCTGCTACTTTTAGGTAACAGCATAGAACTATGAGAGGGCCTTGTACCTTAAACCTATTGCAGCTTTCCAAACAGTTTAGAACATTAGCAGTAACTTAATATGCCTGAATATACAACTAGGAAATCAAATTTAATGTGGGACTATTAGTGGCTTCAATATTTGCATTGGGAATTTTCTTCAAAGTATTCTCACACAAATTAATTTAATCAACTAATAATGC
>CM053588.1:227490517-227500517 GCA_028646515.1 Pseudochirops corinnae
TTAAGGTGTTATTTCCTTCAGTCAGGTTGTTCACTCTCTTATCATGATTTTCTTGCATCATTCTCATTTCTCTCCCTAATTTTTCCTCCACTTCTCTTATTTGGTTTTCAAAATCCTTCTTAAGCTCCTCTATGGTTTTTAACCAGTCTACATTTTTCTTGGAAACTTTTGGTGTGGGAGTTCTGACTGTGTTGTCTTCCTCCCATTCTATGCTTTGATCCTTTTTGTCCCCCAAAAAAGGAATCTAAAGTTGGATTGCTGTGCTTTCTTTGCTTCCTTTGCCTGCTCATGTTGCCAGTCAGTTACTTGACTTTTGGGCTCAGCAGAACTCTGCTTTCAGAAGGGAGAACTCTGTACCAAATTGCTGGAGCTATTAGGAGGCCACAGTCTCTGCAGCCACCACCAGCTGTAGCTCACTGAAAATGCACCTCAGAACCACCACCCAAGACCGTGATCCCGATCCAAGCAGCTCAAGGCAAGAGCACTTAGGCTCTGAATGATCTCTTGGCCCCCCTGCAATCTGCAGGCTGCAAGTTCTGAAGCATCCACATGGAGGTGGCTGCAGGGCCACTGCTTCAGACTGCTTCTAGCTCTGGAGGCAGTCGGGTGGCCCCTCTCCCCCCAATTTAGCTGAGTTCCAGTCACCTTTTCCCTTTGTCCTTGGCTCTTATGGGTTGGTAATTCTGGAAACTGCCACAGCTGCCTGTGATCTGCTCTCCTGAAAGCTGCAGCTGGGGCTACTCCTGGATGGCCTGTGGCTAAAACTGCATGGGGCTGGGCTCTGCTCCCAGTGTGCTGTGATGAGCCCTTTCCATCTGTCTGCAGGGCTGCCTTCAGGGGCACCCTTGTTTCTCTGTCATTTTATTAGTTCTGGAGCTCTATGATGTGTTTAGAGTCATATTTTATAGGTCATAGAAGTGATTATGGTGGGAGCCACGGAGTTTTCCTGCTTCTATGCTGCCATCTTGACTCCGCCCCCCAAATTTTTTCTTTAGTGAATTTTTGTGTGCTTTTTTGATTTGGCCAATTCTTCTTCTCAAGGCATTCTTTTCCCCATTGGCTTTTTGGACCTCTTTTACCATTTGTCATAGACAATTTTTTAAGGTATTTTTCTTTAGTATTTTTTTGTATCTCCTTTACCAAGCTGTTGGCGCTTTTTCATGATTTTCATTCATCACTCTCATTTCTCTTTACAATTTTTCTTCTATCTCTCTTACTTGATTTTCAAAATTCTTTGTAAGCTCTTCCATGGCCTGAGACCAATTCATATTTTTCATAGAGCCTTTGGATGTAGGATCTTTGACTTTGTTATCTTATTCTGAATATGTGTTTTGATCTTCCTTGTCACCATAATGACTTTCTATGGTCAGAATATTTTTCTGTTGCTTGCTCATTTTCTCAGCCTATTTCTTGACTTTTAATCCTTTCCTAAAGTTGGTCTCTCCATCCAGGGTGGAAGGTTAATTGTTCTAAGCTTCAAGGATTTTGTGCATCTGCTTTAGAGACACTTCTAGGAACTTGTAAATTTTCAGTTCTTCCATACTATGATCTAAGGAGAGGTGTGTTTACTATTTTCCTGGCCTATGCTCTGGTCTGTGAGTGACCACAAGCCCTCTTTTTCTGCCCTGTAACTGTGAAGTGGGTCTCTGCTCTATTGTAGCCACAAGCTCTGGTGTACCAGTGGGAGTGTGACAGAGATTTTTATAACTTATTTGAACATAATTGTTTCGTGTCTCTTCCATTAGACTATGGGCTCATTGAGAGCAGGAATTTTTTTTATTTCTCTTTGAATCTTCAATACCTCACATTTGTGTCTCACATAAAGTAGTAGTTTGATAAACATAATTTAGAATTAACTGAATTGAACTTAAGTGAATTGCCTTTACTCTAGGAGAAGAAAGGTCATATAATAGAAAGGGCACTGGATTTGTAGTCAGCAATCTTGAGTTCTAATCAGTTATGTAATGGCAAACATTAACAATCTGCTCTCTGAGGGGAAAATCTACCCACAACACAATTTTTAATCTGCATTATTAACATTTTCCTCATCTCTTTTTAAGTTTAGACAATGAACAAAAATTTGTAGTCTATTTATTTCTGAGGTGTATGTTTATACTGAAGATGTATGTTTATACTGAAAATCTAACAATTCTTCTAGAGCTGGCCCCAGAATCCCACTGGTTCCATTCCTGATGGACACTTTTTATTTGTGTGACTTTGAACAAAATGACTTAACATGAGTTTTATTTTTCTCTTATAAAATGAGGGGTGTCTGTTATTAGATGACTTTTAATATAACTTTATTGTCTTTAAATCTCTATTCCCTCTCACCATTATTACATTGATGGTTTACTTACCAGTCCCTTTCCATACCACTATGAGCTACCTTTGCCAGTTCTGCTCCTGCATTGAGTCAAGGTCCTCGGGAATGATGAACAACAGTGAGATGAACCAAAACATAGATTACATGAGAGGAGACATTTCTATGATGTCATAAGATCAATGATCTGAAGGTGATCTCAGAAGCTATCTAATTCAACCCCTTTATTTTACATATGGGGAAACTGAGTTGAAGTGACTTGTCTAACGCAGTAAATTGTAGAGCTAGAATTTAACTCATGCCTTTGATTCCAATGCCAGTACTCTTTCCACTATACCACATCAGCTTTCATCCTTTATTAAGAATTCACAGTGCTTACCTATGATCTCCCTTGAATTTCTCCCTGCTCCAGACCGTTTTTCTTTCTTTAATTCCCCAACTAGTTTGAAGTAAGTGACCATGTGGAATAACCTTCATAAAATTCTTAAGGTGATCTATTGATTGCTGTGGTCTCATTCTACTACTATAAAAATCACCCAGAAAACAAAGCCCTAACAATATGAACTTTCAATCTATGCTATATAGTCACTCTGCATTTTGAAACAGAGGTCCTGTGTAAATGTCAGGCAGTAAACAACTGTCTATAAAATCTGATAAATGTACCTATTTACTTTTACCATAGCTATTATTTCGGCATTACATTCTATTTTCTTTCCAAAACAGTTCTTAATGTGTTGTGAAAAGTCTGATTCTTTTTAAAGTACAAACAAGATTGCAGTATCATGGAGCTCCTGTATATTGTTTTCTATGTGTAGACAAATGCCTTTAGTTTTCACTTAGAATATTATATTTTAAGAAGCTTTTATCACTTGGAATAGGAAAATGACATTGGCTTTGAAATGATCCCCAAAATTTTTTTTTTCTTTTTATTTACTAAGTCCACATAGAAGAGGGTTCTTATTTTGTTATACCTTAAACTAGCTAAAATCCCCCCTTTTAATTTCATTATGCTTTGGATCCCTGACAAAGAAAGTCCATACAATGTATTATCCAACATAAATGCATTTTTAGTACTCTACTCGAGCCATGAGAAAATCAGCAGCAGTAGAGGATAGAGATCAGGCCCAGTAGAATCTGTCTTGGGTTCAGTCACTCTTCAGCTTCTCACTCATGTCCAGGGTACACTGAAAAATCTTCTAGCACGTAGGGCACAGGTTATTGATAGATACAACCTTGTGGAAAGGAATGACTTATCTAATCAAGATTAACCCCACTAATAGACACAAACTGTTAAACGGCAGACTGTGTGATCCCCAAGATCTGACCACACTCACAATTGGCACGTCTAACCTTTTCATTACACTCCTCTAAAGAAAGAATTTAATGAAAGTAGAACAAAAATCCAGAGCTATCAAATGAATGACTTGTTTATTATATAAATAATGACTTTTAATGAACTAAATTTTGATTTCCCCAAGTTATGCTATCAGTGATTTTAATAACTCCCTAAATGAAGTTACTTTCTGGGAAGATAATGAACCAGAAAGATCTTTTGGCCTTATAGGTAACACAGTTCTAGCTTGTATTAAAACTTAATAAATGAATCTGAGTAAAGACTTCTATTGGATTATGTAACCTAATAAATGAGAAACTATAATTGAAGAAGAGCGGCTTCTGAGGTAGGAAAGACTGGATTCCAGTCCTTGTGACCCAATACTATGGGCAAGACACTTAACCATGGATAAGTCTCAGAGTCTATCTTTTGCTTTCAAGCTGCCTATCTACAATGGTGGAAGGTGTTCTGCAGCAGGATTTCTCACATCAAAAGTAAAGTATTTTAGGCTAATGAAAAACTAATGAATTCCTATCAATGAGAAGAATAAATTCACATGACACAATTATTTTTCAACAATGATTTAAGAGAAGCAGAAATAATATATAGAAGGTACAGTTAGACTTACCACAGAAAAAAGTAATAAATATTAAATAAAATATTATTACTGACACAGGATCTTTAAAATCTATGAGGCCCTTACTACCTACCACACAAAAGTGTTAGGATGAAAGTGTTTGTCAACCCTTAAAGCTATTTATAAGGTCAATTATCATTGTTTGTTCTAGCACCTAATACTAAATTTAAGTAAGTTTCTAAAACCAACACTGCTTAATAACATAATAATAAAATCTAATAAATTTCTTATTTTTTGATTCAAGTTTCAGAATAGGACAATATTTTTATTGATACTAATTCATGTTTATCAGAGCAATACTGACAATGCTATTTAACACTTCAATTCTTATGACCTTCCACAGTCATGTTCTAATTATGATGATGATGATGATTATAAACCTATGAAAACAGTATTTCCTTTGGAGATATCTATAGGGCAAATTTTCATAAAGAGCTTTGACACTAGTACAAAGCTGTAGAGGTCAGTATTGGCTATGCAATTGAGTCCTATAGGGCATAAAATAAATATACAAAAGTCATCAGCATTTGTATATATTGCAAATGAATCCTAGAAGGAAGAGAGAAAGAGAAATTCCATTTTAAACTTGTATAGGATTTATTAAATTCCTGGCAGTATACTTGCAAAGACAAACAAAAGAACCAAATAAATACAGCTATCAACAGCAAATAAAGACAGATTTTAATAATTGGAGAAATATTAATTGACCATGGGTAGGAGGAGTCAGTATAATAAAAATTGAAATACCACCTAAATTAATTTACTGTCATACCAATAAAACCACCAAGGTTTACTTTTTAGAACTAGAAAAAATATTAATGAAATTCTTACAAAAGAAGAAAATGTTCAAGAATCTCAAGGGAAAATAATGAAAAGGAATGGGAATATAGGGAGCCTAATAGAGCCAGGTTTCAAACTGTAGTACAAAGAAGTAATTATTTTAAAAAAATTAGTATTGGTTAAAAAAATAGAAATTGATCAGTGGAACAGATTGAGTATATGACATAAGCAAGAATATAGGTAAACAGAAAGACCCCAACTACTGGAAGATTCACTATTAAGCAAAAATTTCTGGGGAAATTGAGCAATGGTATGGAAGAAATTAGATTTGGAGTAAACACTTTATGTCTCAAACAAAGATAAGTTGAATATAGGTACATGACTTAGATATAAAATGTGACATCATAAGCTAATTAGTGAAATATGGAAAGCAATTACCTCTTTGATACATAGATAGGAGAAAAATCCTTGACTGAAGGGATAGAGAGAATCACAAAAGATAACGTGGATAATTTGATTACTTAGATTTTTAAAAGTTTTTGCACAAACAAATCTATTAAAACTAAGATTAAATTAACTAGGGAAAAACTTTTGCAATAAGTTTCTGCAATAAAGGTCTCATTTCCAAGGTATACAAGGACCTGATTCAAATTTATAAGAAAAAGTCATATCCCAATTAACAAATGTTCTAAGAATATGAAGTTCTCAAGGGAATGAAGTGAGGTTAACTATAGCTATATTAAAAACAATGTTCCAAATCACCACTAACTGCAGAAATGCAAATTAAAGTAATTCTGAAATTTTACTTCTTGCTTGTAAGAGTGGCAAACTGAAGAAAAGAAAGAAAATGATAAATGGTGAAAGGACCATGGAGGAACAAGAAAATTGATTTCCTATTGGTTGAACTATGAATGGATACAACCATTCTGTAAGGCAATTTGAAATTATACATAAAATGATACTAAATAGTACATGCCTTTTGACCCAACTATACCACTACTAAGTTGATACCTAAAAGAGATTTAAAATAAAAAAGCAAAAGGTCCTATATGTACAAAAATATTTGCAAAAGCTTTTTTTTTTTGTTTGTGGTAGCAAAAATTCCAGTAACAACAACAACAAACAAATCCCTGAAATCTAAGGCAATGGCTATCAATTGAAGAATGGTAGAATAAGCTGTGTAGCATAAATGTGACTTACCATTAGTGAGCTGTAAGAAATGATGAAATATGGGGGCAGGTAGGTGGTGCAGTGAATGGAGCACTAGTCTTGGAGTAAGGAGGACCTGAGTTCAAATGTGTCCTCAGACACATAACATTTATTAGCTGTGTGACCTCAGGGCAAGTCACTAAACTCCAATTGCCCTGCCTTCCTGCCTCCAAAAAAAAACCACACACAAAAAAAGAAATGATGAAATATTTGAAAAGACATAAAAACTCTTATGAACTGATGTGGATTGCAAAACAAAACCAGAACAGTATATACTATAATATTAAGATGATAAAAATGAATGATTTTGAAGACTTTTATAAAACAATGAAGAATTTAATGAGAACCAGAACAATCTATACACTAATTAGTAATACTGCAAAAACAGACAATTTCAAAAAGCATAAGAATTATGGCCAGTAAAATGACTACTCCCAATGCCAAAGGAGAAATGATGAAAAAAAGCTATCTATGACACAGAGGTGATGGATTTTGACTGCAGAGTAAGATACACACACACACACACACACACACACACAGTCAGTCATTCACAGAATTTGTGTTGCTTGACTTTGCACTATGTTACAAGAAATTGTTTTTTTTTTAATCCCAATATTATAGGGATGGAAGAGAGGAAAGAGATTTCTATTAATTAAAAAAAACGAGTTGTAGATTTTCTATAAATATGAAAAAATATACTTCCCGATGAGGTCACTGAATTGTTTTACTTAACTGTTTTTGTTTATTACAAGATAACTCTCACAGAGTGATTATAAATCTTAAAATGTTTCTAATGTAAGAACAAAACACTTCACTTAAATTTTTAAGTCTTTTTCTTTCTTAAATTTCAATTCTGATTCAAAGGTTTCTTAACCCCAGATCTTCCAAGCAGTAAACCTCGATTTTCCTTAAATATTTGAAAAAGATTTAACCATTTGTACTTTGACAATGGCTTCACTTTTAATGAAATTATTGCACCTCCCCTTTGTGAGAAAATGCTCATTTTAAAACTCAAATACAATTTCTTTTTTTTTTTTTTTTGTTGAAGCCTTATATGGTTCCATTAAATATCTCTTATGGGAGAGGATTAAGAACCATTTTTGTGTTGTTTTAAAATATAATAAACTGTTTCTTTGTTATATATCTCTTACTCTGATTTGAGAAGAAATCAACTAATGAATTAATGGCTTTATTTTCTTGGAAATGGTAATTGACTTTATAATTTTAAGTTCATGCTTTTTTTTTTATTTTATAAATTTGGGTCCTTCACCTTATAATGTAGTGTGGTTTGTTTTTTTTTTTTTACCCTAAGCACTACTTCATGCAAATATGAGAGAAGCTATATAGGCAGTATTACTGAAGAAGCTCCCTTATCCCATTTATAAATTATTACTGTAGTCTATCATTTGTGGAAGGGCCCAAACTATTAAAAAATATTCCTGGTTTTTGGACTTTAAATGAATGCTCTTGCCCAACTTGCCTCCATTTCTCCTTCCTACTCTTCTACTTTTTATCCCCCTTTTGTGTATTATTTTCCTATTTAGAGTCAGCTCTTTGAGAACAGACTGTCTTTATGCTTGTATTTGTGCACCAAGCAATTGATACAATGCCTGATTCATAGTATATGCTTAAATAAATGTTTGTTTCCTTCCTTTTGCAAAAGGGGAAAAAATGTATATATTCTAGGTATAGACAGCTGTTTGAAGATAGACAAATCATTTAACTTACCTCAGTCTGAGTTTCCTTGCATGGAAAATAGTGATAATACTAGCTCTGTAATAATAATAGGATTGTTGTGAGGATAAAATAACATAAGGAAATTATTTTGTAAAAGTTAAAGTGCTACCATCATTACTAGGACCTCTACTAGTATTACCACCACTACCACACCATCACCACTACCACTTCTAAGGTAGTATCATCCAATTCTACAACCTATGATACTCATTTCATTTTTTAAATATTCACTAGAAAGCAAAGCAATGTAGTACAGAGGAGAAGACATGACATCTGGAATCAGATGACATAAGTTTAAATCCTGTCTTTAAACCACTTAAAACCAGTGGGACTATGGATTATACTGTATAGTCTAAGAGCCCTTCTAGCTCTACATATATAATTTTATGATCCTACTCTCTTAAAAGAATTGATGAGAGATACTGCACAAGGTCTTTTATGTTTAGGTTGTTTATTCATTTGGAGCTAAGTATGCTATATGATATAAATTGTTTGTTTAAATCTATTTTGTTTTCTAGTTTTCCTAGTGATTCTTATCAAATAGGGGATATTTACCTTAGTAATTCTTGGATTTATTGAGCATAGGAGTATTATGTTTGATTTCTTTTAATTTCAGATTATCTAATCTGTTCCATTAGTTATTTTTTAAACAATCACTAACTAGTTTTAATGATTTATACTTAATGATAAAGTTTGAAAATTCGGTAGTGCTATGTTGTTTTGTTTCACTATTTCTCTTGAGAGTCTATATATTTTATTCTTCTAAACGAATATTGTTGATATCTTATTTAACTCATAACCTAAATTCTTGGTAGATTCATTAGCATGCCATTAATGGCGCTTTTAAATACAGGAGCATCATAAATCTTTTTGTATTGTCATTACCCAACCTTTAATATGAATATTCTCCAAAGTCTTTATTTATAAAAAAAAAAAAGTGTTTAATAATGTTGACTTTGTTTACCAAATTGCTTTACCTTAAAGGTAGGGTACAGTTTTATTTATCTAAGTTTTGCATCTGTAATGCCAAGCAAAGGCAAATTCCAAGGTTTGGAATAGCAGCATAGTAATTCTCTATTTCATTTAGTGACAAATTAGGGCAAAATATTACAGAGTGAACATATCCCACCCCTGGGCAGTACATTTGTTTTATCAGTCACAAAGTTTCTCTTCTCAGATGGAGATTAGTTTCCAATCATAAACAAAGTACATTCATTTGGTTAGTCACAGAGCACAAAAAGTCAAAAGTTTCCCACTGGATCACAACTGAATTATAATAGCATCCATTACCACTAAGCATCTTCTCAAAGGGGCAGTGAAGAGCACAAAGGCCATCTACCCCAAGCCACAACAAGGTTATCATCACAGCATTAAATATCCAAGGAGAGTCTTTTCTTCATCTTGACTCGAGGCAAGTTCTCAGCAATCTCTCTTCCTGAGGAGACAAAGTTTAACAAAGCCACAATATATATTGCCAGTGTTCTCATCAATTCACTCCCTGCTTGCAGAACAGTCCCAGGACCTCTGAAAACATCAGCAAGACCCTCTTCCAGGATTTCTGTACACATACAACAAGAAAATGCTTCTTCAGGGCTTCTGAACCAACAGCAACAGCAACTGTCTCTGCAACAACAGCACTGTCCTTCACCAGGAGATGAATCTGGCAAAACAACATGAAAATTGATGAAATACCAGCATCACAGCCATGCCTCCTCAGTCCTCAGCAGCTCTGGGTGGTAGTTCTGAAAAGTCCTGGGCAGCTCCAACTGGCCCTCAGCAGTGTCTCAGCAACACTGGTCCCTGGCAATTCTCCTCTCTCTCTGCCTCCATGATATTGCTCCCCAGAAGTTCTTCTGGCCTCTCTCTGCTTGGGCCTGTCTCTAAATACATTGCACCAGCTCCTACCAGTTCAGCCCTCTCTCTTCTCATCAACAAGTCCATCCCACAAGTGGGATTCACAAGCTCTGGGTTTTAACCCTCAACC
>CM053588.1:227505517-227508235 GCA_028646515.1 Pseudochirops corinnae
AACAGAGACATAATAGGAGCTTTAATAGTGGAGAAAAGCTAGAAAAGAAAGTAAGTGATCAGTATAACAATGAGAATGAATCATACTATCTCTGGTAATGCTAATGCTGCTGCTGCTGCTACAACTGTTACTATTACTACTGTTGCCACTACCACTACTGTTACTATTATTATTATTACTACTACTTCCTATTTATGTAGTTCTCCAAAATTTACAAAATATTCCTCTCATAACAATTCTATGAATTAGGGAATGCAATTATTATTATCACAATTTTAAAGATGTAGGACCCCAATCTTAGAGAATTTGAATGTCTTTCTCATTCAACATCAGACAGCTACTAAATGTGAAAATTTGGATTCAATCTCAAGCTTCCTACAAGTCCAGGGGTCATTCCACTATACCACAGTGGCTTCTTGGATTGTCAGTGAGAGTCAAGCTAGTAAAATTAAAATATTAACTTGGAGTTGACACAGAAGGCTATAAAACACCAGAAACTACTACATATAAAATGCAGTAAAGCATTTACACGTACAAAGCAATAGAAGATCATTCATTGGCAGACTATAGTTAAAAATAAAACTAACAATCCTTTTAAAAATATCCCATTTGTATCGATTCATATCAATTTAACCTTGGAGAAGGGACCCAGCAAGTGAGGTGTCAATACGATTGCTGGTAAGGTTCTGGAAACGAAAGCTCTAGGAGTTAGTTAATGTTTTAGTATTTGTTATGACTGATTAAAATTGACTCCTCATGTCTTTTATTATGGGCATTCTACTGGGATATGTGTGGTCAGACTGCCTTCTACCTAAAAGACATGGAGTCCTTTCATAACATTAGATCTACCCCTTTTCCCTGCTCATCAAAAAAAGAAATAGTTCCATTAAGTTTTTATTAAATTGAATGAAAAGAAGTGCATTCTATTAGTTCTTTCCTAACCTCATATTCTGCCTCCAACTCGATTTCTTTTCAGAAATTGTTGTACCCAAACTCAAATCCTAAGTCATCACACACCACCTGATTTGTGGCCCACCATTAAGCCCTTTTTTGTCTTAGCTTGCAAACTGCTTAAGGCATGTCTGGGCATATTGCTCAAGGCCAAGTTCCCTGACCCCTCCTTCCCTAATCAGCATTTTATGCATTCTCCTTGAATCATTATAGTATATAAGGTTCATCATGGTGCAAGGATCTTATCTAAGGACCACCCTGTCCTGTCCCACTCACAAGCAGGGCCCCCCACCCTCTTCACCCAGAACATGACCCCAGCCTGTTGTGGGGAATTCCAGTCCCCTTTACCCCATGACTGTCCACCCTGCTCTGGAAAGCACTGACCATGGCTCTAGTCTGTGCCCTCCACCGTGTTCTAGGAGGGACCCCTATGACACAGGAAGGTTGCACCCTTGTACCCTTGTGCCATATTCCCAAATTAGCTTTGAGCTATAGATCTGACCAATGGCTGTTCTTTGCTTCTGCACGTCATGCCTTCTGCTAACTCCCCTCCCTGATCATGGTTTTTGCAGTTTTGGCCTATATAATCAAGTCTGTAACCCCCAGACATTCACTACTCATTTGAGTGAATACACTCGGGTAGTCATGCACTTGCTTAATAAATCCACACCTAAATTTATCTTGAACCCAGGTCTTGGCTCACTCTTATTCTCTGCACAACAAAATGAAATTTAGGTTTCTATTGTATTCTAACTCTAATCTGCTAATCTATGCTTACTCTTTCAGGGTTACCAAGATCTGCCTTTGGCACAATCTTGAGGCCAGTAATGTTTTACTGCTTCATTTCTTTGTCTCAAACCCCTTGGTGACCCAGTACCCCCCACTTTGACAGAACATCAAGTTCTCTGCTATCTTAATGTCCTATCACCTTGCCATGATAATTTACTTATATGTGTCCTATATGTGTACTTGATAACAATGATTTTAGTAACAATGATGATGATGATTATTTCATGTTTTTATAGTGCTTTAGTGTTACAAAGCATTTTATATCTAGTATTTAACTTAATCCTAAAAACAAATTCTAGGGGATAGGTATTCCTTACAGATAAAGAAACCAATGCTCAGCAAAACTGAGATATTTACCCATGTCACACAATAATTTAGGAAAGAACTAGGACTCAAATTAGGGTTTTTGGAATTAAAATCTAGTACTTTGCCCTAAAAAATAGCTATTCCTGTTGCAATAGCAAACTAGTTTAATAATCAAATAAATTCAGGCACTTATATTTACATTTTATATTAAAGTTTTATGAAGTTACATATATACTTTTCCCCACCCTCACTATTTGGTCCTTCATTATACCCCTATGATATAGAGCTGGAGGTGTCCCCAGAGGTCATCCAGTCTAACACCTCCATTTTATTTATAAGGAAATGATAGCCCAGAAATTTTAAGGGACTAGGTTATAAACTGAGGTCTTTGATTCCAAAACTAGTTTTCCTTTCATTATATCACAATGATTCTTGTCAATATCTATTTATCTTAAACTTTGATAGTGATGACTCATTGTTATTTTGAGTTTTGCACTTACATACTAAAGCAGATGAAGATGTTCATAAGAACCCACTTGATATATTCTTTCAATACATTTTCCTTGTCACTGCTAAAAGTTTTCCCTCAACAGAAGCTATTATTTTTTTTTTACTCATTTACTTTTAATTTACAAGATTCAGTTCCACAATCACTTGAGTTTCAGATTTTCT
>CM053588.1:227514369-227532775 GCA_028646515.1 Pseudochirops corinnae
CGCGGAGGCGGGTGCAAAACCTCCGCCTTTCACTTTTCTGCTCTGGAGACCTTTCGGCCGGACGCTTATCTCCCTCTTTCACAATCCCCCCTCCTCGCAGCTGGTGCTAATCCGTGCTCACCTGAGAGCTTTCTCTGCACCTCCCGCCCGGCTGCCCCCGGGGCACAGCCGTGGCTTCAGGCCAGGCTGGTTTCGGCTCCCAGCGCTGATATGGTTCCTCGTAGCTGAGCTGACTCTAGTGGGAAGTACCTTTGTGTGCAATCTGAAGTTCTAGGTTGGTCGAGAGTCCTATTCCATGGGTATTCTGAGGTGGCTATGTGAGAGCTGCGATATATTGCTGCTGCTACGCCGCCATCTTGGCTCCGCCTCCCCCCCCCCCCCCCCCGGGACTATTCTTTTATTTAGTTTTAGTATTCCCAAGGCCTACGACAATGCCTGGCACATACTAAACACTTAATAAATGCTTGTTAAATTGTATTTCCTAAAATAAAAACCAACCCTCTTTAAAAACTAAAATGAAACACAACCAAATAGAGTATGTATTTTGTGACACAATCTAGATCTCTGCAGAATTTGTCATATCCCAAATGCTTTACATTATATTATCATGTACATGTCCAGATGAAGGCCTTGAAGTAATTTGGCAGAAGAATGTCCATGTTTCTTTAAGAAAACCTGGTTGCTTTTATCCTGGTTTGCCTTATGGTTTTCATTTAAATATAATTAATGTAGTATTCAGGATTAAAACACAAAAAAATTAGAGGACTGTGACTCCCTATACAACTATAAAATAAGACATAAGGATAAGAAAAAATAGCTGCTGCCATGCATGTATAATCTGTGTGTATACATGTTCTTCTGAAATAACTGTGTAATAAATCCATAAAGTAAAGCCATTTTAGAGGAATATTATATAGTATCATTAAGTGATTGAATCCTCTGGAAAACATGGAGGTAAAATTCAAGTATCCTGTGCAAAATTTATATCACAATAAAACAAAGATGTACAGTTTCTTAGCTGCAAATGCAGAATGCACATTATCCATAGTTGATCCAATTATAAAATTCAGGCTTGCGAGCAAAAAAATTAAGCTTATTAAATTATAAATTGTCTCCATATGTTAATTATAGATAGCTAAGTTGGAATATGTTATATCTTTTCCATCAATTCCAGAAAGTCTTCAATATAATTTTTAACAGTATGAAATCCTAACTTATTAACTACTTTGAAAAGATTACCTGTCTTTTTAAATCTTATGAAGAGTTTCTTCTTATATTTGAAAAGAAACTATAAGGAGTTAAAATGTTCCTAAATGAAATGTTCAGTAGTTACACTAAAATTATCAGTGTTATTTTTTAATATTATCCTCTTAATTTAATGACCTAAGTTCTCAGTTTCATTTTTCAAATCTTATCATTGCTGACCGTAGGACTAAGGTGTCATTTAAAAATAGATAGCTAAAGGAAATGGATTCTGGAGTACCTCAATCTCTAAATACTGTTCAATCTGCCCAGCAGCATTTATGATCCATGCTAAAATGATGAAATTAAGTAGTCAAGCTTCTGTGAAAAAAAAGGGTACAAAAATAATTGAACTAAAAATTTAGTATTTCAATTTGCTTTTTAAAAATGTTGCTGCTTTTACTGACTTCTTTTTCCAAAATTTTCCTTGTGGAAATTAATGCCTTCTAGATTGGGAACAAATCCTTACTCAAGATAAATGGGTTCTTGACAGGCACTTTTCAATAGAATACCAGGTACACCATACAAATCTTGAATTCCTTAAAGATTCTTCACAATGCACCATTACTATTGTGCCCAGAAAAGGGGTAAGAATGTCAATCATCTTAGGTAATTTAATTTAGAATACAACTCACATGTAAGCAAGGGAGTATTTCTCTCACTAGCACATTGTATAATTTATCAATGAAAAATATAGCAAATCCAATACTGAAGCTGAAAAGTATATTCATTTGATGATGATGATGATGATGATGATGATGATGATGATGGGTAGTTCATTTTGTATAATTTTTTATAGGTTCCAAAATGCTATTAAGTGCCTCTTTTGTGAAACATCCTGTGCTATATGCTGGGGAAGATGTAAAATATATAAAAGAACCCAGACCTTACCCTTAAAAGAGTTCAGAGTTGCATTCCTTTGCAGAGGTGGGTTTGCAGAAATTAGCATGAAACCGTGAATATATTGTACAGTTATTTTTCATGTACTGATTTATTTTTGCTATTTTTTTTTTTTACTGCTTTTCTAAAAACAAATGTCTGCTCTAGTAAGGGATGCCTCTGTGGGAACAGTGAGGGAAAAGAACTCCATGTTTATCTGTGTCTATGTATGTAATATATCTCACATTTATTTATACTTTTAATTTCCGTTTAGAAACAGAAATATCTACTATATTAGCATTTTCCCTGATATGTTGGCCTCATTACATGAAATATTGAACTGTCTTAGGAAATTGTTACTACAGGTGCATCAAAATTAAACAAGAACTATCATTTCAATGGGACACCTGGTCATCTAAAGTTGGGTTGCTTATGATAAGCATTTACAAAAGGATCACTGTGAAGATAATTAAAATTTATGAGCCAACAGACATTGAAGATGATGAAGAGGTAGAAAATTCTATGATGAGACCAGTATGAGTCTTCAAAGAAATGGGCTAATTTTAGAATTGGAAAGGAACTCAGAAATCACCTATTATCTTAATTAGTATGTTTGCTAATTCTTTCAGATTTTTCTAAGTAAGTCACCATATCTTCAGCAAATAGGGATGATTTTTTCTCCTTTTTATCTATCTTTATGAATTTAATTTATTTTTCTTGCCTTCTTGCCATTGCTACCATTTTTAGAACTATCACAAAAAATAGTTGGCAGAGACATCCTTGCTTTAATCTTGTATCTATCTATCTCATTCTCTGCCATCCCCATTTCCTCTTACCTTCAATATTTCTCAGTATCAGGGTCTTTTCCAATGTGTCTTGTCTTCTCATTTAAGTACTTAAGCTTCAACTTCAGTATTTGACCTTCCAGTGAATAACCAGAATAAGTGTTTATTAGCTATGGACCAATAACATTAATGAATATTGATTTAAATTATAAATAAAATCCTATCAAACTGACTACAGCAAATCATCCAAGAAATTATTCATTATTACCAAATTGGATTTACACCAGGGATGGAAGGATGGTTCAACATTAGGAAAATAATCAATATAGCAATATTAAAAAAACAAAACAAAACAATACAACATGAATATCTCAACAGAGTGAGAATTTTTTTTTTAACAAAGTACAATTATTTATGTTTAAAAAAACCTATGCAGTACTGGCATAGAGGACCATTTTTTAAAAATTCATAAAACTTTACATATAAAACAAGAATAAGCACCATGTACACATTCAATGGGTATATACTAGAATCTTTTACCAACAAATAAGTGTAGGGTAGAAGGGCCTGGTGTGTGATGGTCCATGGTCTCACAAAGAGTTGGACGTGACTAAATGACTGAATAAGGATTCCAGGCACTGTGCTAAGTTCTGGGGATGGTAATATGAAAAAGAAAGATAGTTCCTGCCCTTGCAGAGCTTACAATCAAATAGGTGAAAACAATACACAAAGAAAATTTGAAAAAAAATCTGTGATTTATCCTTCCCTGCTCTAAATATTAGTAATATATTTGTCTTACAAAAGCATCTTGAAGAGTAGTTTTTAAAACAAATTCAAGACTAACTCCTATAGTTATTGTTATTAAATAGTATGATAGAATTCTCCTGTGAATCAATTCACTTTAAAAGTTATGAGACTTGGGGGGGGGGGGAAACAAGATGGCAGCATAGAAGCAGGAGAACTCCATGAACTCCCCCCATAACTACCTCAAATATCTATAAAATATGACTCTAAACAAATTTTAAAGCTCCAGAACTCATAAAATGACAGGGAACAAGGCTCCTGCTGAAGTCAGCCAGTAGGAGTACAGGAAAGGTCCATCTCAGCAGGCTGGGATTGGAGACCAGCCCCACCACGGTGGGTTCAGGACAAGCAGTGGCTGGAGCATTCAGGAGCATGGATCACCAGCAGCTGTGGCAGTTTCCAGAATTATCAACGCATAAGAGCTAAGGACAAAGTGAAAGGTCAGTGGAACTCAGCTAAATTTGGGGGAAAGAAGCAGGTCCAGCCTTTTGCCCCCAGGGCAAGAAAGCAGCTGAAGTAGCGGCCTTGCAGTATGCCGTGAATACTGTGGAAACACAATCAGGATAACCCAGAATCTAGCAGCTTCTACATTAAGGGATTGAAGGGCCTGGAATATGATATTCCAGAGATCAAGGGAGCTAGGATTAAAACCAAGAATAACCTACCCAGCAAAACTGAGTATAATATTCCAGGGGGAAATATGGTCATTCAGTGAGGTGGAGGACTTTCAAGCATTCCTGCTGAAAAAACCAGAACTGAATAGAAAATTTGACGTTCAAATACAAGAAGCATGAGAAAGTAAATGTGGAAAAAAAATCATAAGGAAGTTATGACTGTTGAGCTATTTATATGCCTACATAGAAAAATGATAATTGTAACTTATGAAACTTTTCTCAGTATAAGGATAGGTGAAGGGAATATAAATGTATATATATATATATATATATATATATATATTTGTATACATACACATTTGTCTATATAGGAGGGTATATGAGTGTAGGAATACATATGTGAGTGTCTGTATATATGTGTACATAGACAGAGGGCACAGCATCAAATGAATAGGAAGGGATGATATTTTAAAAGGTGAAATTAGAGGTGGGAGAGGAATAGAATGAGAGGAGAAAGGGGGAAAAAAGTTATGAGACTTAGATTTATGTTTTCTTTCATTTGTTTCCAATATTGGGTTTTTTCCCCCAAATCAAAATCTCCCCTTTTCTGTAAATGCAATAGTGTTTCTTTTCAGTGATTTTGAAAGTCATTGTTTATCTTCTAATTCTGTCTTTTTAAAATTTTTGTTATTGGATTCATGACTCTTTACCTAGTCTGTCTTTGGTTTTGTATTCTATTCATCTTGGAATTAAAGTTTCTAAGGAAGCTGTTTGGGCCCTTCTTCTAAACAGTTTCTGTATTATTATTTTAATAGCTCTTGTCTCCTTGATTGCTGAAGATGACAGAGAAAATATTTTTCCATGGTTGGAAGTTTCCCGAGTCCTTGATGTGCAACTCATTACTATCCTTTGTGCTTTTCTACGTCATTTCCCTTCCTCCCTACCCCCCAATTTGCTTCAATATTTCTTCCCTCATTCAATGTTTTCCCAGTTTTCAAAGTTTCAGCTGACTGCAGGAGCTCCGATTGCACTTCTCCTGAAGTAGGAAGAATATTCTCTCTAAGCACCAAATTCCTATAGGTTTTATCCATTCTAAGGTCTGTATCTCTATTTATAAAATGTCTCTCTTCTTCCATTAGAACATACTTCAAAAGTACCTTCTTCTGTCATTGAAACAAGATTTCCTCTTTTATTCTCCCCTTTAAATTCCTTCTTACCTCCTTGATCATTCTTCTGCAAACATTGTTCTTCTTGAAAGACCACAGGACTTCTTTCCTCTTCATGTTAGACTTTTACTTGATTAAGGTATATCACATATTTCCCTCAACCTTCTTCCTCCCCTGTCTTCTTTTATGTGTCCTTCCATTCTGTAATTTGGTCTGTCCTCTGACAGATTCACCCATTTATGTGGTATTGTGACGTTGAGTCTATACATGTGAAGTTAAGGGGACCTGAAGATCTTCCTCACCTCATGTGGAGCTCAACAAGAGAAACTTGATTAGGAGAGGTTTGTTTTTCAGGAAGGCCCTCACCTTTTCTTAGTTTGTAGTTAGGCAGTGGGTTGCAAGACTTGTGATACGCTCTGACCCAGAAGAAGGGTGTGTGTGTGTGTATATGTGTGTGTGTGTGTGTGTGTGTGTGTGTGTGTGTGTGTATGTGTATAAATTGTACTTTCACCTTTCAATCTTTGTTTCCATTTAGAAAGAGCTCTTTTTCTCTTTATTTTGTTCTTACTTTCAAGGGTGATATATTTGTTTACTTTTCTATGTATATCTATTGTCTATGGTACTCGAAAAGAAAATCATTTAATTCTGGTTTTCTCTTTAAGAATGTCATCTCTCTTTTTTTAAAGTTAAACATCCATATTTTTTAAATTAATGGTTAGGGTTAAATTTGCAAAGATATGTCACTGTCTGTCAAACTTTAAATGCTTTTGCTTTATGGTACACATTATCATATTTTTTTTTCTGTTGTATCTGATGAGTGCAAAATAATTTTGTGTTATTTGAATTTCCTTGCCTTTATATTTGATAGTCTTTTTCCTATTCATTTGTAGAATTTGTTGACTGCCATTATAATTGGTAAATTTAACTACTATGTGATTTGGAGTTTGTAGCAGAGAGTTTGTTGTTGTTTGTTTTCTGGAGAAAAAAAGCTACAGTTTTTCAACTTTGCTGTCTATGTACAGAAGTTCTGGGCAGTTGTGTTATTCTTTCATTATGGTGTTATTTATTTATTTATTTTTGCTTTACATTCTTCTGGAAGAGCTATAATCCTTAAATTATATCTATATGTCTTACCTTTGTTAACATGATTAGAAATGGTAACCTGAGGTTGGCTAGAGTTGAACAAAGCAGGCTAGAGACAGGAGGGTCAGGA
Source organism: Pseudochirops corinnae (assembly GCA_028646515.1). Classification (NCBI taxonomy): domain Eukaryota; kingdom Metazoa; phylum Chordata; class Mammalia; order Diprotodontia; family Pseudocheiridae; genus Pseudochirops; species Pseudochirops corinnae. Next base: position 227,521,073 of record CM053588.1, read on the forward strand.
ATCAAACAGAAATTTGATTTCAGTGTGAGGAAAACTACTTGTAAGGACACGTGCCAGAGCCCCACCCCTGTTCGGGGGGGGGGGGGGGGGGGGAGACTGCTTTACTGTGGGAAGAACTCAGTACTTATACTAATGGCTATGCAGCAAGCTATATCCCTGACAATAAGGGGTAACAGCAACAATATGACAAGTTTGATTCATAGCAGAACTTCATGACTGGAATATGAATACTGCAGATACTTGTTTGAGCTCAGAGACAATGCTGGTGTGAAACAATTCTGAGATTTTGCTATGACTGAGATTATCCAGAGGGTAAGCACAAAGGATTTTTGTTATGTCAAGTCCAGGGAACAGTTTGCTTCCTGGGTCTTAGCTCTGGAAAACAGGATGTCTCCTGATGTCATGACTTTTCTCTCTCTTGGCCAAAGGGAGGGGGTCTAAAGGCACCCCTACCCTTATGACCAATAAAGGAGAAGTAGGTATAATCCAACATGCCATGGGAGACCTGTTGGGCTGAGACAACATGGCCAGGAAGTTAGTTCCTTGAGGGGACCTATAGGGGAAATATGTCCCAGGTATCATTGCTAACTATTGTGTGTGTATAAGAAGATAAGAGAGGGAGTCCAAGAAAGTGAGAAAATACCAAAACATGCTTGAATTGGGACCTTGGTGGTTGTGCACATAACAAAAAGGAAGTGGGGGAAAAAATACCTAGGACAGTATACTCAGCCTTTGTTCAGAATCTTGGGATAGCTGTCTCATCTGGATGTCAGCTGCTTCTAGGTCCATATTAGATGAATCTTGAGGTCTGGAGGGTTGGACCATTCACCCAGGAGCAGGGACTTTCTTCAGGAGATTCAGGAGTCCATACCCACAGGTTTGGCAGCTATGGGAGTAGTCAGAAGGACCTGGCAGGGCCCCTTAAAAAACCAAAAAACTTGCACTAATCTTTGAATCTGAGTTTCTCTTCAGCATAACATGGGTCCCTAGTTAAGAGTCTAAACAATGCATGATGATCCAGTTTCACAGAGCTAGATCTAGCTACATAGGTCTAGCTTCAAACAATGCAATAAAGTTTTCTTTTCACAATTTTCATAATTGCATAATTACATTGTCAGGTACAGATCAAACTACTTAGAAGTCTCACAATAAACTAGAGAGGAAGATTTACATGTTACTAAGATAACCAAGAAAACTTAAACATAAAACATCTTGAAACAACAGATGAAAACAATGCAAGATTTATCACCAATTTTAATGAACATCAAGTCTCCTTGTATCCTAGTAATCCATTCTCAGCATCCATTTAATCAGTACAGTTTAAGTCCAAGATGTCTCTGATATCATCTCGTCCCTAGATATCTTTTCTTGGACAATAGACTTTATTCTCCTAAAGACTTTGAAGGTGGTTCTACTTTTCTGCTTTCAAATCTAGAGTTCCTAGGTAAATCTGCTAGTAACAAGACTTACTAAATTTAGTACAATCACTTAGGTTCCACTATCTTGAAACATCAGAGATTTTAGTTTATATAAAATTTGCTGTTTCTATCCTTACCTAAATCCTATAACTGATATAAGAATCTTTAAAAAAAAATAGTTACTTTTCAATTTCTTAGCCAGTGCTAGATAGTTTTGATAATTATTGTCTTATATATTAAAATCTGATACTGATAAACTTCTTTCCTTTACAACTTTTTATTAGTTCCCTTGATACTCTTGACTTTTTCATCCTTCATTTTTATTGTATTGGGCTTGCCTGCCCCTGAATAATTTGTGTTTCTCCAATCATTTAAATCTAATATACTTCCTAGGTTTGTTTGGGCAGATGTACTCTGTTATTTCATACTGTCTAGCATTATTTTAAATGGGTCATCTCTTACTATCTCTTCTTGCAGGGCTTTGCGTCATATTGTCTACAAAAAGAGATAGTTTTACTACCTCATTCTCTATTTTGATTGCTTTTATTTCTTTTTCTTCTCTTACTGCTAGGATTTCCAACACAATATTGAATAATATTGGTGACCGTGGGCATGTTTATTTCATACCTGATCTTACTAAGAAGGCTTCTAGCTTATTCCCATTACAAATAATGATTACTGATAGTTTTAGATAAACATGTTTTTCATCAATTTAAAGAAAAACTTATTTATGCCTATATTTTCAAATGTTTTTAATAGCGATGAGTGTTATGATTAATTATATTAGTAGTTTTCCTTATGTTAAATCGTCCCTATATTCCTGGTATAAATCCCACTCAGTTAGAATGTATAATCTTTGTAATATATTGTTGTAATCTTTTATGTATATTTTATTTAGGATTTTTGCATCCATATTCATTAATGAAGTTGATCTATAATTTTCTTTTCACTGTTTTTATTCTTTCGGGTTTTAGGTTTTAATAATATTTTTGTTTCATAAAAGGAGTTTGGTAGGATCCCTTCTTTGCCTATTATTCCAAATAACTTATTTAATACTGGAATTAGTTGCTCTTTAAGTGTTTGATAGAATTCACTTGTAAGTCTCTTTGGTCCTAGAGTTTTTTCTTAGGAAACTCATTTATGGCCTATTCTTCTGCCTTTTAAAATTATCAGATGGGTACTTTAAGATAAATTTATTTTCCTTACCATTATCAATACAATTTATGTGTAAAATCCTTAATCCTTAATTAATAAATCCTTGATTCAATCTTGAGAACTTATTATTAAAACATACTTGCAGCCTGAATTTCCATGGTAGATAGATTTGGAAGTCAATCATATATAGCCATATATAGTTCTTAGATAAAATAGTCTAATCATGTTGCATTTCTCAAATTTTAGTATAATTACATTTAACTAGAAAATTTTACATTATATCTTCATCTATTATCTTGTCTAATAATTTCCCTCTTCAGAGGAAGGATATCATCTCTATATTACAGTCTGACCACAAATATAAGTTAAAATTTTAAGATGTTTATATTTGCATCCTATTATAGTAGCATAGAGATGTTCTCACATCAATCTATTATTTAATAGATTTAGTATCGTACTTGCAAAATTTTGATCATAGAGATTTGATATAAAAGTAAAAATAGGGACATAGTTATGACAATATCATGTATTGTAACAGGGAAAAATTCCCTTAGCTCTGTTTGATTCCAGGCATGACACATATCTAACAGCCTGTCATATAGTCACAGGGTATTGGAAGCAAGGCTCAGGATTAGGCAGGTGAGAATTTTCCTTTTCAGAAAGGAAATAGCACAATGGGGAAATAGAGTCAGGAGGAGCCTTAGTGTGCCTTAGACATCCCCCAGACCTTTCCCAGGCACAAACATCTGCCTTTAGCAGTTCATAGACGATATAGCACATGCCATTTTCTACTATTGGCTTCATGACACTTCAGACAACTATCCCTGTAATCAGAGCTCAACACAATAGTAAAATACAGGTGATGGTCACTGAATAAATAATAAAAAATGATTCTGTTTTAACCCGCTAGAATGAATGATTTTTAATATAAGAATCAATTTTGATTCTTTTGATTGTACATAGATAGCAAATTTTTTAGAGTAAAAATAAAAATAATTTGCAAATTTGAAGAAGACACAAAATGTGTCATTAAACACAAAATTGACCTGACCTATTTGTTATTGCATCTAGAATTATCATTGGAAAATTACATTCTCTAACCATCTAGATTTTATCTCTTTGTATAGCTTGAATGCCTCATTGTCTCAAAGTAACTTTACTATTCATGATTATTTCTGTCAGTAACTTCTTATCCATTCCATTTGTTATTGTATCTTTCAGTATAAGATAGGATCTCAAAGTCATTTTGAATAGACTAAAACTCATCGTGTTACTGAATTTAAAAAGAAATCTGGGATGACCTCTCTTAAGCATTTCATTATTCATATGAAGTCTAAAGAGTTTAAATATCTTCCACAAGACATACAGCTGATTAATGGCTCAAAGAGACCTAGTTTAAGAGCTGTCAGTTGGCCACAGCTTTAAAGGAATCTAGGCAGAAGTGAGATGGAAGTATATCCTACTTTCTAAGGTAACTCTTAACTCCATTATTATGTCTCTCTAAGGTGCAACCATGAACCAGCATGACCAAGGTCAGAGTATTGCAGTTACCTTCCAGCAAGTATTAGGTCTCAGTTTGAAAGATATTCTGTTCACTCCTCTACAGTTGTAAACTGGTACTCAAAGTGCTGATCTTAGGGGAAATATTCTATTAACCTGAAAATATTTCCTTTATTTAGACTTTTTAAAGGCACTTCTATTCTTTGAAATTAGTCAAGACATTTATCTGTTATCAAAACAAAGGTTGTATAATTCTTTTCTATCAAATATTATTTTCAGAATGATTTTCGGTGTTTCCTTTTTCCTGCCTAATATGGCTCATGACTTTTTTTTTGCCTTAGATTAAGATCAAGAATGGAAATAATTTCCCCAAAAAGTATAATTACATATATCATAAATCTTCTTTTTATTTTGTTAACTTCCATGATATTTCTTCACAGTAAAAGTAGTTAACATTTAGGTTATTCTCTCCTTATAACTTAGTTAAGTTAGGTAGTACAAACATTATATCTGCTTTAAAGATGATGAACTAAGGTTGTCAGAGGTTTAAATAAAACTATCCAGGGCACTAAGGTTGAAAAGTCCACACTTCTTCCCTCCTGAATTTTAGTTCATGCTATTATTGTCTTTAGGATCCTCCTGAGGTTTTCACTAACTTATTCTGCTTGCTTCTCCCTGCCCCTCACTTTATTTAATTCTTGGCTTTTACCTTCTTATAAGTTGTACAGAGCATTTCAAAATGTACATAAATTGAATTCTGGCTAGACTCTAAATTTCTGTTTTAGACTTTAACCTAAGTCTTCCAGCAGCTCTTTTGTGTGCTTATGCCTATTTTTTTCTATCATAGCTTAAGCTCTGAGGGAATCTGACATCACCTCAAAATTGAATCATTCACTGAATTTGAGCTGAAAACGTGCTTCTAGCTCCCTCATTTTATCAATGAGGTAACGGGGGGCAAGGGATGTTAAATGATTTCCTCATGCTCATGTAGGTAAGTGTGGCAGAGCCAAACTCCTCTGACTCCGAATTTAGCACCCTTTCCACTGTCCCATACTGCTTCTGAATTTTGTCTTTGTGACCTCTGAGAAAAGGTTCCAAAACCTCATTCTGTTCCATACACCCTCAGGTTTTCAATATCCCTCAACTTTCTGTCAAATGTCTTCATAATCAGGCTATTCCTTTTGACTAAGGTGGATAATATTGCCAATATCAAAAGCCTCAGGCCCTATAACTGTAAAAAATAACTTCCTTCTCTTTGTTCTGTTAAGGATTTCATTTGGCAGCAGATACAGTTTCATCTTTAAATCTCCTTTCAGAGTGTCTGAAACTCTTGATTCAGTTGGAGTTGTGGTCCAGAAGAGTCTCACACTCTATGCATTTATTTTTTTGAGAAAGGGAATATGCCGACCAGACTTTAGCTTCGACAAAACTCAGATTTTTGTTGCTACAATTGCAAACTAATTATTTTTAAATGATCAGCTCCTTCTGTCTTAGTGCCTTTGTCTCTTCACCTGTTTTGACGCAGGCAGTATAAGTAATAGCGTATCTAGGTGGCACAGTGGATAGAGTGCAAGAACCAGAGTCTGGCCTTGGACACTTACTAGCTATGTGACCTTGGGCAAGTGCTTTAACCCTGTTGTTTCAGTTTCCTCATCTGTAAAATGAGCTGGAGAAGGAAATGGCAAAAAGTCCAGTGTCTTTTGCAAATTAAAAACCAAAACAAAACGTAGATGGGGTCCCAGGAGTCAGACATGATTGAAATGACTCAACAACAACAACAACAACAATGTAGGTATCTCCATTCAGTCTGGCTTCCTTGAAATTTAGGCAGTTGAGGATGAAACCTGCCAGAATACTCCTTTTATCTCTTGACCTATCTGATATAGGTCAACAATGACTGCAGCTTTAGCTGTATTGTTGAGAAACTGCCATCTGCACTGCCATTTTCAATGAACCTGACAAAGCAAAATCATTTGTGGTTTGTCAAGGGTGTATGACTTAGTATTATTCCATGTAGACAATAGGTCTTAGATCTTAGACAAGAGGTCAAAGGGCCACTTGCCTACTACACTACCTCTTTATGACCTTGTTTGAAATGTTACAAATAAGTTCTTTTATATACTTAAGGCATAGGTAGCATCATGAAGTACATAGAAATCTAAGTTTAGATTGAGGACAGTCTCAGCTCAAATCCCATCTTTGACAAGAGTTTTGAACCCCAGAGAGGATTCTGGGAAGCTGTTGGAGTAGGTCAGAAAATTCCAAGCTCTCCTGATCCAACCATTCTGGAGAGCAATTTGAAACTGTGCCCAAAGGGCTATAAAAATGTGTATACCCTTTGACCCAGCAATATGACTTCTAAGGCTGTATCCCAAAGAGATCATAAAAATGGGAAAAGGACCCACATGTACAAAAATATTTATAGCAGCTCTTTTTGTGGTGACCAAGAACTGAAAATTTAGGGAATGCACATCAATTGGGGAATGGCTTAACAAGTTGTGGTATATGAAAGTAATGGAATACTATTGTGCTATAATAAATGATGAACAGATAGACATCAGAAAAACCTGAAAAGACTTATATGAACTGATGCTGAGTGAAGTGAGCAGTACTAGGAGAACAATGTACACAGTACTAACCATAGTATGTGATGACTGATTTTGATAGTTTTAACCCTTCTGCGCAATGCAAGGATCTAAAACAATTCCAGAGAACTCATGATGGAAATTGCCATCCACATCCAGAGAAAGAATTATGGAGTCAGAATGCAGAGTGAAGACTAGTTTCTTTTTTATTTTGTTTTTTTTTTTTCATTTCTCATGGTTTCTCCCATTCATCATAATTCTTCTATGCAATATGACTAATGTGAAAATATGATTAATAGGAATGTATATGTCAAGCCTATATCAGATTGCATGCCCTCTTGGGGAGGGAGGGGGAAGAGAGGGGAGAAAATTTAAAACTTATGGAAGCAAATGTTGAAAACTAAATAAACTAATAAAAAAAAAGAGAGAAAAAAAATTCCAAGCACTCCAGATTTCCCCCACAAAGAAGATAAAATAGCCCCTCAGGACAAACATACAGCTGTAAAAGATAAATAAGGGTAGGGACAGAAAAGTGGTCCTCCCGAGACAGCTAGAGAAGATCTGAAAAAAAGTCCTAGGATGAGGTTTGGTCTCTGTGAAGAATAAACACCTTCAGGCTAGTTCTATTTAAACAACAAACAGCTGAGCCCTGGCATTAGCTGAGTTGGGAGGCAGCCTCCACAGCAGCCACTGGAACTTTTACCCCTGTGACAGTGAGGGGAGTTTGGTATATGAGCTGTGGAAGATTGAGGGAACTTATGCTGACAAGGAATGCCAGACCCAGCTGTGCTGTGGAGAAACAGCTCTGGGCAAGAAGGAACCAGAATATGTCCAGTGAGTGTAGAAGTCATGGGGCAGGGATTCCACTGGCTGTGGGGACTTCCTGGAGACTGGAGGTCTTGGCTTCAGAACCAGGCCAGAGGAGAGAAATAAAGGATCTGAGGCCAGGGGTACCATCCCCTGAACTCCAGGGCTAGAGGTGATAACAAAAAATAAGCTGTTACAAATAAAAACATGAATAAACAAAGGAGCAAGAATTAAACCATAGAAAATTACTCTGGGAATAGAGAAGACTGGGATTCATCTTTAGAGAAGGATACTGAAGCAAAGAAACCCTCTTCTAGCCCAAAGAGTAATGCAAAATGTCATTTGCCCCAAAAGAATTCATACAAGAACTTTAAAAAGACTTTAAAAATCAAATGAGAGACTGAGAAAAAAAAACTAAAAAAAAAAAAAAACTATCCAAAAAAAACTGGATTATTAAAAGAAAGTCTGCCAATTAGAAAAGGAGATCCAGAATCTTAAGGAAGAAAATGAATACTTGAAAATCAGAATTGGGCAAAGGGAATCTAGTGAAGTCATTGTATTGAGGTTTGTAGTTTAGGGATGCTCAAGACCCCAAAATACCAACATGCTGGGTCCTGCTAAATGAATTTGACTCAAGCCTTATCATAGTCAAAGTAAAATAGTTTATTAAAGATTAACCATAATGGGTTGACTCTTAAGGAGCCTAAGTATTTATGATGCTTGTATTGAAAGTGGAACAGAACATTCTAATACAGAATGAATCTGAGCCAGATTGAATTTCAGCCTCTTCATGGGAGGCAAGATGGATCTTATATACAGAAACATTATGGGAAGAATCAAGGGGTGTTCTAGAGGAGAGGTTTTGGGAGAGTCTTGAGGAGGAATCTAAGGAGGATCTTGATGGGACTGAGGTCAGACTCCAGGAATGGGATAAAGAGTGGAAAAATAGTTGTCATCACCTAGAGATGACAGACAATGAAGGGCTAAGCTAGTTTAAGGATAACAGATTTGGGTATAGATATTTGATAGGATCAAGGGTGGGAAGTAGTTGGACAATGCAGGGCTAGGCTAGGTTAAGAGTAACAGAGATTTGGGCCTAGTGATCATGAAAGGATTATGGCCTCAGTCAAATGCCTCATCAAGGGAGAAGATTTCAGGAAAGTTCCAGGGTGTTCTCAGAGCCTGTACCCCATCAATAAGAGACCAGGAAATAATAAAGTATAAAGAATGAAATAATAGAAGAGAATGTAAAACATTTCATGAGAAAAACAACTAATCTGGAGACAGATTAAGAAGATAAGAATAAGTGGACTATCTGAAAACTGTGATTAAAAAAAAAAGAATCTTGATGCAATTAAATAAAAATAATTAAAGAAAATTGCCCTGAAGCATTAGAACAAGAGGGGAAAGTAGAAGTAGAAAAAAAAAAACCATACCAATCACCACCTGGAAGAGATCCTTTGAAAAAAACCCACAGGAATAATCAAATTCTGAAACCTTCAGCTCAAGAATAAAATGTTATGAGCAACAAGGGAAAAAACAACAACTTAAATATGATGGTGCCGCAATTAGAATCCACAAGACCCAGCAGTGGCAACACTGAAAGATTGCAGGTCTTCAAACACTATATATATTGAAAAAATTGGAGTTCTGGATGAAAACATCCTACCTAGTGTGTGGGAAAAGACAACCCTTGCCCAAATAAAATAAGCAGAGATATCTCCATGTAGAGACAGGAAGGATTTATTTAATTATTTCTTTTTGCAAGAAGGGTGATCTCCCTACTAGAGCCAGTCTACAAAATACAAAATGCAAAGCTTGGTTATATACCCAAAAGACCACCCCTTTCCCCCCTCCCTTGTTCTGTCCTGTTCCCATTAATTAGGAACTGAGGTACACAATCTTAACTGCAAAAATCTGCTGGTGTGGCAGGTGACATGTCAGTAATATCAAAAAGCAGAAGGTACATGTCTAGTGGACATGAAAACAGACAAAAGATATCATCAGTATCAACTTAGATATGAAAGTAGAAGATGAATATTCTAACAATATCAATATATATATGAAAGCAGACAATATTTCATGAATCATGGGGATTTATGATATGGTAACCTGCCTGGAGTTCCACAACAAGATTTCCAATTTTATATTTGTACAGGTCAGATGGTGGTCAGTGGAAACAAGTCCGGAACATTCGGGCCTGTGGTTAAATTTGTGGGGTCTATGCTTTCCCTTCCTACACGTTAGCTAAGCTTAGCAAAAACTTCAACTTATGATCAGAGAAGTAAGGCAAGGGTCCGAGGCTCCCAGCCCAGGTTAAGTCTTTGCTACTTTATTACAATTCTGTTCTGATTTCTGGAATGTTACCTGAGAAGTTTTCACTTTTACTGTATTCACCTAGCAAAGCTAGGCATACTCCTGAAAGAAAAACAAATGGACATTTAATGACTTGTCTGACTTTTGGGCTTTTGTCAAGACAAAATGACCAACAAACCTGAACTTAATTGAAAATTTGACATACAAAAATCAAGAGAAATATGAGGTATATACCAAACACTAATTACATGTGACTCAATAAGGACATACTGTTTACCTTTTTTTTTTATGAGGAAATAAATGTATGTCTAAGATTGTTGTTAGTAATGGGTAGTTCATAAGAAAGATTGGGGTAGATCTGAGTATGATATGATTTAAAAAAATAAAACTATATAGGAAAAGTTAAAAAGAGTAATTATTGGGGCAGCTAGGTGGTGCAGTGAACAGAGCACTGGCCCTGGAGTTAGGAGGACGTGAGTTCAAATGCCACCTCAGACACTTGACATACTTAATAGCTATGTGACCTTGATCTTAACCTCACTTAACCCCAATTGCCTTGCCTTTCCCCCTCCAAAAGAAAAAAGAGTAATTATACAAATGACGTGTGAGAGGAAGAACTCTACAGAGGACTTAGATGAGGGAGGCTGGCTGGTGTTTCTGGAACGCTTCATTCTTTTTTTGGGATAGGTGGGTAGAATTGTCATTTTTATTTTTATTTTTTTAAATTTATTTATTTACTTTTAGTTTAAAACATTAGGTTCCATAATCCCTTGAGTTTCAATTTTTCTCCTCCCCCATCTTCCTCTTCCCCCTTGGTGGCATGCAATCATATATAGGATTTATAAATACCTTTATATTATACATTAGTCAGGTTGTTTATAACCAACGGAGTGAACAATGAGAAAGAAGAAACAAAACAAAACAACAAAAAAAGGGAACAAAAAAAAAGAGAGCAAGTAGTTTGCTTCAGTCTGCATTCAGTCTCTTTCTTTGGTTGTGGACATCTCTTTACATCATGAGTCTTTTGGAATTGTCTTATAACCTTGCATTGCTGAAAGGAGCCCAGTCCATCAAAGTTAGTTGTCACACATAGGTTATGTCTGTAATTGTGTACAAATTTCTCTTGGTTCTGCTCTTCTCACTGAACATCGGTTTATGTAAGTCTCTCCAGGTTATTATGAAGTCTGTCTGCTTCTCATTCCTTATAGAACAATAGTATTCCATTAGATTTATATACCACAACTTGTTTAGCCATCCCCCAGTTGATGAGCATCCCCTTGATTCCCAATTCTTTGCCACCACAAAAAAAGCTGCTATAAATATTTTTGTACATGTGGGTCCTTTTCCCACTTCTATGATCTCTTTGGGATACAACCTTAGAAGTGGTATTACAGGGTCAAAGCATATACAATTATTTATAGCCCTTTGGGCATAGTTCCAGATTGCTCTCCAGAATGGTTGAATCAGTTCACAACTCCACAAGCAATGCATTAGTGTTCCAATTTTTCCACATCCACTCCAGCATTTATCATTTTCCTATTTTATCATCTTAGCCAATCTAACTGGTGAGATGTGGTACCTCAGAGTTGTTTTGATTTGCATTTCTCTAACCAATAGTGATTTAGAGCATTTTTTTGTATGTTTATAGATATCTGTAATTTCCTCCTCTTAAAACTGACTGTTCATATCCTTTAACCATTTATCAGTTTGAAAATGACTTATCTTCTTATAGATTTGACACAATTCTCTGTATATTTTAGAAATGAGGTCTTTATCAGAGACACTGGTTGTAAAAATTCTTTCCCAGTTTTCGGTTTCCCTCCTAATCTTGGTTACACTGACTTTATTTGTATAAAAACTTTTTACTTTAATGTAATCAGAATTATCCATTTGCATTTCATAATGTTCTTTTGGTCATAAAA
>CM053588.1:227533275-227554130 GCA_028646515.1 Pseudochirops corinnae
CGTCATTATAACCATATGATTTTTTAAAACTTTTATCATTCATATAATCAATTATGTTAATAATTTTCTTTATGTTAATCTCTGTGAGTGTGTATATATATACATACACATACACATACCCTACTTGATCATAATGTATAATCTTCATAATGTGTTGTTGTAATCTTTTAGCACTTTTTTATCATGGATTTTTTAGAACTGTCTTGGATCATTGTATGGATCAGGGTAGCTAGTTCTTTTGTGTTTGATTGTTGTTACAAAATTGCTGTTACTGCATACATTGCTCTCCTGGCTCTACTCATTTCATTTTAAATCAGTTCATATAGATCTTTCAAGTTGTTGGGTTTTTTTTTTTCCCTGAAACTATCCAACTAATTATTTCTTATAGTACAATAGTATTCCATGCAATCATACATCACAACTTGTTTAATCATTCCCCAATTGACGAGTATCACTTTAATTTACAATTTTTGCCACAACAAAAAGATCTGCTATAAATATTTTTGTACATATAAGATTTTCACCTTTTCTTTGATTTCTTTGTGATATAGACTTAGTGATATTGCTGAGTTAAAGGGAATGTAAAATTCAATAGCCCTTTGGGTGAAGCTTCAATTTATTCTCCAGAATAGTTGGACTAGTTCACAACTCTAGGAACAGTGCAACAGTGTCCCAGTTTTTCTACATTCCATACAGCAATTATCATTTTCCCTTTTTGTATTTTTATCTAATATGAGAGGTGTTTTAGGGTAGCCCAGGATTATTTTCATTTGCATTTCTCTAATCAATAGTGGTTTAGAACATTTATAAAATTTGAGTGTTGAGAGCTTTAAGTTTTCTTCTAAAAACTGCCTATCAAATGTTAAGACCATTTATGAATTGGGAATTGGTTCTTATAAATGTATAATTTTAGGTCATTTCACCATATATGTCAGAAATGAAGTCTTTATGAAAGAAACTTGTAAAATTCCCCTTCTTTACATCTAATTGTAGCTAAATTGGTTTTGTTTGTACAAAAAAAAAATTAATTTCCTGTAATCAAAATGACCCATTTCCTTTCTTGCAATCTTTTCTATCTCTTCTTTGGTTATAACCTCTTTCCTTATCTATAGATTTGAAAGTAAATTTTTCCAGGATCCCAAAATGTGCTTATGTTACCACCTTTTATATCTAAATTATGTACCTATTTTTACCTTATATTCATAGATGGTGTAAGCTGTTTGTCTACATTTAATTTCTGCAAAATTCTTTCCAAGTTTCTTAGTGATTTTTGTCAGATGAAGAATTCTTGCCCCACAAAGCTCAGATCTGTTGGTTTATCAAACACTAGATTAATTTGGTCATTTACGTGTATGTATTATGTACATAATTGACTACTGTGCATTATATACATAATTCTTTTTATTGATTTGCCACTCTATTGCTTAGTCAGTACCAGATTATTTTGATGTTCACTGTTCTGTAAAATAGTTTGAAATTTTGCTCTGCTAAACCATTCCTTTCACATCTTTTCACTGATTCTCTTGAAATTCTTGACATTTTGTTCTTCCAGATGAATTTTTACAATTTTTTTTAACTCCATAAAATAATTTCTTGGTACTTTGATTGGTGTGACAGTGGATTAGCAAGTTAACTTATGCACTATCATCATTTTTATAATATTGACTCAGTTCACTAATAAGCAATTGATTTTTCTCCAGTTTTAAGGTCTATATTTATTTGTATAAAAAGCATTTTGCAATTTCTGTTCATATCATTCCCAGGGGTTTATCTTGGTAGGTAGACTCCCAAGTATATTAAACATTCTGTAATTGTACTAAATGGAATTTCTTCTTCTATTTCTTGATGCTGAGTTTTGTGGGTAGTATATTGAAATTCTATTGATTTATGTGGGTTTGTTTTATACCCTACAAGTGCATCTAAGTTGTTAATTATGTCAACCAGCTTTTTCAGCTGATATTCTAGAGTTCTCAAAGTATATAATCATATTGTGAGGAATGCTGACAGTTTGGTTTCCACAGATTCTATAGGAACAATAGGTGTTTCAAAAATAGATACTGCACAGGACATGCAGGAAGGTATAAATCAGGGAAAGGGAGGAAAGGAGGAAACACCCTATTCAATCATATAGCTGGGAGAAATCTTTAAGTTTCCTCCTGGAAGTGGCCTGAGCTAAGTTGGCTAAGACCAAGTGGGGGTCAGGGATGGTCACCAACCTTTCATTAACACACATAGTTAACTAGCCCATGTAATGGGCAAATCAGAAACATTATAACCCAGAAGAGCTGAGACCGATAACAGTTCTAAAGGGAGGAACAAAGCAGGAAATTAGAGTGGGAGAAGCATAAAAGGGCTTGCATTTCTCTAATTCTTGATAGTCTTTTCAGGAGGCTACCCATTTGTTCAGGACAGAATAAATGTAAAATAAAGATAATGAAAACCTTCTTGGCTCTCCAATAAGTGTTGTTTATTCCTAGACTGAGCATATGCATGTCATCTGCAAAGATTAATAGTTTTGTTTCTTCATTGCCTATTTTTTATTGCTTCAATTTATTTTTCTTGTCTTATTGTTATAGCTAATATTTTGAATATAATATAATAGTGGTGATAGTGGACATCTTGCTTCACCCTAGATCTTATTGGGAAGGCTTCAAGTTTATCTGCATTATAGATATTATTTTCTCTTGGTTTTCTATAGACACTATTGATCTTGTCTAGAAAGTCTTCATTTATTCCTATGATTTCTGATATATTAATAGCAATAGATATTGTATTTTGTCAAAAGCTTTTCCTCTATCGGTTGACATTGTCATGGTATGTTTAATTGTTTTTGTAATTGATGTAAATTATATTGATAGTTTTCATAATATTGAATCAGCCTTTAATTCCTAGCATAACTCCATGTGGCTATAGAATATGATCTTTTTGATATATTCTTATAATCGCCTAGCTAATTTTAAAAGATAGCCTATAGTTGTCTTTCTCTGTCTTTGTTGTCTCTGGTTTAGAAATCAAAACCAGATTTGTGTGAGAAAAGGAATTATGTGGGAATTCTTCTTTGCCTATTTTTTCAAACAGTTTATATAGTATTGGGATTAATTATTCCTTAAATGATTGATAGAATTCAATCATATATCCTTTGGGTCCTGGGGACTTTTTCTTAGGGAGTTCATTTATGATTTATTCAATTAATTTTTCTAAAATAAGGTTATTGAAACTAGTATTATTTTAATATTCTATTTCCTCTTTTATTAATCTGGGTAATTTATGATTTGTAAATATGCAGCTATTTCCCTTAGATTGTCACATTGAGATATAATCGAAGGAAATATCTAATAATTGCTTTGATTTTGTTTTCATTGGTGTTGAATTCACCTTTTTCATTTTTTGATACTGGAAATTAGGTTTTCTTCTAAAATCTTTTTAAACACAAATAATATTTTATTTTATTTATTTTTTCATAAAATCAGCTCCTATTTTTATTTGAATTAACTTTTTTACTTTCAATTTTATTAATTTTTCCTTTGAATTTCAGAATTTCCATTTTGATGTTTAATTGAGGGTTTTTAAATTGTTCTTTTTCAAGTATTTTTTAGTTGCATGCCCAATTCATTAATAAGTTCTTTCTCTCTTACTGATTTAAGCCAGAGCTTCTCAACCCGTGGGTTATATTCAATTTGTAACAATGAATATACATCCTGCATATCAGATATTTACATTATGATTCATAACAGTAACAAAATTACAGTTATGAAGTAGCAACAAAAATAATTTTATGGTTGGGGGTCACCACAATGTGAGGAACTGTATTAAAGGGTTGCAGCATTAGGAAGGTTGAAAACCACTGATTAAGCATTTAGAATTATTAATTTTCCTCTAAGTACTGCTTTGGCTGTATCTCACAATTTTTTGTATGTTGTCTCATTTTTATCATTATGTCTAATGAAAATTATTGATTATTTTAATGATTTGCTCCTTAACTCATTCTTTAGTGTTAGATTATTTAATTTCCCATTCTTTTTAATCTATGTTTCCCTAGACCTCTGTTTAATGTAATTTTATTGCATTATGGTCTGAAAGGGATGGATTTTAATACTTCTCCTTTTCTTCATTTAGTTGTGAGATTTATATGGCCTAATACATGTTTAATTTTTGCAAAGGTATTATATACAACTGAGAAAAGGGTATAATTCTTTCTTTTTCCATTCAGTTTTCTCCACAGGTCTATCATGTCTAAATTTCTACAATTTCATCCATCTACTTAAATTATTTCTTATTTATTCTATAGTTAGATATACCTACCTATTGGAGTGGAAAGATGATGCCCCCATTTAGTGTAGTTTTGCCATTAATTTCCTCCTATATTCATTTAACTTTAAGAATTTGGCTGCTATACTGATTGGTATGTGTATTTTTAGTATTGGCCTTACTTCATTGTCTATGGTGCCTTTTAGAAGGATGCAGTTTCCCTGCCTATTTGTTTTAATTAAGCCTCTTTTTGCTTTTTCTGAGATCAAGAATGCTATCCCTACCTTTTAAAAATCTTATTTAATATTTTATTTTCTCCATTTATATGTAAAAACAATTTTAACATTCCTTTATTTTTAATTCTTATTTTCACATTCTCTCCTTCCTCCCTCCTCTGGTCACTGAGAAGGCAAGCATTTTGACACAAGTTAGATATTTGTAGTCACCCAAAACACATTTCCAAGTAAGTCATTCTTACAT
Organism: Pseudochirops corinnae; assembly: GCA_028646515.1. Lineage (NCBI taxonomy): Eukaryota > Metazoa > Chordata > Mammalia > Diprotodontia > Pseudocheiridae > Pseudochirops > Pseudochirops corinnae. Next base: position 227,538,004 of record CM053588.1, read on the forward strand.
GTCTTACAGTCAGAAAATGCAAGAAAAAATGAAGAAAGAAAAGAAAAAGTATCTTCGATCTGAATTCAAGCACTACCAGTTCTTTTTCTAGTGATGGACAGCACCTTTTATCAAAAGTCCTACAGAATTGTCTTGGATCATTGTTTTACTAAGAACAGCTAAGTTATTAATAGCAGATCACTATACAATATTGTTGTTACCATGTACAATGTTCTCCTGGTTCTGTTCATTTCACTTTGCATCACTTCATCTAAGTGTTTCCATGTTTGTTGTTGTTTTCTGAGGGCATCCTCCTGCTCATCATTTCTTAAAGCACAATCGTATTCCATCACAATTATACACAAAAACTTTGGTTAGCCATTCCCCAACTGATGGACATTCCCTCAATTTCTAATTCTTTGCCACCACTAAAAGAGCTGCTACAAATATTTTTTGTAAATATAGGTCCTTTTCCTTTATGGTTTTTGATCTCTTTGGGATACAAAGCTACTGTTAGCATTGCTTGGTCAAAGGGTGTGTGTGGTTTTATGACCCTTTGGGCAAAGTTCCAAATTGCTCTCCAGAATGGTTGAATGAAACATACAACTTTACCAATAGTACATTAGAGTTTTAATTTTCCCACATCCCATCCAACATTTGTCATTTTCCTTTTCTAACATATTAGCCAGTCTGAAAGGTGTGAAGTAGTAACTCAGAATTATTTTAATTTGCATTTTTCTCATCAAAAGTGATTTAGAGCCATATAGCTATAGATAGCTTTGGTTATTTGTCTGAAAACTGTTCATATCCTTTGACCATTTATCAATTAAAAATGGCTTATTTCCATAAATTTAACTTGTTTCTATATATTTGAGAAATGAAGTCTTTATCAGAGAAATTCACTATAATTTTTTTCACATTAATGATTACCAACTATTTCCCTCCATCCTCTTTCCTCCTTATTTATCCTACTCTCTCTCCTTTTACACTGTCCATTCTCAAGTGTTTTGCTTCTGACTTTTATCTCCTCCAAACTACCCTCCTTTCTATCAGTTCTCTCCTTTTCTTTTAAACTCTGCCATTCCTACTTTCATATATGGTAAGATAGATTTCTACACCCAACTATGTGTAAATTATTCCTCTTTGAGTCAATTCCAATGAGAGTAAGGTTCATGTGCTCCATTCTCCCCTTCATCCATTTTCCCTTCCATTGTAAAATCTCTTTCAGACCACTTTTATGCCAGATAATATATCCCATTCTACCTCTCCCTTTCCCCTTATACTTGTGCATTTTTCTTTCTTATCCCTTATTTTTATTTTTTTAGATAATCATACTATCACATTCAATTCATACCTCTGCTTTCTGTCTATGTATATACTTCATCTAACTGCCCTAATAATGAGAAAGTTTTTAGGAGTTAAAAATATCATTTTCCCATTTAGGAATATAAATATTTTAACCTTACTGAATCTCTGATCATTTCTCTTTCCAGTTTATCTTTTTACGCTTCTTTTGCATCTTGTCTGTAAAAGTCAAATTTTCTATTCTGCTCTAGTCTTTTCATAAGGAATGTTAGAAAGGCTGTCTATTTTTCCTCCTGGAGGATTATACTCAGTTTTGATGGATAGGTGATTCTTTGTTGTAATTCTAACTCTTTTGCCCTCCAGAATATCACATTCCAAGCCTTTAATGTAGAAGTTACTCAATCGTATATTATTTTGAATGACGCTCCATGATACTTCAATTGTTTCTTTATGGCTGCTTATAGTATGTTCCCCCTGATCTGGAAGGTTTGGAATTCCTGGGAGTTTTCACTTTGGGATCACTTTCAGGAAAATCTGCACTGATGAGGTCTGTGCTGGATTGAAGTCTTCCCTAACCCTGGTGCAACTGACCTTTCTTGCTGACCTTCCAAGTTGTCTTGATCTGTAAAATGGTTTCACATCATCTTTAGATGGGTTCTGCCACTGTCAAATCTGTTTAGAGTCATTTAAAGATATTTGGAGTGTTTTGGAGAGAGCTCAGGTGAGTCCCAGCCTTTACTTCCCCATCTTAGCTCCACCTCTCTATCTTTTCAATTTTTTTTTTTACATCAACTGAAGCATAACAGATTCTGATCCAGCACCTTATTTCTTTACTCTGTGTGTGTGTGTGTTCATATGTTTCAAGTTTGTTTCTTATAAACAACTTATTGTTGGTTTCTGGTTTCTAGTCCAATTTGCTGTCCACTTTCTTTTTATGGATGAATTCATTACATTTACATTCATATTTATGATTATTAAGTGTGAATTTCCTTGCATCTATATCAGCAAGCACCCTAGCATACCCAGAGTGGCTGCTAGCACAAGTTTTGAGATCTGCATTTCTAAAGGAAAGCAACTCAAAATGGGTTAACAATTTTACTTTAATCAATCAAATACATATCATTTACCTAGTTCAGGGAAAAAGTCAGCACCCTGAACTTCAGAGAATACAAACAGAAGTTACAAGCAGAAGTCACAAGCAGACAAAGAAACAGATGAGTAGACGGGCTTCCAACCATTTGACCATTACATCCATACCTATTCAGCTACCAGAGAGGGAAGTACTAACATCTGGGTTTTCAAAGCTGGGGGGGTCTCAATGGCTTCCCGGAGTCTTGTCTGGCCAAATCACACAACTCTTCTCAAAGTGAGCCCCAAAGCAAAAATCTCACATCAGCAGTATATATAGCCTTCTCCTGGATCAGAGACCATCACAGTCCTCTTGATTCACTGCTCAATCACAAAGTAATAAGGCATGGCATTCCTGAAGAACAAGTCTGCTGCTACAGGCTCCATGTGACCATATTCAGCCTATTAGGGGACAGAGTATACTTTCAAATCTGGGAAGGTTCTCAGAGTCACTTAAGCCATTTAAGCAAAGGGCCTAGGGGCAGGGAAGATCTTCAGATTCGCATAACAGCATCCTATTTTCTTCTCTTCTATTTTTATCTTTTTACCCTGTCCCTCCTTAAATGTCTGTTTTGTTTTTAATTACTACCTCCCTTAATCTACACTCTCTTTATCATCACTTACCCTTTCTCTTATCTCTTTCCGTTCTTATATCCTTATATTGGGTAAAACAGATTTCTATGCCCAGTTGAGTGTATAAAAATATTCTTCCCTCTTTGAACCCAATTATATGAGAGTGAGGTTCCTCATCATTTTTCCTGTCCTTGAAAAAGCTCTTCCTTTTACACTACTTTTTTGTGAGATAATCTTTCCTATTCTTTCTCTTCCTTCCCTACTTCTCCCAGTGAATCCCTATTTTTCATCCATCCAATTTTTAGATCATCCTAACATAATAGTAATGCAAATGTTGGTTTTGTTGAGTCATTTTTATTATATCTGACTCTTCAAGACCCCATCTGGAGTTTTCTTGTCAAAGATACTGAAGTAGTTTGCTATTTCCTTCTCCAAATCATTTTAAAGAAGAGGAAAGTGAAGCAAAAGAGATTAAGTGACCTGCCCAGTGTTACACCACTACTAAGTGTTTAAGGCTAGATTTGAAATCAAGAAGATGAAATTTGTTAACTCCAGACCTAGAATAATATCCACTGAGCCACCTAGCTTCCAGGAAAAAAAATGCAAATAGCTTAATCATATCGAGCCCCTTACAAATTCTCTCTCATGATTGTAAACATTTTATGTTTCTCTTGAGTCTCATATTTGCAAGTCAAATTTTCTATTCAGTTCTGGCATTCATCAGGAATGCTTAAAAGTCATCTATTTAATCAAATATCCATTTTCTCTAGAAAGATTATACTTAATTTTGCTGGAGAGATTATTCCTGATTGTAATCCTAGCTGCATTTGCCTTCAAAATATAATATTCCAAGCCTTCAGCACCTTTAATGTGATAGCTGCCAAATCATGTATGATCCTGAAAGGTTTCATGGTATTTTGGTTTCTTTCTGGTTCCTTGAAGTATTTTCTCTTTGACCTAGAAGCTCTGGAATTTGGCTATAATATTTCTGGGAGTTTCCATTTTAGTATCTCTTTCTAGACATGATCAATATATTCCTTCAATTTTTCTTTTACTCTCTGATTATGGGGTATTAGGGCAGTTTTCCTTCATGGTTTTTTTTTTTTGGACACATAATATCTGGGCTCTTTCTTTGTTCATTTGTTCTTGTTTTCCAATGACTCTAAAATTATCTCTCCTTAATCTATTTTCTGGGTCATTTGTTTTTCCTACGACATAATTTACATTTTCTTCTATCTCTTCATTATTTTGGCTATTTTATGGTTTCTTGATGTCTCATTGAGTCTTTCGCTTCCACTTGGCCTATTCTAATTTTTAAGGAATTCTTTTCTTCAGTGAGTTTTTGTATTTCTTCCATTTGACAAATTCTGTTTTTTATAACTATTTTTCAGTGTTTTTGTCTCTTTTACAGAACTGTTGTCTTTTCATAATTTTCTTGCATTACTCTTGTTTATTTTCCTAATTTTTTCTTTACCACTCTTATTTGATTTTTAAAACAATGTTTAGCTCTTCCAGAAATTCTTGTTAGATTCGTGTTGAATTCCCATTTTCTGAGGCATTGTTTGTAACTATTTTGATGTTGTTGTCTTCTGAGTTTATATCTCTAGGTCCTCTGCCACCATAGTAGCTTTTTATGATTGGGTTTCTTTATTTGTCATTTGCCTTTGTTTCCAGAATCTTTTTTGATTTTGATCTTTATGTAAAAATCAGGCTCTGTTTCAGGGGTGAAGCAATCACTGTCCCAAGCTTCAGGTTTTTTCACAATGCTGTTTTCAGAGCTCGTTCTGGGAGTTTTGGTGTCTTCAGTGTCTTCAAGATGCTCTGAACTGCTGAGAAGTTTGTTCACTGTTCTCTTGTGACTGAAACTGATCTTGATCCTCAAGACCCCATTTCCTTTGTTACTGAAAGTGTTACTGCTCCTCAGGGCCCACTTCCCCCTTTTGACTAGAAAGGATACTGCTTCTTAGAGTTCCTGCTTCCTTGTGACTAGAAGTGATACTATTCCTCATGGTTCCTGATTCCATGAGACTACAAACAATGCCACTCTTCAATGCCTCTGCCACCCTGGGACAGTAAGAGCTCTTCTCAGGAACTTCTTAGGAACTATGACCTGGAAATGGATACTGGCAGTGGAGTTACTAAATAGCACCCTGCTCTGCTTCCAGTGCTAATAGAGGGGATCCATACAGTAGTCTCTTTTTCATCAGTTGCCTGATTCCCTTATTGTCTCTACTCTGAAAGCTCCGGAAACTGTTACTCCTATTATAAGTCAGAATTTAAAACCAGGTCTTTCTGACATCAAATCCAGTACTCTATTCACTTCACCACATCTATATTTGTCATTGACTCATCTCCCACAGAAGCCTGTCTTTACATATAAATATACCCATCTATACACACACACACACACACACACACACACACACATATACATGCATGTATGCATTCATGCACTGCTTATATGCAGCCCTTGTGGTTTGTTTTCAAAATGTGTGTTGGCTAACACACTGGTTGGAAATCACAATGCCAAAGAAGATTTTAGAAATGTGTCTTTGTTAATTGCTAAGATGATTCATAAAAAGAGCTTTTCCGGACTTATGTTAAAGAAACAACAACATTTTATCTGATACTTCATTCCTATGACTTCTCAGAAAAATGTACTGAATGTAGAATATGTGTAAAGATTGTATAACCCTTATTGGATGCTGTAATGGTAGGGGAATTTGAAGATCTTCCCTGCCCTTAATGGGCCTCACTTGGAACACAACAAGAGAAGCTTGCTTAGGAGAGGTTTGTTTTTCACCTCACCTTTTGTTACTTTTTAATTAGGCACACAAAGGTTGTGATGTTCTCTGACCCTGGAGGAGGCTATACATACTACCTGAGGTGAGGTTTTGCTTTCGGGCTCACTTATGGGAAGAACTGTGTGATTTAGTAAGATGAGAATCTGGTTAGCCATTGAGTCCCCTGACTTTGAAAACCCTTATGTTGGTGCTTCTCTGTCTGGTAACTAACACTGTATGAATTGCTGTCTGTCGGTCTATTGAATTGTGTTATTTTCTCTGTCTGTATTTTTTTGTCTCATAATTTCTGTTTGTATTTTCTGAAGTTCAGGGTGCTGACTTTTTCCCCTGAACTAGGTAAATGATATATGTTTGATTAAAGTAGGATTGTTAACTTCTTTTGAGTTGCTTTCCTTTAGAAAAGCAGATCAAAGAAGCTGTGCTGCTAGCAGCCATCCTGGGTATGCTAGGGTGCTTGCAGTTACAGATGCTCATCTAAATTCAGAATTTTGGTATCTGGTTAAAGGGTGATGGATTGCTTTTGGCCATGGCACCCTTCAAAGATGTACAGGGTACAAGGGTACAAAGATGGTACAAAGACTGTAATATATTTCACTGGAGCCACTATCCACACCTGTCAGTCAAGAGTTAAACTATTTAATTATAATTTGTTGTTGTTCAATCATTTTTTCAGTTGTATCCCATATGGGGCTTTCTTGGCAAAAATATTGAAGTGGTTTGCCATTTCCTTCTCCAGATCATTTTACAGATGAAACTGAGGCAAACAAGTCCTAGAGTAACACTGCTAAATTTCTGAGGTCACATTTGAACTCATGAAAATGAGTCTTCTTGACTGTAGGCCCAACACTCTGTATACTGAGCCACCTAGCTGCCTTAAATTGCAAATACCAGCTCATGATCACTCCCACAGGAGTAACAATGTTTCAGTAGGAAAAAAATGTATCCAGAGTTCTGACTTATCACTTCAGAATACATCATCTACCCAATCTCCCCCCAAAGAAAATTTATAATGCAAGTAGAATTCTACCTTCATTCCATTCTAATACCTTCTGACCAGCAGCCTTAGAGATTTGCTCAGTTTCAAGCCACTTCTGGTAGGTTATTTTTCATGGGGTGGGGAAGTAGGAGAAAGGTGAAGGAGAAGAGAAGTGAATCTAGTGTTAGGTTTTTTTCTTCAAAAACTTTTGAGTTTCATGTTGTTTATTAAATAAAGTTCCAACTCTATTTTTCATTATTCAAGATTCTACATATTCTGGCCCCAGTCTACTTTTCCAGTCTTAGTTGCTTTAGATTCAATAGATTTTCATTTTTGACTTCCACTTCCAACATTTGCTACCTGTGTGACGTTGGGCCAGTCGCTGCACATTTCTGAGCTTCAGTTTCCTCATATGTAAAAAGAGGATACTAGTAATACCTATAGTACTTATCTTATAGGGTTGTTATCAGGCTCAGATAATGTGAATACTACATGTGAAATACTTTGCAAATCTTAAATTTATATAAATATAATTTAATATTTCTATTGTCTCCTACTTCTTACTTTGAACTCTGTTAGGCAAATTGGCCTACATTACCTAAGTGCATTAATACTTTTCCTTCACACTGATTTTGTTCTTACTATGCATTTTCTCTGGAATGCCCTTCTCTCAGGAAGCTATTTTAACCTTAAAATCATTGCTAAAAAGAGCAAGGAAATTAAAGTCATAAATATAGCATTTAAAAAAGTAGAGCAGCTTTTGACAGTGTCAGCAAAATTATTTGATCAAAATGTATGATGATTGAATATGCTAAAAATTTAAGGGTTGTAAAAAAAGCTCAATTATCATGTAATTGTAAAAAGTAGCAGCTTCCTAAGTAAGTCATATTTTCTCAAGATCCTTGGCAAGCCAACAGAATTTCTCAGCAAATGGTTCATAATGAATGGTATACTACTGCTTTGCTAGATGTCTTTGTGCATTCCAGTTCCCCAATAAGTTACAGATGATTCTTCATATTTCTGAAGTTTACATGGTTAATGTTTCAAGTTAGGTTTCTGGAATTTCAAACTAAAATGCTATGGGATCTGCTCCCATCTCTTAACTTTTATTAAATAGAAAGTAATCAACCAGTTAATGGGAAAAGCTTCTCCCAGCGTTATAACTAAAGCCAAGAAACTGTTAAAAGAATCTAAAGGCTATTGGCAGCACTTGCAGTCCTTTAGCAACAGAGATCTAACTGAACAGTGTCTAGATATCATGAATAATTCATTAAAATAAGAGGCTACCATATAGCATTTGGTGGCCACACCCCAAATGAGCTTCTGCCACCACCCCTCTCCCTGTACTGACTGACATCTGAATACAACAGCCTCCCCATTAGAGTCTGAAGTTGCTACTTGCTCTAGGTTCTTTTTGTGTTGCTTCTTACTTATTCTAAGCACAAAAATGACTAACTATGGCTCCCTTCTTTCACAGACACTGGTCAAATATAGGGAACTTGAAGACAAGTTACCATGAGAAAACAATGATTACCTTTTATTATGTACTAGTCTTTACCAGTATTTTTATAGCTTACCAATAAATACAGATTTTTTTTAATTCAGTCACAATGAAAACTAAAGATAGTATGTTAAGACTCAATAAATATGGTACTAGCCCTGCCTATGGTCTCAACTAGTTCTGTGTCCTGGGGCAAATCATCTAATTTCTAAAGGCAATATTTTCTTTTTTTTTTTCTTTTTTTTTCAATCATATAAAACATTTCCATATTAGTCATTTTGTATAAGAATAAAATAAAAGAAAAAGTATGATAGAAAGAAAGTGAAAAATATTGTGCTTCAGATTGTATTCAAACAATATTAATTCTTTCTCTGGAGACAGTATGCTTCATCATTAGTCCTTTGGGATTGGATTGGATCCTTGTATTGCTGAGAATAGCTGAGTCATTCACACCTCTTCATTCAATAATGTTGCTATTACTGTGTATTATGTTCTCCTGGTTCTTTTCACTTCACTTTGCATCCATACATGTAAATCCTTTCAGGTTTTTCTGAAATCATCGTATTTGTTATTTCTTATATACAGTAAAATAACATTCCATTATAAATCATGTACTATAATTGGTTTAGCCATTCCCCAATTGATGGGCATCCCCTCAATTTCCAATTCTTAGCAACCACAAAATGAGCTGCTAAAAATATTTTTGTGCAAACAGGTCCTTTTCCCCTTTTTCTTTTTTTGATGTCTTTGGTATATAGACCTAGCAGCAGTATTGCTAGATCAAAGGGTATGTACAGTTTTATAGAAGGGTCATATTTTCTTTGTAAAATATTTTAAAGGTACTATGGGTAGGTGGAAGAAGCAGGTTGGGATAGCTAACATTTATATTATGCTTACTATGTGCCAGGCTCCATGCTAAGTGCTTTGCAATTATTATCTCATTTGATCATCACAACAAACTTGTGAGATTGGTTGGTGCTATTTGTATCCCCATTTTACAGATAAGGAAACTGAGGTAAGCAGAGGTTAAGTGACTTGCCCAGGGTCACACAACTAATAAGTATCTGAGATCAGATTTCCTAACTCTAGGCACAGATGTCTGAGCCTAGACCCTGAACCACCTTAGCTGGTCATAGATGATCATGAATGTCAAACTGGAAGGTAACTTAATTTTTAACTAGTCCAACTCCGTCATTTTACAGATAAAAAACTGGGGTGCACAAAAATTAAATAATTTCCCAATATTTCACCAATAATGAGTAGTAGAGGTTGGATATGAACTGAGATGTCTGCTTACAAATCTGATGCTCACCAAGTACCATGGAAGAGGAAATAAAACGCAGCATCACGAGTGAGAAGATCTATGCTAAATCCTAACTTCCACATGTACTAGTTGTGTAACTATAACTTTTCTGACCCTCAGTTTCCTTGTTGACAAAAGAGTAAAAATAATAGTATAATTACATTACAAGGTTATCATAAGAAAAATTCCTGGGAAATCTTAAGGTGTAATACAAATATGAACTTATTGTGGTTGTTATCATGCTAAATGAACTAAACATTTTTTTAATAGTTATTGTTGTTGGGTCATTTTTAGTCATGTCCAACTCTTCATGACCCATTTGGAGTTTTCTTGGCAAAGATTCTTAAGTATCTTTTCCTCTTCCAGCTCATTTTACAGATGAAAAAACTGCCACAAACAAGGTTAAATGAATAGCCCAGGGTCACACAACTAGTAAATTTTTGAGGCTACATTTGAACTCAGGTCTTCCTGACTCCAGGTCCTGTGCTCTATCCATTGTACCCCTTAACTGCCCTTGTTTAATGAACTATATATCAATTAGGTTGCTGCAGGACATTCAGAAAGCCCTCATCATCAATTTTTTTTTGTAACTGCTAATTTTGTCCTGGTTTCTCACAAATATGGTTGAGTTTTCTCTGTAATCAAAATAAACAAATAAATAAACAAACAGGTACCCTGCTACCCCTTTAAACTATAATCCAATATCTCTACTCCATTTCACAGCCTAGAAAGGAGTCTTCATTTGTGGCCTCTGATTCCTCAACTTCTACACTTTAGTCTCTTACTATCTCCTCCTCATAGTACAGAAACAGCTTTTTCTAAGGTTTTCAACATCTTAAGTTTTATTGATTCAATTTGTTTGTCCATTAGAGTCATTTTCAGATATTCTACTTCCCTTCAAGGATATTTTCCTTGTAGAGAAAGTAAAAACAACATGCAAGCACAACCAGTAAATAAATTGATGCAAAATTCTAGCCTCTAAGTCCCCTACTATGATTGGAAGGAGATACATTTTATTATCTCTGAGAAAAAGATTAGTTATTATTATTATATAACTTTCTGCTCTGTTTTATTCTCCTTTTCATTTACCTTGTGGTCATAATATTTTCCTGATTCTTCTACCACTTAGCATAGTTTCTGACCCACTGTAATTTCTTAACAAATTCTCCTTGACTTATAAATCAGCTGAAGTCTTCCCAAGTTTCTCTGAGCTCTCAGATTTGTTGTTTCTTTCAGTTCAATAATATTCCATTAATTTCATGTTCCATAATCCTTTTAAAACCATTTCCTCGGTCATTAGACATTCACTGCTTCCAGTTCTTCTTTTTTATCACAAAAGTACTGCTATCAATTTTTTTTCATGGATAATGGAACTTTCTATGTTTAACCTCTTTTAAGTATATGCTTAGCAGTAGGAACTCTGGATAAAAATACATGAACAGTTTATTTATTTTTTTTTGCATAATTTCATATTAGATTATAGAATTTAGGGAGAATTTATAGCTCTGCCACCAGTATTTTGTCTGTCTTCCTACATTTGCTCCAAAATGAACTATGCTCATCTTTTGTAAACTGTCAATTTGCTGGAGGTAAAGTGAAACACTGGAGTCATTTTAATTAGAATTTCTTTAGTTATTGGTGTTCTGGAATAATCTCTTATGTGGTCATGATGTGGTTTGGGTTAGGGTTGCTCTGGAGACCCCAAAATACCAATACACCAGGTCCTGCTGAATGAATTTGACTCCAGTCTTCTCAGCCAAAGAAAGGCAAAGTTTACTGAAAGTTTGCCACATTGGATGGACTCTTGAGGAGCCTCCATATCTGTGATGCTTGCATTGGGCAACCTGGCCAGAGCAAGACTGTGCTAGGTCATTCTAAGGGATCTTATATACAGGAAAGTTGTAGGAGGAATCTAGGGGTGGTCTGGAGGAGGAGTTTGGGGAAGGTCTTCCGGAAGAGTTAATGAGGTCAATGAGTGATTAAGGGGGGGAAGTTGTTGGAGGCTACCTGGAGCCAACAGACAATGGTGGGCTAGGCCAGTTTAAGGGTGGATTGATATTTTGATAGGCTCAAGGGTGGGAAATAGATGGACAATGGAGGGCTAGGCTAGTAACAGAGATCTGGGCAGAGTCACAATGAAAAGCTTATGGCCTCTGCAAATGCCTCATCAAGTGGGAAGATTCAGTCAGAGTTCAAGGGGTTTCCAAGAGCCTGTACCTCAAAGATTCAAGAACAGCTCAAGGGGGTTCCCAGAGCCTGCACCTCATTCATTAATAGTTCAAGAATCTCTTTTTGAAAAGAGTTTTTTATATTCTTTGATGACTTACATATTGAAGAATAGTTATTGGTTTTAAAAATTTGTGTTAATTCTCTATATAGTTTGGATATTTCTTCAATCCAATCCATCCTCCACAAAATTGTGGTATTTCCTAAAGCACTATTACTTTTCCAAATGAATAAACTCTAATAGCACCCTATTGATGAGGTACTGGCTCTGGGGACCCCCTCGAACTCTCCTTGAATCTTCCCATTTGATGAGGCATTTGCCTGAGGCCATAAGCCTTTCATTATAGCTGGACCCAAATCTCTGTTATTAGCCTAGCCCTCCTTTGTCCAGCTAGCCTCCACCCTTGATCCTCCCAAAATATCTCTGCCCAAATTTGTTACCCTTAAAGTAGCCTAGCCCTCCTTTTTCTGTCACCTCCAGGTAGCCTCAGGCTGCTTCCCACCATTAATCTCTCATTACTGGAGTCTGACCTCATTTGATTCCTCCTGAAGACCCCCCCGCCAAAAAAAAAAAAACTCTTCCTCTAGACTACCCCTAAATCCTCCCACAACCTTTCTGTATATAAGCTCCAACTAGCCTGCATGAAGAGGCCAGAGAATTATCTAGTATAGACTCACTCTGTTAAATTATTCTGGCCTGCTTGTCTAATGCAAGCATCTCAGATACCAAGGCTCCTTAAGAGTCTACCCATTATGGTGAATCTTTAATAAACTTTGCTTTTCTTTAGCTGAGAGAAGACTTAAGTCTAATTCATTTGGCAGGACTTGGCGTGTTGGTATTTTGGGGTCTTGAGCACCCCTAAACTCTGTATCTCATCACTATCACTTTTAGAATCAAAATGAACTCTTTGTTTTACTTTTAAAACCCTCAACAATCTTGCTCTAGCCTATGTTACGAAAGAAATTCTGAGGGACAAAGTTCTAAGCATGATCAATTGATTAATTAGGCTAGAAGTAACTAATGAATGTGGTTGATTGATTCTCTCAGTGACTAAAGACTTGAATGAGGTTTGATACTGTCTTTGGTAACAGCAAGGTGATAGAGCAAAATCTCAAATAACATAAGTGTGTCTTCTTTTGATTGGCTATTGATAGCATAGGCAGAATTTAGAATACATCATTTGGATCTTCCTTTCTGAAATCTCCTTAAGCACAGCCAAGACATGTGATTTGTGTCACAAGACCAAAGTTCCCAGGTAATGAGATAGGTCTAGAAGTGATAAGAGTTGCCATAATAGTTTAAATTGATGAGATCTGATCTTTTAGGTTAAAGTTTCTTTTGAAAGCAGGGAAGTGATGGGTGGGTTTACAAGGTGGACATAATTACAAGACAAAACTTAGCCTTTAGATAAAATTCTCTTCCCTTAGACTAGTGAGTGGTGGGTGAAGTTTACAATGGAAAGTAATTGTCAAAGGGAATATTAAATTTAGCTTAATTAAATCTTAGCAAAATAAAATTAAAATCAATTTTCAATTTTACACTTTTTTTGTCTTATTATATCTTACTTCTTTCCTGGTACTTTATACTCCACTCAAATTGATCTTCTTTATGTTCCTCAAACATAACATAAAACTTCTAATTTGATTACTTTTGCTCTGGCCAATTTAACATACTTAGATTTGCTCGACTCCTTCTCCCTGATTTCAACATTTATGACTAAGTAATCCAACTCTCTGTGTAGGGTTTATAATGTCACAAAGGTCATGCCTGTAGCTTTATACCCTCAACTCTACTAAAAGAAAAAAAAAACCTGATCATCCAATTAAAGTACAAATTACTTTATAACCATGAAATGTGCATAGTACCTGAGATATAGTAGGATTCAGTAAATGTTTGTTTATCTCTTGAATAATTTGTCAATGTGTTACATACCCAGATAATATTTATAAGCAGGATTCTATTTTTTCTTATTTATTAATTCAATGAAAATTTGCTCAAAATCTAACTTTTTTTCAGGGCATTGGGTTGAACATTTTACAGGATCAAAAATAACCTATAAAGAACTTAGAATCTAACTGAGAAAATAAGACATTCACCAAAAAAATAAATCAGAATCATAAAACTGGAATCTTGGAAATTATCTGATTGAAATGCTTCATTTTACAAATAATGAAACTGAGTTTGAGAGAGATTAAGTATTTTTTTTAATACCAAGGTAAATAACAATGAAAGACAATAAATCTTTAATTGATGAACAAGTGCTGGTGGTTCAGAAAGAAGAGAGATTACTCTGAACTGGAATTATTAGAGAAGACATAGTTCATTGGTGAACATGGTATTTGACCATGAATTTAGAGAAACAGGAAAGAGGAAATAATCAAAGAAATATGTAATACTGGACATATTGGCCACTGATATAAGCCAAGAAAAGAAATACTGGGGAAAAGGTAGATTACTAGAGTAACTCATGTATAAGGCCAAATCTGAGGGAATGGTATTGAATAAGGATAAAGATTTTAATTTATGCCCATTCACAAATAAATTAGAGATCTGTGCCTTAATCTGAACGGAGAAACTCTCAGTATGTGTAATAGTAATGAAATTTGAATATCCCCTTGTATTGGCAAGTAAACAGGTATTTAGCACTTAGTTTCAAGTTAATTATATCAAGCCTCCATTAAGAAACAGTAGGTATGAACCCATGCTGCTGATACAACTGAAAGTAGCTGAACAGGGAGGAGCTAATACCATATATAAGGAAAACCACCAGCTAGAGAGTCAGAATTTCTTGGAGCAAGCCACATGGAGGCTGAGAAGGAGAGGCCAGAAAGTGATTTTTATTTTGATAACAGAGCTTCTGTTGAGACTTTTCTTCTGGGAACTTCTCCTGAGAGCTTGCCAGAACCTGGCTGAGGAGCTACCATGAGTGACAGAGGAGGATCGCTGCTTGAAGGGATCTGTTGTAAAAGCTTGGGAATGTGGGTGTTCACTGAATTAATCATGTGTACCAACTTCATGGGTACTGTAAGGACTTTGACTTTCTGGTTCTGGAACTCAGTCTCTTGGTATTTGAATAAGGACATGAGGTGGACTAGCCACTAGGAACTTAATATGGAACAGGAACTGCATGGAGAGCTAGACAAGAAACTGGGAGCTGTCTGCCTTTGAATTCAAGTGGTAGTAGGTTAGATTGGGGCAGGAGCTGGGACCATCGAAGAGGAACCATGAAAGCTGAGAGCCTGCCTTGAGTCAAGATGAAAAGACTTCTCCTTGGGTATTTAATGCTGACATATGAGATTGTAACTTAATTGTGACCTAGGGGTGGATGGCCTTTGTACTTTCCACTACCCCTTAGGAGAGTACTGAGTAGTGACTGATGATATTGTAACTTAATTGCACCCCCTGGGTGGAGGACTTTGACCTTTCTACTTTGTGTCAATTAAGAAGGCTTGCCTCCTTAAGGGTGATTCAATTAAGGATTTACTAAATGAAAGACTTACTAAATGAATGTTATCTTTTGTTTAAAACTTAAGTGACCACTTTGGCAAAAACTATGTGGCCATTTTAGTGATTAGTTGTGAAATTATAACATTCTGAATGCTGTACTTGATTTTCTGTGAATGTTTTGTCATGGTTTGTTATTGAATAAATAGAGTTCACTATACTGTGTAATCAGAATTGTGAAAAGCTATTTACAACAGCAGTCCTCTGGAAAGCTAGTTGTGCTTGACTTTACAGTATGGGAACTCCTTCTACCAATGCAGATTATTATCCTTCCTTAGCTGATGAGTACTGGAGAGTTGTATGAGCTAAAAAGGGATTATATGTGCCTGGCAGTACAAAACTCTCTTTAAAAATATATATTTTATTTTAAACATACAAACTAAGAAAATGAAAAAAATACCCAAATACTGAACCAAAAATAATATATAAGAAAAGAAAAAAAGAACTGCCATGTGCACAGCAAAACATAAGAAATATACAAAATAGAGAACAATAAATTTTCATTTCAAGAATGTCTATTTAATAAATACTATGTATTGTGTTGAGCTATCCACCTTTTCTCTGATTCCTTGTAAGTTTTATTTTGTTCTCTGCTGTGCACTTTTTACTTTGTTATTTTCCCCCCTTTCTCTTCCCTCCCCAGAAGGCTACAATAAAGCATGGATATATAAATACAGACATATACACATATGTATCAGCAATGCAGTATTCACAATGCCTACAGTAACTATAAATATGCTGATATAGTTATTAATCACAAAATAGAACAGGCTCTCTACATAAGAAATATAGATAGTGCATTCATTTAAATACCAGAAGACTGAGTC
>CM053588.1:227554630-227565299 GCA_028646515.1 Pseudochirops corinnae
ATTTGATAGTCTGTTTATTACAGAGCCATTTCATACAGAGCCATGGTACAAGAAAATCTCAGGGTTTATATACCTCATAGCAAGAGTTCCTACATGAAGGAATGCACGACCCTTCTTAGGTCCTGATCACTCCCTATCCTAGCCCAAGGCTATTATACATTAAGACTTAAGTCCTAGGACCATGTCCGGAGGCACAAACAAACAGGGAGTCTCAAACAACCCTGAAACTTTCTTTAGTCATTCAAAGATCCAGTGAAAGCATCCACCCAGACAAGATTATACTCTAATCTGCATATCTGCCTCATAGAAGAGGGGGAGCATGAAAGTCTGGTCTACTACAATTTCCGGAGACAGTGATGGAAAAAAGAAAAGGACCTGTTCTATCATGTTTATAGCAACTGTCTTTGCAGTATCAAAGAACTGGAAATTGAAGAGATGTCCATCAATTGGGGAATGACTGAAAAAGTTATGATATATCATTGTGATAGAATGCTGTTGCTACAAAAAATGATTCACTCAATGATTTTAGAAAAAAAACATGGAAAGACTTGCATGAAATAAAGATGAGTGAAATGAATAGAACCAAGAGAACGTTGTATACACACTAATAGCAGTATTGTTTTAACAACAACTTGGGTGAATAAGTTATTTTGTAGATTATAAATACCCAAATGAACTATAAAGGACATATGAAGAAAGATGCTGTCTGAATCCAGAGGAATAACTGATAAGTAGAACTATGTATAAAATAATTTTACATATATATGTCTCCTTTGTTTTTGCAGATTATATATCACATGATTTCTGTGGAAACAAAAGTTCTATCATCCCTTACATATATGTTTATATATGCATACATATATGTATATACATATGCACATGCACACATACACATGCACACACACATAATGCCAATTTCTGTCAAATGGTAACCATCTCTAGGGTGGGGGAGGGAAGAAAAAGAAAATTATATGATAATTTTGTATATTTTAAGGAAACAGCAAGTTGTGTGTAGTAAATTTGCGGTTTTATGTGCAATCATTTTTTATTGTATTTTATTGTATATTGTGAAAATGCTTTATTCCATGAATTAAAAATAAAGTTTAATAATAAAAAAGAAAAGAAGAACTCTAGGGGCATCTAGGTGGTGCAGTGAATAGAGCACCAGCCCTGGAGTCAGGAGGACCTGAGTTCAAATCTGGCCTCAGACACTTGACACACTTACTAGCCATGTGACCTTGGGCAAGTCACTTAACCCAAATTGCCCTCCAAAAAGCAAAAAACCCAAACAAATGAAAAACCAACCAACCAAACAGAAAAACTCTACGCCCTGAGAAAGAGCTAATAACTGTGAATACAGATTGAATCATACTTTTTTTCACTATCTTCATATTTTTTGTTTTTAATTTTTTTTTTGCAACATGACTAATATAGAAGTACATTTTACATAGCATCCCATATGTAATTAATATAATGCTTTCCTTCTCAATTAGTGGGTAGAGGATTAGAGGAAGAGAGAATTTATAACTAAAATTACTTTTTAAAAAAATGAAAACTAAAGGAATGAATGAAGGAAGGAAAGAAAGAAGGAAGGAAGGAAGAAAGGAAGAAAGGAAAGAAGGAAGAAAGGAAGGAATGAAGGAAGGAAGGAAGGAAGCTATGTGATCCTGGCTGAAATAATTTAACCTATTTGAGTCTCAAGATGGAGACAATGAACTCACAACATCAGTTCGCAAATACAATGAGATAATCCACATAAAATACTTTACAAACCTTAAAGTTTTATTTTAATATTAGCTATTATAATAAAATCATCTTTACTTTTGTATCCAAAGTTTTAAGCCTGATATATTTGCATAAAACTCACCACATAGTTCTAACTCTGGAGAATGATGACCTTACAGTGTGTGCCTCTAAGGGATGGAGTTTGAGAGGTTTGAAGAGAAAAGATATTAATGGAATTAAAACAAGAAATAAACAGTTTTTCAGGGAGACACTCATAGAGAGAAAGAATGAATGTTAAAAAACAGACATGTAGAAGAAATCTGGCTCCACAACAACTCTGTGATTTCCAGCTTGCTTGCCTGGAGACTTTGGGAAATTTCACTTTGGGTGAGATCAAATTTTCTCTCTCTTGGTTGAGCTAAAATATCTTGCTCTCATTCACTCTCTGTATTATCTGTTATATTTTAATCTCTATATCTTCCCTGTTTTCTAGTTACAATTTTACTTCTTATTCTCTATTTGTGATGATCTTTTTTATAACTTCATTTGGTGGGAAGGAGTCAAGCTTACAGATAGAAGCTTGATTCACTCCCTTCTTCTTTAAACCCCAGACCAACATTTAATAAATGAAGATAGATATTATTTTAGTCCAATATCATTCTTTGAGCCAAATAGTATAACATTCTCAGTTCTCCTTAGTCTCCCCTCCAGGCAAGAATCAATGGCCCACTTGAAGAAATGCAGGCAAGATTCTCAATGTCTCCTCATGAGTCATATTTAGATAACTCCTTTGGACATACCCAGAACCCACGTGGACAATTCACTATACATTTTAAATTTGCAAGGGGGTTATCACAATAACTTACATTTAATTTTCTATTCTATCTACTTTTCATATATAAGAAATATCTCGTTTACTACTCTCAGACTTTTTCTTCTTGTTTTTGAAAAAAGTATGTGATGCGAACTATTTTCAGGAATTATTTATTCAGTCACTATCAGCTTAGAACTAATTCACCATTTTCTCTACTCACATCTTCCCAACATTAAGGATTTTCTGATTCCTCTGTTCAACCATTTTTCTAACATCAATACTCAAATAAATGGTTACATACTTAATAAAAGTATACATTTTCCTTTGGGAAATTCTATAGCAACTGAAACAATTTTTATTTGAACTTTAAAATATATCAGTATAGGGCCAAGAATGAAGGTAAAGACTTTCAGCCAAAAGTGAAACATTTTCAGAAATTTATGAAAAACTGAAACCAAGGGTTATAATGATATTTGTCTGGCAACTTTAGATGTAGCTTTTGCTGGCATGAATCCTATAATTAGGTCTTGTGTGCTGTTTCCAACTCATCCACCAGCATACTAATGTGCTAAAAAAATAATTCTAACAAGAAAATGAAGCACATTCTTTATTTCCTTAAACCATACTGTGTCTTTTCAAAGGAATCAGGATTTTTAGAACATTTCTTCATCTGTGGCAAAAATGACTTCTAAAAAAAAAGCTTTGGGGAACCAATTACCTATACTTTTATAGATGCCGATTCTATCATATATTTCCTAAACTAGAATATTTGGAATATTAGTTATTTCCCAGTTGACATAAAGTTCTTATATTATGAAATTATTTTAAAATTGAATAAGATATCTCAAATTACTTTGATCACTACTTTTGTGGTAGCAATAACATAAAGAAAATATGAATGCATTAGTCAATAAAGAAACATTAAATACTACTACATATCAGACCCTGTGTAATAATCTCTGAGGATAAAAAAAAAGACAGTTTCTGCCCTTGTGGCCCTCATAATTGGTTGGGAAAAGACTAAACAAATTGTGGTACATTAAAGTAATAATCATTGCATTGTAAGAAATGACTAATATAAAAATTTAGTAAAACTGCAAACTTATGAGAAGTGAAGCAAGTCAGAAAAAGATAAGGATATAGAGGATAGCAACAATAATTTTAAAAAAATAGAAAAGACCAAACAACTCAGTTCAATGCAATGATCAACACTGACTCCAGAGGACTGATTGTGAAACACATCTCCCCATTCTTTTTGGAGAGATAGTTAACTATTTGTATGGAATGAAGCATATACTAGTTTCATGGCATGGCTAAGATATTGATGCGGTGCTGAGGTGCCTTTGTAAACATTTGGGGTGCCTTTGTAACATTGTTGTAACGTCAGTCTGTAAAAATCTCACTTGTGTTCAGGTACCTATGTATGTAACGTCAGTCTGTAACATCAGCCTGTGCGATTAAGTTGTAAAGCTCATACTTGCCCCCAGCCATAAAACATTAACTCTGTCTCTCCCCTGCCCCCAGCCTAAACGTTTTCCCTGAAACCATTAACTCTATAACTATCTATCCTTGCTTGGTATAATAACAAGCCATACCTATGAATCCTTCAAAAGCATTCTATAAACAAATCCTTAGTTCGAGAAATGTATACCTCCTTTGTTCTAGTGGCCAGCTGCAAACTATGAATCTTTCAATGCATTATCAGTAAGATAACTTCTCACAATCAGACTCATCCTGAATCCCCAATTAGCCCAGCTTCCCAACATCCATCTTGTCAAAAGGGACTTTGATGGCTAACAGGCTGGGTACTTCTCATTCAAATTTGACTGCTGGCTGACTTTATGACGTTTCAAGGCAAAAACCACACCTCCCTTCCCAATCCCCCTCGAATTTCTCCCAGTGAATTATGGGCAATACTCATGCACAGTTGATATAAAAAGTACATGTTCCCTCAAGCACTGACCACTCCTTAACTCCTCCCTAACCCCTCCCTAACTCCACCTTTGCACACCTAGTTAGCATAATTGATATCAGATTTATGATTTTATTACTATATAATCAATATCCCTATTTCCTACACTTTGCAGGCTTTCTCTGACACCCCCCTACCCGCTGCAAAGTGTAACATAGAACTTTATAACTCTGCCTTAAATCCCTGTCAGCTTGCAGGTCCCCTTATCCCACCCCTGCCTGCTGCAAAGTCAGTGTAACAATAAACTTTTATAACTGTGCCAAAAGACAGCTGAGTCCAGTAATTCATTTCAGACGACAAACCCTCAAGGATTTCATTAGAAATCCCCACCTCTTATACCTCTTCAATATTAGTTAATTTGATTCTACTTAATTAGAAGGGAGTTTTCTCTTCAGGGTTTATATTGGGGGATGAGAACAAGCTGTTGTTTTTAACAGTCTATAAATAAAATATATATATTTATAAAAGTGAATAGAAAAGAAAAAAAAAAACAGAAACATTCTCTTCCAGTATTTTTTAAGTGATCAAAAAGGTGATTTCCATCTGCAAGTTGTTTAATGGAGAGCGGTTAGATACCCATTTGCTCTGCCCAGGATTGACCATTGGTCTATTTCTTCTTCATCAATGTATCATAGCCATACACACACACACACACACACACACACACGCACGCACACACACACCACACACGCACACACATACACACACACTATAGATATATATTATTTATGTATATATTGTGTGTACCTATTAGAAATATATAAATGTATATATAACATTATGTTACATATATTTTATATAATGTATATATGTGTGTATGTATGTGTGTGTATATATATGTATGTGTGTATGTATATGATGATATTTCAGATTCCTGAATTATTTTTTCAGTGGATTTCACAAGCTTCATAGAAGACCCTGGACAAACTCTCATAATATTTAACAGGCTGAGCTCATGGAATTTCTAATAAAATAAGCTATGCATAATGATAGGATCACCTTGCTAGTGACAAGCCCCAGAATGGTTAATATTATACCTGTCTGCATTCATGCTGTTCATATCATGGGTGGTAAATCACCATTGGTCCATTTTAAGCATTCTTGCTGTTCTATTCAGTTATAATCAGCACAACTGGGACTGAAAAAGCTGACTGAAAAGCCTGGGTTTGTCTGTATGCTGCTCATGCTAAAGTACTGTCTACAGAGTGCAGTCTTAGAAATTACAATAGATGTGTGGCAAATTGACCTCAGATTTTTAGGTCTCTTTTTTGCTCATGTGGAAATTCTTTAGTGAGCCAATGAATTTCAAGTAGTGGACTGGAGTACAACATCTTATTTGCAGGATCAAGTAGGAATAATTCTAGTGTTAAAACTAGGCATGCATAGAAAACAAAAACACAATATTAACTATGATATACTAGAAATGCTCTAGCAATTTTCCTTTTCTCCAATCTGTAACATAAGGCATAAGAATGAGAGTGAAAGTGTGTGGGTGGGAATCTCACTTGTTTTTTCACCCTGCTTTTAGTTACCAGTATTTCATTTCTTTCTCATAGCAGACTGGGCACATTTTTATGGTGTTAGAATATGGAGCATAGTTTTAGGTGGGATGGGCAGGCTGATGGCAAGATACGAGCAATGGTGCATTTTTAAATGATGTCTTCACTACATTTTTGACATACTTGCATATATTACCATATCATGAGATTTAAAGCAGGGATAGCATCACACACATGTTTTCCTAAAGAAGCTTTAATTCTTTGAAAAACCACTATACAAAGCTTTTGAATTGTCCTTTTGCATTATATCAGAAGAACATCTGTACTATACCCCCCACCCCCACCCCAGGGAAATCCTTCCTGATCTGAGAACTGATAAAGCATAGCTATGTTCTTCCTTGCGTTGTTCTGATAGTTCATTCTCCTCCTCAAAACACCGTAATAATTCCTAACTACTCCATACAACAAAAAACCAAACCCATTTCTGTATGCTGCAAGAAAGTCTTGTGCTCTTCCCTCATTTCCATATAGTAGGTGTTTAATAAATATTTGTTGAAGAGAAATGAAAAATGTCATACTTTTATCATGCACCACATCCCCACACAGGTTTTTGTCCACATTTTTCGCCAGTCATTTTTGTTATTAGAGTAGATAATTATTTCTGTTTGGAAAATAGATCCCTCCAATTTCCTGGAATGCTTCTTCTAGCAAAGAACTGCTTGTACTTTCTTTAACAGAGGTTTGCTCTCCCATAATTGAGGAGTTAATGATAACGCTTAAATGCAACTATTTATTGAACTGCCTATTGTATTTAAGACATTGTGCTACTAGAAATGCAAAGATGTAAACAACAAACAAACAACTCAAATCCTCCCTACAAAGAGATTAGTTCTTCTCTGTGGTGGGGAGTACACAGATAATTAAGATACATAGTTTATTGTACCTTGGGGAAAGGAGAGATACAAAATACTCTAGAAAAAATATTAAAGTGAGAGAAGAAACTCAGCATGGTTTATACATGGGAATATGAAATGCTTCAAGGAGTAGAGGCCCTGGCCTGAATTTGGAAGGAAGAGAAATACTTTGACAATCTGATATAAGGAAGAAGAATAATGGAGGCATAGAAATTCTTGAGAGTAAGGGATAATATTGTGAAATCAGGGAATAGCTATTTGAAAGTAATGGCTGAAACATAGAATATATGAAGAGAAAATTGGTTGGAAAGTTAAATTGGATCTAGCCTTGGGAGAGCTGTAAGACAAAGCTATGGATTTTATATTTGATCCTTGAGACACTAGGGAGCCAATGAAGGTTTTGAGCAGGGACGTGATATGGTTAACCTTTACACTGGGAAATCAAGTAGGGTAAGGCTTTTGGCTCTGGCTCTTTCTTGACTGATTATTATTGAAGAAAGAAAACAAGTTGCTGTGTGTCTCTAGGTAAGGCAGGGGATTTGAGCCTTTTCTCATTAGAGAAGGCAGAAAGCCAGTAACACATGGTCTATTTGTGTGTGTGTGTGTGTGTGTGTGTGTGTGTGTGTGTGTGTGTGGTGTGTGGTGTTTCGATTATGTCTATTCTGCTTTTAAGTGAAGGAGATTGGAGGTAGCTATGACATTGTGAGTTTTGAGAGGCTGATAGATCTAATATGTTTAGGGATGGAATCCTTCTTAAGGTTTGCAGTGGGCCAGTCCATTAGTGAGGTCTTGTGGAATGAAGTGAGAGATCTAACCCAGTGGCAGGATGAGACAAAGACCAACCAGTGTGCCGTGATACATTTTGAAGTGAACCTGGTGAAGGTAAATTCTATGTAGAAACTGTTACCTTTAAGTTGACCCTCTCAAGTACTAAGGTATAGGTAGAGTGTGCCACCCAGTAGGTGAGTACAATATTTGTCTTTTCTTAGTAAGTAATCCCTTTGTAGAAACAAATTGATATGAATTGGTTAAAGACCCACTATATTATTATTTGAAGTGAATACTAGTGGGGGTGTTGAGGAAAAACACCAGAATGGAGAATCCACACCATGAAATCAGCGAACTTCCACTGCTCATCATCATGTCTTCTCAGAAGTAGACTCCCCAGTCTGTTCTTTGTAGGATATACACATTTTTACATAAAGTTGAGAAGGAGTCTATCCTACAGGTTTTCCTCTGTGTTCCTTGTAGAGTTCAGAATGAGAACTGTGTCAGCATCTGTCAAGTCTCCTGCAACTTCATCATATTTCCACACATTTTAACTTTTGACATCCCTACTCCTCAGTGCGAGTGTTTGAACTCCTTGGCAGAAAAAGAAAAGATTTCTAGTTCACAGACTCTGAAGGCTTTCTGAGTAATTCAATGAAATGACAATTTAATAAATGCCTTCCATGTTCAAGGCACTAAAGAAAAAAGTCTTGTCCCCAAAGGAACTTATATTCTAGTGGAAGAGGATATAACTTATACATAGATATGTATAATAATAATAGCGCAGATTTAGGTCTTTTTTTAATTCAATTTTATTTTCAATTCTAGATTCTCTCTCTCTTACTATCCCTTCCCTCACCCATAGAGTAGGCAAGAAATACAGAACCCTTTAGAAATATGAAGTCATGCCAAAAAAAAAAATGTCCATTATCCACTTTTTGAAAAAGACAAAGAAAAATAGTTGCTTTAATCCACACTTTGAGGCCATCAATTCTCAATCTGCAGGTAGATAGCAATTTTCATCATTTGAAGATTTGGCGTGTTCTTGTATTGATCAATTACTAAGTCTTTCACAATTGGTTATTTTTACTATATTGTTATTACTGTTTAAATAGTTCTATTGGTTTTACTTCATTTTACATGAGTTCATATAAGTCTTTTCAGCTTTTTCTGAAACCATTTTCTTCATTGCTTCTTACAGAAAAATAATATTTGATTACATAAATATACAATAACTTCTTTAGTCATTCCTCAATTAATGTTTAATACCCTCAGTTTTAAAATCTTTTCCTTTTCCTTTGATTTATTTGTGGTATAGTAGAAGTTTTGAAGGGTGAAAGAGTATGCACAGTTTAATAACTTTGGGAAAATAGTTCCAAATTGTTTTCTGTAAAAGTTGGACTAGTTCACAGCTCCACCAAAAGTTCATTGGTTTACCTGTTTTCCAATAGCTTCTCTAGCATTTGTCATTTTCTTTTTCTGTCATCTTAGCCAATCCTATGAGAGAGTTATAACTTTAGAGTTGTTTTAATTTGTACTTCTCTAATTTTTAGTGATTTAGAACATTTTTTCTATATGACTATTTATAACTTTGATTTCTTCTTCTGAAAATTTATGTCAATATGTTTTTACTACTTATGAATTGAATAATGGTTCTTATTCTGATAAATTTTGCTCTGTTCTCTCTCTCTTCCTCCCTCCCTCTCAAATGAAACTTTAGTCAGAGAAATTTTCTTCAAATTCCCCCCTCCTGTTTTCTCCTTTTCTTTTAATTTTACTTCCATTGGTTTTGTTTGTGCAAAAAAAAAAAAAGAACTTTTAAAAATTATTCATTTTTACCTCCCATCAACATGTCTATCTTGTTTGGTTGTGAACTTTGCACCAACTTAGACATCTAAAAATTTATTTCTTTCATGCTCTACTAATTTGCTTATGATATAACCTTTCATGTCTAAATCATTTTAGCTCATCTTATTATATAGTGTCAGATTTTGGCCTAATTTCTGCCAGACAACTTTCCAGTTTTCCCAGTATTTTTGTCAAATAGTGAGATCTTACCCTCGAATCTGGGATGTTTGAGCTTATTAAACATTAGTCTATTATGCTGTGTATATTTTATACTTCTGTGTTTTATGTATCTAATTTATTCTAATCATATGCCATTTTGTTTTTTATTCAGTTCCATATTATTTTGACAATCACAGCTTTGTAGTCTAGTTTGAGATATGGTACTGCTAGGCACGTTTACTTCCCATTTTTCCCCCATTGATTCACTTGATATTTTTGACTCTTCGTTACTTCAGATGAATTTTGTTATTTCTTTTTTTAACTCCAGAAAATAATTCTTTGGTAATTTGGTTGGTATGGAACTCAATAGGTAAATGAATTTAGGTAACATTGTCATTTATATTATATTGGCTCTGCCTACCAAGGAGCAAATAATATTTCTCCATTTATATCTGTCTTTATTTGAGTGAAGAATGTTCTGTAATTGTGTTCATATGATCCCTGGATTCATCTTGGCAAGTACACTCACAAATATTTTTAACATTTTTTCATTTGTTTGGACCTATTTGATAGTATCTTGATTTCTCATAATGTCATTTGCTTCCATGTGCTCCACTCTAATTCTGAAGGAATTATTCTCTTCAGAAAGCTTTTGAGATTGTTTTTTCATCTGGCAAATATGACTTTTTAAGGCATTCTTCTCCTCATTGGCTTTTTGGGCCTCTTTTGCCATTTGAGTTAATCTATTTTTAAGGTGTTAATTTCTTCAGTCAGGTTGTTGACTCTCTTTTCATGATTTTCTTGCAGCATTCTTATTTCTCTTCCCAATTTTTCCTCCGCTTCTCTCATTTGGTTTTCAAAATTCTTCTTAAGCTGATCTATGGCTTTTAGGCAATCTTCATGTTTCTTGGAAGCTTTTGGTGTGGGAGTTCTGACTGTGTTGTCTTCCTCCTGTTCCCTGCTTTGATCC
>CM053588.1:227565399-227581692 GCA_028646515.1 Pseudochirops corinnae
TCTACAGTTAGGTTCCTGTTCTTACTTTGCTTCCTATGCTTCCTCATGGTTGGCCAGTCACTGATTTTTTAGCTCTGTGGAACTCTGCTTCCAGAGGGGAAAGCTCTGTCCCAAATTGCTGGGGTTTTCTCAGCTGCTGGCAATTTTAGGAGGCTGCTGCAGCCCCCACCAGCTTTGGCTCACTGAAAACACACCCCAGGACTACCACCCAAGACTATGATCTGGATCCAGGCCACTCAATGCAAGAGCACTTGGCGTCTGAATGATTGATTGGCCCCCCTGCAGTCTGCAGGCTGGGAGCTCTGAAGCAGCAACATGGAGGCGGCTGCAGGGCCTCCACTTCTGCTGCTTCCTTGCCCTGGAGGCAGTTTGGCTGGACCTGCTTATCTCCCCCAGTTTTAGCCAAGTTCCACTGACCTTTCACTTAGTCCTTTTTTTCTTATGGCTTGATAATTCTGGATAATTCCACAGCTGCCACTGATCGGCTCTCCTGAAGCTCCAGCTGCGTCTCGGCCCGGCTGGTTATGCCGCCCCCAGGGCCAAACTGGCATTTCAGGCTGGGTTGGTTTTGGTTCCCCACACTGAGATGGTCCTTCCTAGCTGAGCTGCCTTCAGCAGGAAGTATATCTATGTGTGTTTTAGAGCCCTAAAATTTGTTTAGAGTCATATTTTATGGGTATTTTGAGGTGGCTGTGTGGGAGCTGCCGAACCTTGCTGCTCTACACCACCATCTTGGCTCCGCCCCTATTGACTTCCCTATTGTCTAGTGCTTTTAAAAGGAGAATATCTTATTTTTCATAAGCTTTTCTTGCATCTTTTGAAAAGAACTCAGCTGATTCTTGTTTTTATTACTGTTATGGTCAGTTATGTCGACAGTTTACCTAATACTGAATCCACCCAGCATGCCTGGCATATATTTTACCTGCTTATAGCATGTGATCTTTGTTATACAGTGTTGTAATCTCCTTGCTAGTATTTTACTTAAAGTTTTTGTATAAATATTCATCAGAGAAATTGTTTTATAGTTTTCTTTCTCTGTTATTACTTTCCCTAATTTAAATATCAGCACTGTAGTCAAAGCACACGCAAAGAAACAAAAGCTTCTGCAAAGATGATTCCACTCACCATCAGTACATGGTATATGTGCATGCTTGTGGACAATATAAAATCAGGCATACTTGAAAGACGAACTGTTCTTGTTGTGAGAGAACTCAGTAGTTATCACATCCAAATAGCAAGTCTGAATGAAGGAATACTGGCAAATAAAGGCCACTAAAGATGAAGCTGGATACACATTTTTTTTGGAGTGGCTGCACCTGAAGCTGGTGTAGGTTCTGAAATCAAAACTTATCCAGTCAACAAGCTTGTAGACCTACCAAAAGGAGCAAACAACAGGTTCATGACAGCATGATTGCCACTTACAGGAAAGTACCATGTCACCATTATCAGTGCATATGGTCCCACCTTAATGAACCCTTACAAGGTCAAAGGAAAATGTTATGAAGACCTGGAAACCCTCATCATCAGTGTGCTGAAAGAGGACAACCTTATTATTCTGGGTGACTTTAATGCAAGAGTAGGTATAGACTATCAGATATGGCAGGGAATCCTTGGGAGGAATGGAATTGTAAATAGCAACAGCAATAGTCACTTACTGCTGAGGATTTGTGTGCCTCATGGCCTCATTATACATACTTTAGTTTGCTTAAACACAATAAAACTTTGTGGATGTACCCTTTTAGCAATCATTGGAATTTAATAGACTACATCATTGTAAGAGGAAGAGACAGATGGGATGTGAGAGTGACAAAGGCAATGCGTGGTACAGAGTGCTGGACTAATCATAGCCATCCTCTCCAAGCTGAATATTCACATTCAATAAGTGGCCCCAAGGCAAGATAACTACCAGAAGACTTAATATCAATAGATTAAAATACTTCTCTGATAAGGAACATTTTGTGGCTAACTTGGAGGGAGAGCTGAGACAAAACATGGTTGACAATAGTTGAGCAGAGGAGTGGGTAGCTTTCAGAGATTTGGTGTACAGCACTACATTTACTTATCTGAGTCAGAACACTCACTAACATCAAGATAAGCTTGATGAAAAAATTCAGAAGATGATAAATGAAAAATGAGTACTCTACAGGGCTTATGAGCTGGATAGTTCATCTGTCTCTAAGAAGGTAGCATTTGACTTCTTCAAAAGTAAAGTGCAAGCAAAGCTTAGAGAGAGTTGAAGGATTCTTGGCTCAGTAAGAAAGCAGATGAAATTCAGTTTTACACTGATAGTAGCAATTGAAAGTGATTTTATGATGTCTTGAAAGCTGTTTACAGGCCAAAGACATATGGTGCATCTCAACTACTCAGTACTGATGGAGTCACATTGATTAGTGATAAGGACAAGATCCCAGAGAAATGGACTGAACACTTCCATAGTATTCTCAACAGCCTGTCATCAATGCTGAATGCATTGACCATATACCCCAGGTTAAAGTCAATCCCCTTCTAGCCAAACTTCCAACTGAAGAAAGCTCGTCTCCTGTGGCATAGCACCTGGTGCTGATTCTATTTCAGCTGAAATTTACAAGGTAGGGGGTCCACAGCTCATACAAAAGCTGACTGAAATTTTCCAGGTTATATGTCAAGAGGAAGTTATCCCCCAAGTCTTCAAGGATGCCTCCACTGTCCATCTCTATAAAGGTAAAGGAAATAGACTGTCCTGTGACAATCACGGGGTGATGTGTGTGTGTATGTGTGTCTGTCTGTCTGTGTCTGTGTCTGTGTCTGTGTCTTAGTCATTTTGCCATTGCTGGCAAGATTCTTGCCAGAGTCATCCTTAATGGGCTGATCCTTCACCTGGAAGGTTTTTATTTACCTGAGAGCCAGTGTGGTTTCAGAAAGGGCTGAGGAGTGGTTGATAATGATGTTTGTTGCTTGATAACTTCAGGAGGAATGCTAGAAACAAAACAGAGGTCCATACACAATGTTCATTGATCTGACCAAGACCTTTGATACTGTCAGCTGGGAAGCCTTAAGGAAAATTATATCAAAATTTGATTGTAAGGAGAAGTTCATCAGCATTGTACATTGATTTCATGATGGCGTGCTTGCCCAGGTTCTGTATAACAGATAATGATCTTGTGCTTTCCCAGTCACCAGTGGAATGAAGCAAGGCTGTGTGCTTGTGCTCATGCTTTTTAGCATGGTGTTTTCCGCAATGCTATCAGATGCCTTCAATGAAGATAAACACAGCATCGTGGTCAGTTACTACATTGATAGTAAATTATTTAATTTTAAAAGGCTACAAGCCAAGACCAAAGTAGAGGGAGGGTTGGTGCATGATTTTATTTTTGTTGTTGTTGTTTGTTTACAGATGATTGTACACTCAATGCAGCCTCTGAAGCTGAGATATAAAAAGTGTGGATCAATTCTTTCTTGCTCATGCTAATTTTGGCCTAACAATTAACAACAAGAAAACACAAGTTCTTCACCAACCTGCTCCATACCATCCATTCACTGAACCATCAGTTATAGCAAATGGAGAAATTTTAAATATCATGAGTGAGTTCACTTACTTTGGCAGTATTCTCTCTAGGGATATACACATAGAGGCTGAGGTTTTTTACTTTCTTCCCTCAGCAAGAGTTTTGCTTCTGGCCACTCCTTTCTTTATTATACCCTTCCTATCATGAGATTCAAGTATTGCCCACTGTGACCCATTCTCCCTTCCTTCGTATAATCTTTTTCTTGCATACCTCATTTATGTGAAAGTTTTCACCATTTTTGTTCTCCCTTTTCAGTTGTCTCTCTTTATCTTGCATTCTTTTTTTCATCTATCATCCTAATGTAATAGAATCACAGTCATGCCTTTTATCTAAGTAGATTTTCTTTAATAGCCTTAGTGATAATAAAATTCAGAAGGTTCACTTACCCTCTGTCTCAGTTTCCTCATCTGTAAAGTGAGGATAATTATAGTTCTAAACTCCCAGGATTGCTGGGAAGATCAATTGAGATAATTGTAAATTACTTAGCACAGCCCCTGGCACATAATAAATACTATATATTAACTATTATTAATTGAAAATATGGTCAGAATATGGCAAAACAGAGTGCTTCTGTTTTGCCCAAACCCAAATCACAGGTCACTACTCACCACCTGATTTGTGGCCCCACCATGGTCCACCATTAATCCCCTTTATGTCTTTGTTCCTACCCTACACCCTTTAATAGCTTGAAACACCTTAAGGCATAGTCCTGGGTATTGCCCAAGGCATAGTCCCCTCTCCTTCCAGAATCAGCATTACTGTATGTTCTCCCTGAACCAGCATACTGTACAAGGTTCGGCCTAGGGTTATGGTGCAAGAATATCTTATGTAGAGACCATCCTGTCCTGTTCTGCTGACCAAGCAGGGTCCCCACACCCTTCGCCCAGAACATGACCCTGGCCTGTTCTGGGGAATTCCAGTCCCCCTTACCCTATAACCCTCCATCCTGTTCTGGGAAGCTGACTACAACCCTCCACCCTGTGCCCTCCACCCTGTTCTAGGAGGGACCCCCATGTCACAGGAAGGTTGCACCCTTGTACCCTTGCGCCATATTCCCAAATTAGCCCTGAGCTATAGATCCAACCAATGGCTGTTCTTGGCTTCTGTATATCATTGCTTTGGCTAGCTTACCTCCTTGATTATGGTTTTTATGGTTTTAGCCTTTATAAACAATGCCTGTACCTTCAATGGGCATTACTGATTTGAGTTTACACTGCAGTAGTTGCATGCTTGCTCCATAAATCCACACCTAAATTTACCTTGAACCCAGATCTCGGCTTGCCCTTATTCTCTGCACAACAGTTCAAGGTGACTAATCAGGACATCTCAGCAATAAGACAGAATCCTAAAACTGGTTGGATTGATGCTCCCAGGGTGAGTCATAATTTCTGGAGATGGGGTTTTGGAGTTATATTGGAGCTCAGGAGAGATAATTTTTAAAATTTCAGTGTGACTCTTTAGCTTGATTTATTATTTTGTTGCTTACCCACATTAAATAAAGTGGTGGTGAAAATGTTAATAATGAACCTAGAAGTGTGCTATGAAGAGTATATTCTTCCCCCTTCCCCCCAATTAGAGCTGGTTGTTAGCAGCATACCACTCTTGGGTTCTCATTTTAGGTGGGGAAAAAGTGAACAACAACAGAGCAGATGGCAGACAGGTAATTAAGCCAGCTCCTGGTTTGAGATAGATTGCTGTATAATGGAGTGGAAGACTTGAAGCATCATAGTTTTTAAAAGCTCACCTTCCAATCAGTTCATGTCCATAGCTTTCTACAGCAGTCACTTGGTTAATATAGGAAAACTAGTAATGTTTAGCAGATGACTAGTTTTATAAGCTTGTCCCTTATCTTATTCTAAGCTGTTCTAAACAGGTATCTTCTTGAGATTTTTCTACCTGGTAGCTCCTTAATCTTATCTGGAGGATAGGTATAATGTGTCTACAACAAATTTCATAAATCTTCTCTGATGCTTTTTTTTCATTGGTTTTTTGGTTCACTAATACTCTTACTTGGTCATTAATATTTCAGCCAACTCTGATGCCCTTCAAACATCTTTATAATAGATTGTCATGGCTTCCCTAAGAGAATACATTGCCTTCCAGGGACTGGTTGATCCTCTCACTTGTTCTTCAGTTAAAATTCCTTAGACAATCTGAGCATCTATGAAAATTTTCTGAAATTCTTAAGGGCATGTGCCTGAAGGATCTAGTATTCTTCTTCACCAATGAAGTTTTATCATAAGTAGGTCTTATTTCTTAATTTCCTTAATGTCTGTAGTTATATCTTTATTAATCAATTTCTCAGGGATGGGAAATTCTTTTATTTTTAATATTCCCTTTCCTACTCTGCACCATTATAGATATTAGAAGCATTGTAGACTATTCAATATATAAAAATTAAAGCAATACATTTGGCAAAAGAACCTGAACTCACCTTTTTAACTTAATACTTGTGATCTGAGGCAAGTAATTTCATCTTTCTAAGTCTCAGTTTCTCTATCTTGAAAATGAATTTAGAATTTTATAATCTACAAAATCCTGCTCCTGGTCTAAATCTGAATAATCAGTTTTCTCTCACATTTTGTGAGATATTAATTCAAAATTATCACTTCCACTAACTAACTTTTGACAAGTCACAGATTCTTTGCGCCTCAATTCCTGAACCTCTACAATGCATTGAATTATGCATTGATATTTGAGGTCCCTGGAAGTACTAGAATTCTATGACCCTCTATGTTTCTAATAATAATTTTTCATATTTTTCCTAGTGCTTTATGACTTACCAAATTGATTCTTCACATCTATATAACTTCAATTTCATCAATATCTCAGTATTGTTGAATCAACATCTATATCTATGGATTCAGTAATGTTCAAATAAGCATCACTTCCATTGGGTTTTATTCTTTCTTAAGCAAGAAAGTTTTTGAGTAGACAACACTTTACTATATTAGTAAGCAAATCGTCAAGAAAAACGTGATGGCTGTCTGTTTCATTTCTATAATTCACACTGACTTTTAGCTCCGTAGAGACTTCTTTTTCAATTACCTTAATTATTTCTATTGTTAAAACTGAGTCCCCTGAATTTTTACTATCTCTTAATTGCTGACAGTCTGTTCCTGAAACAAAAATCAAAGTTTAGCAATCAAGAAATTATTCTGCAAAAACGGTGAGAACTGAGTCCCAATTCCTGTGAATCCCAGGACACATCTATCAGTGCTAAAGGCATGAAAACCCAATGTTATTTGTACAATTGCCTTTATAAGACTAGACAAAAAATTCACCAATTGACTCTAACTAGGAAACATTCAACCAAATGCTACTCTGGGGGAGCAAAGCGCACCCATACTTTGGACAAGATTTGGATTTGTCAACATTTTTAGCTTTCATTTGCTTCTGTTCCTAGCTAATACAAATGGGAGGAGTGTACATCCTCCATTTATAAAAGAAGTCATAAATGTTTTCAAGAAATACAAAATGGGTTTGTTTTATACCTCCTTTTCCCTGCTCCAGACTTGCTGCTTTACAGAAATTTCAACTTTTGTTTCTTTGTACGCTGAATTAATTAGTTTCAATATGAACTATGCTTTTCTGATTTTCACAACACCAGTGGGTTCCTGCCAAATTAATTTTCTGTTTGTAGATGGCCCATTAACTACAATATAAAGCCTCTGTCCCTCCGGCAAGAAATCAAAGAACACATTTACTCTGTGTTTTGCAATGATGAATAAAGTGGTGGGATAGTTTACACTTCTATTCTCAACTTTAACCAGATCAAAACATTGGGGTTTTTCAGTTTCTGTTTATAAATGATCAGTTGATTGAATTTCTTAGCTTAATGATTTATTATATATATATTCACACATAGAATATACACATTTATGAACACACATGCACACACTCATACACATAGGCATATATATGCACATGCATGTGTATCATGTATCATGCATCTGGCATACATATGTCATGTGTATATGTACACATACTTGTATATAGACACACAGATATACACATGTATGTATGCACACGTATATACATATACACATATACACACTATATATCTATGCAGCTATGTCTGTATCTATCTGACTATACTGTTTCAGAGATGATGACTTTGATGTATATTTTTCAGTAAAATGTAAGCACCATTAAAATGTAAAATCCTTCAGGGTAGGGACTAGTTTAGTATTTCTTTGCATCCCTTCCCCCCCAGCTGATTGCTGAGTTAATAGTAAGCACTTATAGATGCTTGTTGACTGAGTGCTGAGCAACTTTCTTTGTAACTATAGCACCCAAACAGTCCTTTGAACATAGTATGTGGTTAATAAATGTTACTGAGTTCAATTTAAAAATGTAGTGAATGAATAAAATGTTCAATAAATAGTTACTGATTTCTCTACTTTCCAGATTCCCATCGGATTGGATCTTATCTCTTCACTCTCCACACTCTATTTCCCAGCTACCACATGATTGATGTACAATGTTAGAAATTTTTTATATTATTATTATAAACTTTTCTATAGCAGGAATATTTCATTTATTTTCTCTTTTGGCATTTTTGTAGAGGAAACTGTAGAAAAACTAGAATTCAAAACTCTAAAACTTCAATGACCTTGATACTGCTTAATCCTAAAATTTAATGATAATTACCTCTCCAAAAGGAATCTTTTTGGCAAAAAAGCCTATGATTATGGTACTTCCATTCCTTTGATCATTCATTCCTTGTACTGACTTAAAGGTTTCAACTTTGGTGATGTGCTCATTATAATCACTTTGGATTAGCAGTGGCCAATGGTTGTCCAGTTGGCTAAAATTATTTTTTACATGAGTCACACATAAAGAGAGTAACTGGGAGAATTTGGCAGGTGTTATTTTTAGTTAGCTCTACAAATAGGGAATTTTAATCCTCTGAGAAAACGTTAGAATGAGGGTGCTGGGACATAAATATTCTTTTGTGTAAGGAAAGATAGTTTAATTAGTAAAACCACGATAAGGTATTTATGTAGCCTTGAAGAAATGGCCTGAAGCAAGGCACCAAACTGACTGCAGTAGCCTGTGCTTAAGTTAATCAAACTGTCATGTGACATTCCCTTATTAATACCTTGAATGCTTATTGCCTGAGGATCCTTGACATTTTTGTATTATGATGACCTTGCAAAGACCTGGCTAAGTAAAACAAAACAAAAAAATTAAAGTGAGTGAGTTTGTAAACTATGCCAAAAAAGCTACAAAATCTGTCAGCAATATCTGGTAGGCTTCAATAATAGAGAAACAATAGAATTTAGTTTTTAGCTAGAATAATTGAATATAGAAAGCTACTAAGCTGGGTTCTGTTTAACATCTCCCCTGTCTAAATCTCTTCCCTCACTTTACTGCTCTGTAAAGAACATGTTTCATGATGACAAAGTACAGGATCTGGGAACCCCCTTGAGCTCTTCTTGAATCTTCCCACTGGATCTGCTATTCCTTGGAGCCTGATATCCTTTCATTATTGTTATGCCCAATTCTCTATCCCTTAACCTAGCCTAGCCCTCCATTTTCTGTTATCTTCAGATTGCCTTTTGCTACTTCCCACTCTTGATCCTAACAAAACCCCATTCTCTTGGTTCCTGGCATCAGACCTCTAGTCACCCTAGCCTACTGGCCACTCCCATTAAGATCCTCCCTAGACCCCCCCTTCTCTAGACTACATGGTCAACCTTAGGACCCTCCCATAGGGTCTTTCTCTGTGCATATGATCCTTTCTGTGTATAAGATCCATCTTAGCCTCCATGAAGGTGCTCAGAATCAATCTGACCTACGTACATTAGCTAACAAAGTGCTTGGATTCTTGAAGAGTCTGCCCAAATGGCAGATCTTTAAACTTTGTTTTTCTTTGGCTGAATGACGGCTTAAGTCCAATTCATTCAGTTAGGGCATGAATGTTGCTATTTTGTGGTCCTGTTGAGATTTGGGGTTTAGGAGTACTCAGATTCCCAAAATACCAATATGCCAGGTCCTGCTGAATGTATAGACTCCTTAAGAGTCTACCTAATACAGCGAATCTTTAATAAACTTTGTTTTACTCTGGCTGAGAGAAGGCTTGAGTCAAATTCATTCAGCAGGACCTGGCATGTTGGTATTTTGGGGTCTCGAGGACCTCTAAACCCCAAACCTCAACATGGCCATCAAGAACTTATAATCATGGATAGTTTTGCATTTATTAAAGCACTGTGTTGATATAGTATTTTTTTGAGAACTCAAGATACTTGCAAAAGCATTGTTGCATATATCTTCATAGTATAAGAGTAGGGAAGAGATGAATAAAAAGTCACCTAATAGGGAAAAATTAAAGCATGGGGATATGGAACATTATCTAATCATACCATGCTAAATCCGGGAAGCAACGTTAGCATCGGGGACTTCCTAGGCTCTTCCAGTGAGTGTTGTTACCTGACTGAGAAGAAGAAACAGTTTCTGCAATCAAGAAAATCCTGAGGATGCATGCTTTCCTAATCTATTTTAAAAATAGATAGAAGATAATGTTGTGATACAATGGACAGAGTGTTGTACTTGGAGAGAAGACCTGGGTTCAAATAATAGCTCTCTAGTAGCTATGCAGGCAGATGGCAGGTAGGTGCTACAGTGGATAGAGCACCAGAACTGGTTTCAGGAAGACAGGATTTCAAATCCTGCCTCAAAGACTCTTACTACCTCTGTGACTCTGGGCAATTCACTTCAAGTTAGAGACTTCACAATTTCCTCATGTGTAAAATAGGGATAATAATCGTACCTACCTCCCAAAGTTGTTGTGAGGATCAAATGAGATATTATTTGTAAAGTGCTTCGCAAATATTGAAGTGGTATAAATGTTAACTATGATGATGATGATGATGATGATGAGATATGTTCTGCTTTGGCAAAGTACAAGATAAGTGACTGCCTTTAAGCTAGATTCTCCATCTATTCTACATCTAGTAAATGAAATTCAGTCTCCTATTCTGGTAAAGTCTCCAGGCTATTGGTGACTTACTGAACATATAAATGAATGAAAAGCATTTATTAAGTACTTGATAAGTGCCTGGCACTGTGCTAAAGCCTGCATACAAATGGAAATACACTGTCCTCTAGCAGATTACATTCTAGTAGGGGAATACAACCTCTTTTAAGGGGAGTAGCGACCCAAGAAGAGAGTTCTTGTCTGATTCCTAATCTTTTTCTTTACCCTTGAGTGAATATTATTTGGGCCAGATTTACCCCCTCTCAATTGAAAATCTCTGTAGATAAGATCTTTCCCACCCAGGCCTTTAACTATTATCTCTCTCTATATGTTTTGCATTAGAACAACAAGGCCAACTCATCAATGTTGCACTCTGGGATGCAGACTTTGAATGCTTGGCAGTTTAGTTTGAGTAAGCACCTCTGTGTCTGATACCTCAGGTGATCTTCAGAATCTTCCTAAGGCAATTCAAATGGAAGCGATTCAGTTTCCTGGCATAGCTCCAGTATACTTCCCAGGTTTCACAGGCATACAGCAATGAGGTCAGCACAACTGCTCTGTAGACCAGTTTGGAAGTCAGTCTAATATTTCTTCTCTCCCATACTTTCCTTTGGAACCTTCCAAGCACTGAGCTAGCTCTGGCAATGCATGCATCAACCTCATTATTGATATGTACATCCCTGGAAAATATACTACCAAGGTAAATGAACTTATCCACAACATTCAAAACTTCTCCATTTGCTGTAACCAATGGTTCTGCGTATAGATGGTGTGGTGGTGGCTGATGGAGCACCTGTGTTTTCTTGTAGTTAATTGTAAGGCCAAAATTAGCAGAAGCAGCAGAGAATTCATTCATACTTTGCACATCTCAGCTTCAGAGGCTACACTGAGTGCACAATAATCTGCAAACAGAAAATCATGCACTAACACTCCTTCCACTTTGGTCCTGGCTTATAGCCTTTTCAAGTTCAAGAATTTATCATCAGTGCATTAGCTAACCTTGATGCTGTGTTTATCCTCATTGAAAGCATTTGATAACATGACTGAAAACTTCATGCTAAAAGTCATGGAAGCAAGCACACAGACTTGTTTCATTCCATTGGTTACTGGGAAAGCATGAGAGCATAATCCATTACCTAGAACCTGGGTGAACATGCTGCCATGAAATTGATATACAATGCTGATGAATTTCTCCAGGCAACCAAATTTTGACATAATTTTCCATAAACCTTCATGGCTAACAGTATTAAAGACCTTGATCAGATCTACAAAGATTATGTACAGACCTCTGTTCTGCTCCTGGCATTTCTTCTGGAGTTGTCAGGAAGCAAATACTAGATCAACTGTTCCTTGACCCTTTCTGAAGCCACATTGGCTCTCAGGAAGATGGTGATCTTTCAGGTGAAGGATCAGCCTATTAAGGAGGACTCTTAGGTGAATGATTAAAAAAAGAGTCCCCTGTGACTGTCACAGGACAATCAATTTCCTTTACCTTTATAAAGATGGACAATGGAGGCACCCTTGAACTCTAAGGGGATAACCATACATATGTTTGTCAAAAAGACTATTTTGTGGAGAAGTCACACAGGCCACATCTTCACATATTGGTCAGAAGAAGCAATACGAGGACATTCTCAAGATCTCTCTTAAGAACTTGGGTATTGATTGTGTAAGATGGGAGACACTGGCACAGGACTGCTCAGCATGGTGTGCCCACATCAGAGAACATACTGTGCTCTATAAGCAAAGCAGAATTGAAACAGCTCAAAGGAAATGCAGGAAGTACAAATTTAGAGCATCTACACTCAAATGTTCACACAGAGTATTTGTACCCAACTTGTGGTATCCTGAGCTCGTATTGGTCTGATTAGTTACATAGTCTGACACATTGAAACTTGACTTTAGCATAGTGATTTCATTTTCATCCTCTTAGAGAATGAAGGACAACAACCAACCAATCTATACAGATGACATCAAAAACTATGTCCAAGTCCTGACACATCTTCCATATAGATACATCTCTGTCTTGATGATTCCTGTGATATCTCAAACTCAACATTTCCTAAAACAAACTCACAAACATATCAAAACTTTTTGTTTTTTTTTCTGTCCATTATTTTAGACTGTGGTAACAATACTTACCCTATCTCTTATGTTCAAAACCTTCATGTGTTCTTTTTTCTTTATCTCTCACATTGAATGGGCTAGCCCTATTGATTACACTTCTACAATAATTTAAATTTAAATGTTTCTCTATAAAATTTTCATGATCTTATCTCCTTATTACTACCTGCCTAGATTATTATCTCTATTTGTCATCCATTTAGAGTATTATAAATTACTTCTAATGCTTTCTACTTGCTCCCCCAATTCAAGCTATCCTTTATACCAATACCAAATTAATCTTTGTTATGATAGAGATCTAACCTTAAAAGTAGGAAGACCTAGATTTAAGTTCTAAACTGCATATCCTGGAAGGAATTTTCTCTGATTATTCATTGGAAGGAAAGATACTGAAACTGAAGCTTAAAAACTCTGTACACTTAATGAAAAGACAAGATATTGGAAAGGATTCTGATAAAGGGAAAGATTACAGGCAAAAAAAGAAGAGGATGGCAAAGGATGTGATAAATCATGGAAGCAACTAACAAGAGATAGGACAGACTTCAGGAAATAGTGGAGGCCAGAAGAACCTGGTGTACTATTGTCTGCAGGGTTACAACTAAACAACTTAACAACAGTAACAACAATCTGAGCTGAATTTTCATGAGAATTAGACAAACTATATCAATTGGGACATTTTTAGGATTTCATTTTTGTTTTCTGGTCTAAAGAACCATGCCTGCAACTCTGACATAAAGTTTGTTTGCTACTGTGATATCTAGATCATCCAGTCCCTGCTCTTTCCTCTCTCTGCTCTTGTGTCTTGCCATTCATCCCCTTGATGGGGTTTCTGGTTTTTTTTTTTCACTTCTTAAGTGTAATACCTTATATTTTGTCCTAATGAACTTCATTTTGTTAGCTTCTGTCTTCTTTTCCTAATCTAAACAAGATTATTTTGGATTCTAATCTTATCTGGAATGTTATTACTGCTTTCTATTCTCCATTTTAAGTTGACTTCCAGAGAAGGATTGCAAAAGAAAATATATTACGGAGGCTTTATTCAGAGTTCACTGGCATAATTTGGCCATAAAATTGCAAGCTAATGTTTTACCATTTTCTTCTGATTTCCTTTATTAGTACAGTGACTATTCTAATTTAATTTAATTGATTTTAGATTATGCTGCTCTACTGGTACTCTGAAATGGAGCAACCTTAGCTTATTTATCCACTGCACTCAAGAAATACACATTTTACATTGATGACTTACTCAGATAGAGATATGTTTCCATTATCCACCCACCAAACTAGAGAATACAAAAAAATCCAGTCATAATTCACCATTCATTCAGAAAGATGTCAATAGTGTTTCATTTCAAGACATACATATTTGGCCTGATATCATTTATACTTTGTACTTTATTCTTCATATTGTCACAGAAGAGGTTTTATTTAAGACTACACTTTTAAATTTAGTAAAATCCAATGATCATCTAAGGTAGTAAAACTAAAACTATCGTCTCATTTTTTGTTTTATTAGACTATAAGCTCTTAAAGGAGAAGTACAAAGTTTTTTCTGTGTGTTCCATTACAATTTCCTTCATGCTTCTGTTCTCAGATCTTAGAGAATGGCTGTAAAAAATCTTGTTATATTTTGTTATATATTTTTATATTTCATATGATTATGTTTATATATGTATATATATATTAAAAAAACCTAGACAGTTATGGCTGTACCACCTTGTATTGCAATTTCTTTCCTTACCCCCATCCCCACTCCTGCCCTGCCAATGTAATTACTCTATCCCTTCTCAAATTATATTTCACTTACTTTTCTGTATTTATGTTGTATGTAGGCCAGCACTTAGAATGTAAATTTACTGAGTGTAGAAACATCATGGTATGGAGGAAAGAGAAAAAGTTCTGATACCAGAAGAACTGTCTTCATATCCCAACTCCAATGCTAACTACTTGCCTGACATTCATTAAGTCCCTTAACCTCCCTGGACCTTAGTTCTTTAGTTTCCTAATTTGTAAAATGTGTGTGTGTGTGTGTGTGTGTGTGTGTGTTAAGACTGACTGGATGGTCTCTGAGATCCCATCTAGATGTCAATCTATGATCTGATGGAAATATTTCATTTTGTTTTTATATTCCCAGTGCCTAGCAGAGTAACCTGTATACAGTAGGAGTTTGATAAAAACTTACTGAATTGTATCTTCACATCTTCCGGTGTGGGGCCATTTACAGACTCATATTTTCCTTATTTCAATATGAATCCTGGAGGAGTGCTCCAAGAACTCTAGATCTGGTTATAGACAAGAGATTGATTCAAAATCCTTAGTGCATTTATTTTTGTGGAGGAATAAACACCTCTTCTGTGCTTTAGGAAGGGGAGGGAA
Source organism: Pseudochirops corinnae (assembly GCA_028646515.1). Taxonomy (NCBI): domain Eukaryota; kingdom Metazoa; phylum Chordata; class Mammalia; order Diprotodontia; family Pseudocheiridae; genus Pseudochirops; species Pseudochirops corinnae. Next base: position 227,580,427 of record CM053588.1, read on the forward strand.
AGTGACTAATTAAAATAGCAAGCCAGGTCTTCTCAAAATATAAAAATCAAAGAAAGAGGAATTGATTAGGCTCATAATTTATAATTAAAATAAACTATAGCAGACTTTATTGACTCTTTTAAGTAATGCCATATTTAACATTTCTTTTAGACTAGAAGCCATGATTACTATATAGAGGTAAGTGTTTTTGTTTATGTACACAAAGAAACACACATACAACATTCATATATACTTGCATATACAAAATCTACATATTCATATTCAACTTGTGTTTCAAAAAGCACACATACATACATATATACATAGATACTATATACACAAATTAAACAATTGGGCTTACCTTGAATAGGTAATTTGTCATCTACCACTTTACATCCCTCACTCCCTTCTTTCTCTTTAATCTCTGAAACCTTTTTCTTTCATAAAGATTGGTCAAGAAAAGGTCCCACACCAAGTCCTACGTGGGTATGATTTAGTGTCTGATTGGTTCAGAATGAAAGTAAGTAACAAATGTTTCTGTTTTGGCCAGAAACCGTGAAGGTATTCTTCTTCAGACAGAGGGGGAGTGTGTGTGTGTGTGTGTATGTGTGTGTGTGCGTCTGCGTGTGTGTGTGCGTGTGTGTACGTGTGTGTGTGCGTGTGTGTGACAACATAAGAAAGCCGTTCTCTGCCACATTTCTTATTAAGTTTTAATCACTTAATGGGCGTTGCCTCAGTCAAAGTGAGACCTGTTAAAGGTTTTAGCTTGAAAAGGCCAAGGCCCAGCATACTGCGCCATCTCCTAGTCTGATCTAATCTGACCACTAGACTGATGGCTCTGGAGAATAAAGTGAGGCTGGTGACTTGGCACAGCCCTCCCTCACTTAAATCCAATTCACTTGCATGTCATGGAACCACCTCTGATGCCATGGTTCTCTTTAAGAAGGAAGGACAAACAACAACAACAACAACAACAAGAATTGTATTTTATGTTCTCTGAAAGCAGACTGTCTCATTTTTGAATTAGTATCCCAAGTGTCTAGGATATGATAAGTACTTGATAAATACTATTGATTCGTTGATTAATCACCAGATATGGAATAAAGTAGAGAATATAATTGCACAAGAGTTAACACAGATGAAGCTTACTGGAAATTGTAATTCTTTATTTTTTCTTCAGTTTCTATCACCAACTATTCTACATAGTTTACCTTTAATAAATGTTTCAATATTAGAAATATTGTTATTAATAACTTATGATTAAATCATAGTAATAATTTGTTTAAA
>CM053588.1:227582192-227612213 GCA_028646515.1 Pseudochirops corinnae
TATAAATTATTACTAAAGATTTTCATAATTAAATTTATTTCATTAACAATTTACTTTTAAAATGAGTAGCTTTTTATTATAGATTGAGATTTTAAATGAATTTCTAAATTAACTTGATTTAAAACCCCCAAGCTAAACTCATAAAACCCACACTATTCAAAAATAGCTTTAAAGGAATATAATATAGTTTTGATGATTAACATTAAAGCAGAGCTTTGGGCATTCCCCCCTCAAGGGTTCCCCAAATCAGAATAAAAATTGAGTTATACAGGATTCCTCTATGTTTCTAAGTAAAAGTGGACAGATTTAGAGATTTTTGCTGTATATGGATGGCAAAATAAGAGCAGAGCTCCCTATAAAATAAAATATGATCTATTAGGTTCAGAAAGTCTACCAGGAAGAGAAAAAAGTAAAACCTAAGAATTTTGAAGTGGGAAAAAAATCTCTCCAGAGACTGTATTGCTATATTTTTACCTTAGTGTCCATTCATGATTTTTCCTGTCATGCTGACTTGACAGAACTATTTTATGTAGAGGTAATAAATAAGACTAATAGTTTTCCCCCCTTAAATTGTTTGACGAAATGACTTGCTGTATTTGTGTACGTATCCATGTTTTTCAGTGTATTAATTATTTACATTTCAGAAGTAATGGAAAATATCTTTATATAAAATAACGTTCCCATTTTGTTAAATGTTTCAAACTAGTAGAAAATATTAAACTGTATTTTATTAGAAAGTGCTTAAGTGTGGGTGCTTCAAGGATGTTAATTAGATAATCCACTTAGAAAAGATTTTTCTTTTTGTTCTTTTAATAAATCACTCAAGAAGTCCTTTTGGCTCTTTCATTCCCTTCCCTCCCCATCAGGAACATACCCTAGAAAACTTGTATTAAAATTAGAATTTTTCTGCATTGATTTATACCAGCTTATGGGGCCTATGGAGCTGTTAAATTTTGAGTTTTTTAAAATGGTGCTTTGTTTGCATGTGTTGCATTCAGCATTTTTTGGTGAAAACTCACTACTAAATAATTTGAGAAACCCAGTTCAGAAAGATTAACCATTGCCTGTAATAATTTGCTAAGAAGAATATTTACCAGTTTCTAAAAATCTTTGTCCAATGAAAATAGTAATAGTGCTTGAAATCAATGATAGAGGAAAGGCAAAAGGGGGACTGGAGAGCAAGTGAAAAAGGTATTTTTTTTCTATCTACCAGTGAACAGCAGAGTTTGTATCTAAACTGGAAATTTCAGGTGCCTATCACTTCTTTTTACACTTTTAAACCATTATCAAATGCATAATTTCCTCTAATGCCTGATTCTCAGACTTTATTTTCAGTAATTTTTAACTAGATTTCCACTCATTGTTCCTATAAACTAAATGTGTCCCAAATGAAGCTTATTCTCTTTTCCCAAACCTCCTCTTCCTCTTAACTTTGTTATTCAATACTATCCAATAAACATTTATTAACATTTATTAAGTACCACCTATGTGTCAAGTACATAGTAAGCATGGAAATTACAATAAGTAATTAAAAAAAAACTTCCTTCTCTCAAGGACCTTACAATCTAATGGGAGAGACAACACATAAAAAGAGGCAAGAAAGTAGCAGGGTGACACTGGAGAATGGTGTCTCATTCATTGGAGTTAATACCAGGCAGAGCAGAAGATGTAAAGTGGAGAGGGCTGATCTAGTTTCTGCTCTCTGTGAAGAAAGACATTGGGAGGAATTTTGGTACTCTACCCTCCAGACCTCCAATCAGAGGGGAGAAGAGGCTGAGGGAGGTGATTTCAATCAGGGCTTAAGTTAGTAGCTTGTTGTTTAATTTAAAAGTGATGAGCTTTTCTTGGGAAAGGCATTTTGTTAGCTAGAATTGAAACCAGGCAGAACAGCATATGCTGGTGCCATCTTTGACTCTTTCTATTAACTAATGCAAATCTGCATTTGCTCTGCAATTGACACTCTTAAAGAGTAGCCTGGAGGATTGATTGGTTAAGGACCTTGCCCAGGTTCTTAAAGTCTATATACATAGAGAAGAAACTGGAAATCAGTTTTTCTTGACTCAGAAGCCAACTATCCACTATACAACAGTAAGTAATATAATTTATAATCTCTCTCATTTTCATTGTCACTGTTACCTTTATCATATAGACTTTCATTGACGTTCTCCTGAATTTTGAAAGAGCACGTATCCTTTCCACATCATGACCTTCCTCATTTTGGTTTCAGTATATCTTGGGTCAGCATGAGAAATTAAATGGGAATTTGGGGGGAGTTTTGTGGAAGCCTCAGATGATACACAAAGGCCAGCAGACAATATAGACAATATTTAAAAACTTAGAAATGCATAAAATATATGTACGGTATTTTGTAATATCAATATATTTTATCTTTTAATACCATGATAATTAAGATTTCTTCTCTGGTAAGCTGGGAAGACAAAAAATTTTACATGGATTTTCCAGATCATGGGGGTGTTGTTTCCCTAGCCCCCATGATGTGAAAGGGATAACTATATTCTCCTAAGAAGGTTTTCTGCCTCTATCCTGATGTAGCTAGATGATACAATGGATAGAACACTAGTCTTGGAGCTAGGAAGGCTTGAATTCAAATATGGTCTCAGACACTTATTAGCATTGAGACCTTGCCAAGTCATTTAACCTCTGTTTGCCTCAGTTTTCTCAACTGTAAAATGGAGATAAAAACATCAATCTCACAGAGTTGTTATGAGGATCAAATGAGATAATGTTTATTAAGCATTTAGCAGAGTGTCTGGCGCATAGTAAGAACCAAATAAATGCTTATTCCTTCCTTTTTATTTTCTCCCTTTTCTAATCCATCCATTCATTTAATAACCTTTCTTAAGAACAGTCACTGTGCTTGATGCTAATACAAAACCAACTCCTGTCCTCTAGAAGCTTATATTCTTCTAGAGATAAACAATGACAGACATAGAAATGAGTAAATACAAAATACATACAAACAATTTGTTGCTAGGGAGGATCCTAACAATTCAGGGCATCAAGGAAAAGTTTCACGTAGGAGGAGATACTTGAGTGGTGTTGAGAAGGAGGACAGAATTGACAAAAGAATGCATGAAATGATTGGTGGAGTTTAGGTCCAGTCATTGCAAAGTCTTGGAGACATTTAATACTTCTGTCCAATTAATGTTATTTTTATATATCTGGTCATTATTTTTTCGTACCCATAATTTTTCAGTGGCAAACCAAGGAAAGTTAATCTCCTTAAGCATAGCATGATATGGCATCAGTCCATCTTTCCACATTCATTTCACATTACTCCCCACCACACTGGACTTTAAACACATTGAATTTTTCCCAAAGAAGCCCTGTACTTTCCTGCTTCTTTACTTGTAGCTTACCATGACTTAACTTGATGAAATCCTCTCTAAAGTCTAACACAAATGTTATCTTCTCTTCTTTTTATCCCCTGCAGTAAAAGTAATGACATTTTCTTCCTGTGTTTTAATATAACCCTTTGTTTTATACTTCTCTGATATACTAATTACATATTATGTTATACTATAGTAATATGTGTATCACAATTTCTTAACTACCTTGGGAAACAACATGTATTAGAAGATAGAACATAGACTTTAGAGTCAGAAGATGTGGTTTTAAATCCTGGTTTTCACATTTAGTATTTTGATAATCTTGGAAAAATTGATTATCCTCTCTGAACTTTTGTTTCATCGTTTGGCTTAGGGATCAACTAGGCCCCTTTCAGCTCAAAGCTTTATGATCTAATACAATGCTCTACCTGCTGTAAATGCCTAACAAGTTTCTGCTATTTTACACATTTTTGAATTTCTTGTCAGCAGGAACACTCAAGAGATTCTCAGAATGGAAACTCTTTATTGAGAAGTGATTCAGATTGTCATGTCTTTGTTGCTGTTTGGTCATGTCCAATTCTTCCTGACCTTATGGATCATAGCACACAAGGTCCTTTTATTTTCTGGTTTCTCCTGTCCAAGCTCATGTTCAGTGATTCCATGACACTATCTATCCATTTCATCTACTCCTGTCTCCTTCTCCTTTTGCTGTCTATCTTTCCCAACATCATGGTCTTTTCCAGTGAGTCTTGTCTTCTCATTAGGTCACAAAAGTGTTTAAGCTTCAGCTTCAGTATTTGTACCTCCAAATAATAGTCTGAATATTTTGTTCTGTTTTCTGTCCAAGGGACTCTCACAAGTCTTTTCCAGCAACACAATTTGAAAGCATTGGTTCTCTGGTGCTCAGCTTTCCTTATAGTTCAACTCTCACAGTCATACCTTACTACTGGAAAAACTATAACATTGACTATCAAGACTTTTGCTGGTAAGGTAATATCTCTGCTTTTTAGTATGCTGTCCAGAATTGCCATAACTTTTTTTCCAAGAAGCAAGTGTCTCTTAATTTCATGATTGAATTTGCTATCTGCAGTGATCTTTGAGCTCAAGAATATAAAATCTGACACTGCTTCCATTTCTTCTCCTTCTATTTGTCAGAGAATGATGGGATCCGATGCCATGATATTAGGTTTTTTAATATTGTTTCAAACCAGCTTTTAACCCTCATCAAAATGCTTCTTAATTCTTCATTTTCAGCCATCTGGGTAGTATTGTCTGTGTATCTGAGATTGTTGATATTTCTTAGCAAACTTAATTCCAACTTTCAATTCATCCGGGTTGGCATTTCACATGAGTCACTCTGCACATAAATTAATAAATAAAGTGACAACATACAGTCTTGTCGTATTCCTTGATTATATCTTCTGAAATTTCCTCCATGAACCAATCATGTAACCTTTCTGAGCTTCAGATACTTTATCTTCAAAATGAGATATTTCACAGTATATGAGGAGAGTTCTTTGTAAAATTTAAAGTTCTAAATAAATGCATCATTTATGTTATTATATCAGGAATTAGTGACTCATTGAAATCTTCAAAATATAAACTTCTATTATCAGTCTGGGACTTTTCTGCTGTCTTTTGATAGTCACAACTGTTATAGAGCCTTAAATAATTTTGATGCATATGTTGGAGACACTTTATCTAAGATGAACCTTCAAGACTATGTTATACTTTACTGAGACAAATACCTTTTTTACAAGTCAATAAACAATGTGAAATCACATATTCTCTAAAAAAAAACAAACCTCATTTAGTTTTGGGCTGTAAAGAAGTAAAGATGTAAAGATGTAAAGATGTAAAGATACAGAATTTATTGGAAAGATTATTTCCATCTTATGTTTTATTGAGGATACCCTAAAATCTGCAAAACCACTTCTTATGATAAATTTGTAGACATTAAAATGTATTTGGTTCAGTATTTCTTTATATATGCACAATTCTAACGTGTGGATATATGTGTATATGAATTGTCCATGATCACTTAATCTTTACATTTTTCTTCATTATCATACCTTGAGACTCCAACACTAAATGATTCTTAAAATAACATCACCTCCAGAATGTGTATTTTCTATATACATTTGGACAGGTAATAATATTCTTACATGTTATACAAGTTGTTTGTGTTTTGTTTTCAAAAATGACCAATGACATCACACGGTGATGTCTTGACTTATGCAAGAATTGGATTTAAGCAAGGCATAATTGCACAAAATTGTCAGCCTTACTATTGCTTCCATAGTCATCAAAGTCCAATGACAAGACAAAAGTCAGGAAGCCATCATATGGTATGTGAAAAAGTGGTTGACCTCAGTACCTTTGATGTCTGACCAAAGTGTAAGCACTCTACAGTACCTGCTTCAGCTGCCTGCCATTGTAACAAATCATTCTCATCTACCCATTCTGCTGGGGGAAGTCTTCACATGCTTGAGGTAGATACTCCCCTAACTCACCAATTGGCTTAGGCCTGTTGATTACCCTCAAAATGTAGAAGAGGATGGAAAAGCAGCAATAGAATACATCATATAAAAAGATCAAAATTCAGTCTCCAAGTATGCTCTTTCTGGTTTCTCTTTCCTTACAATAGTCCTGGGTGTTAAATAGGGCAGATCCACCTCCCCCATATTTTACAGATTCTATCTATCTGCACAATAGCTTCAACATACCCTCTTTAAGTAAACATTTACTTGTGAAAAGTAGTCAAAAATAAGGATAATTACTATATTGCCATTTTCTTAGAGAGGATTAACTGACACAAAAGCCAAAAAGACAATCTGAAAGAATTCAAAGATCTTTAGCCAATAAGCATTCAATCCCCTTGTCAAATATAAAAACATGATAGCCAGGAGAAACTCACAATTTGGGGTCCAGAAGAGGATTATAAAGGGTAAAATGTAACAGTGCCATTTCATTAAACAAACAGCAAACATATAGTAGAGAAGAAAATAAAATTGTAAAGAAATTGACATGGGACAGAACTAGACCAAACCAATCTGAAAACATTTTTGTAATTGCCAGAAAAAGAACAAACAGATAATCTATCTGGAAATTTCTCATCTCTAACAACTTCCTTTTTAATTTTACCTCAATAACATCAGATTTCACCATGACATAGAATTGACTACCTTTGAAACTTAGAACTTCCCAATTTCAATATCTGAACTACTCTCCTTTTACCTTTTCAAACCTCTTTACTACACTGCATCTTTGTTTTGCCCTGTTTTGGATGCTATTTCTCTTCCAGTGGTATGATGAAGTCAGCTGATGCTGGTTCTCAAGGGCCTATTATTAAATTTTCAGTGTGAACTTTTTACCATGGAAATCATCTAATGGTACAAATTCTGCTTAATTTATTGTTTTGATTGCCCAGACTTAAGAAAATGATGAAGAAAAAGTTAACAATGCTGTTATATTAAAAATGTGTCATGTGTACATCTTTTCCCTTGATGAACTAATTATTAAACATTTACCAGCAAATGGTTGCTTTTAATTCATCCAGTTTCTTCTGATACAACCCTCTGAACTCCAAAAGATACTTTCCTCCTTATAATCTTGACCAGTAGGGCTTCCACTTTCATGTTATACTGTGACCCAAGAAAACCTTTCCCCCAGGTTTCTACCATATACTATCTGTGAGTTCTCCTTCTTGGGTAATCTCTGCTCTCAGATTTTTCTAGTCCTGATCTAGAGCTTCTGAAAATTTATGTGGAACAACAACACCAAAAAAGAATGTATCTTCATCCATCAAAAAAATTAACATCAAATGGTTCTTTATGACTTCTTGAAAATCTACCAACTCTATCCTATTCACTCTCCATATTATTCCTCACAAAATTTATTTCAAATCTTTTCTCTTCTCCTCCACAACCCTAATCATATTCCTTAGCCCCAAAACTGTTAGTATGTAGCCTTGATTCCTGGTATATCCTTAAAAATCTGATCAAAAGGGTTTTTAAGTGAAATGGAAAAGATGGAAAAGTAGAATTCCTACATATACCAATTGGATATCAGAAAGCATATTCGCTATCATATAGAAATAAAACTAGCTGTAGACTTTTCAATTAACTTTTATTTTTCTATTTTACTATGTCATTTTATTTTTATTGATGTATTTTGTTTATGACATAATATCCTCCCATTGCACCTATTACCCACTCTATACTTAGAAAAAATTAAGATGATCAGTGGATGTGACAGCACATGCACCATATCACTTACACTGTAGTTCACCATTTTTTTTTTTTTGGAGTGGGGATGGCAGGACAATTGGGGTTAAGTGACTTGCCCAAGGTCACATGGCTAGTAAGTGTTAAGTGTCTGAGGCCAGCTTTGAATTCAGGTCCTCCTCACTCCAGAGCCCGTGCTCTATTCACTGTGCCACCTAGCCACCTTGTAATTCACCATTTTTTAACAGAAAATAAGCAATAGGCAGAGACATTAGCCATATGGAACCAACATTAATTGTTACATTCACTCTAAATTCTATTCTTTTATATAATTATAGTTATTAGCTGCCTTCATTAATATTTGTTAAGCACGTTATCTCTTTATGTTGTCTTCCTCTCCTCTAAGTAAATGGGACCTACAATGAATCTGATGATCAGAGCTCTGTTTATTTTTTAACCTGTTCCTCCATTTGTTAATGTCAGCAATATAGAGTAAATAAGAAACCTTTTAACATGTTCAGACTTGATTATTATAAAATCTATTCTAAAATAATTACTGCATTTTTTGTGAAAACTCAAAAAAAAAAGCTAAGTAATTCATAGGTAAGAGAATCACTACATTGTACTAGGTTATCTCTTTTGCACACATATACAATATTCACATCGGCTTTCCAGCTCAGGGTCAAGACCTTTTGCTCTGACCCTATGATCCTATGTTGTACCAGTCTCAACTTGGCTCTTCTACTTGTCTTTAATCCCTTCCTCTAAGCCCTTTCAGATCATATAGGTAACTCCGAATTCTATTTGGGCAAAGTCCAAGCACATGACATTTAATGTCACTGATATAAGTATCAACAAATTATTGAGCTTGAGTGTGCCACTAATTGCTAAGCCAACTAAAAAATACTAAGCTCAGCCTTCTTATCTCATGCCTGAGTTCCCTTCCTTATGTGACCATGTCATTGAATTGCTCAGATAATCGAATTCTTCTGTTGCCATCTATAAGTCTGCCTTATTTCCCTTATAACAGTGGTTCTCAACCTTCCTAATGCCATGACCCTTTAATACAGCTCCTCATGTTGTGGTGACCACCAACCATAAAATTATTTTTGTTGCTACTTCATAACTGTAATTTTGCTGCTGTTATGAATCTATCTGATATGTAGGATGTATTTTCATTGTTACAAATTGAACATAACCCACAGGTTGAGAACTACTGCCTTATAAGATTGTAGAAGTCTTAAGTCTAAGTGTATTTTAGTAGAACACTCACTTGCCTATTTTATTGATTGATATTTAATATCTGTGCTCCTTATAGTTCATAGTTTTGAAAGAATTCTCTTCAACCTCTTTAATTATCATTGAATGTAATAAACTTCAACTTGAAAACAGTTGCTTTACTTGGACAAAAATAAAAGGTTTACTATGGTCATATCTTTGTAAGAGATTGCTTGAACTTATATATATATATTTAGATTGACCATTCAAGTAAAATTAATACCCTGAAAAGTCTGGGATAGATATTCTTAATTAAAGCATCAGGAATAAAATATTTGAGTACTTTAACATTCTGGGGCAACTATCTCAATTCCCACTCACATTATCAAGTCGGATCTTCAAAGGTTGGTTGCTACTCAAAAAGCAATTTTTTCCTCTAAAGTTAATCATGTAGTACGTATTTATTGGACTCCTAGTAAGCATACAATTCTTCACTAGGTATTGTCTGAGATACAAAGATGCATAAGGTGGAATTTTTAACCTCAATCATTTGCAAATATTTGAAGAGACAAATAAATGTGTCAGTTAAGAACTTAAACCTTATAAAACATATCTTTCTTTTTTATCTTTATTATCTAAATAGTCAAAAGTAGATAAATTCAATTTAATTCAATTGATCAGGTGGTCATTTAGCATCTAATATGTATAAGGAATTGTTGTGGGAGTTAGGGATACTAAGATTAAATATCAAACAAATCCTGGGATGTGAACTCTTTACATTCCAGTGGGATAGAGACAGAAGATACACAAGTATGATACAAATTAGAATGCAATTGAACCAAAAGAGAGACCCACACTAAGTGCTACAGGAAAACTAGAGGAGGGTGATATCACTTTCAATTGAGAGGATCAGGGGAAGGTTCATGGAGGAAGTGCCACCTATGCTTGAACATAAAGGAAGAGAAAGATTTTAACAAGTGATGTAAAGGGAGTACATTTCAAGCACAGCAGATGCTTGCATAAAGTTGTGGAAGGACATGTTATATTGATGTTGGTAGGGAACTATACTGATTGACTGGATTTATAAATGTGTGAAGGGTACTATGATGAAATGAGTCTAGAAAGTGAGAATAGATTAAGATCATGGAGGGTTTTAAATTCCAGAATATAAAAACTGTATTTTGTTCCGAAGGTAATAGGGAGCTTAAGAATGTTTTTCACTAGGGATATAATGGTGGATTGGGAACATTGTTTTGGAGTCTTTGTGAAGGATGGATTGAAGGGGTAAAGACACCACTTAGGGGACTAATAAGATAATTCAAGCAAGATGTTTTGAAAAATTGAACTAGAATAATAACAGCATGAGTAGAATAAGGCAACACATGCCAAAATGTTGAAAGGAATCTACTGGACTTGTCAAATAATTGAGTGTTAAAGGAAAGAGAAAAGAAAGACTAAAGATGATTCAAAGATTTCAGCTTTTGGTGAATATGGGTGTGGTATGCCAACAATATAAAATGCAGAAATTGAATCCAGTATTGAAGCTATTTAATCTGTATTTTCCACATTAGTAGCCAATGATCTGGGCTACTGTCTCAACTCACTCTCACACTGACAAGTCTAATGCCCAAAGATTGGCTACCTTTTCTCCTCCAGGGTTGTGGGAGATTTGCTTCCCTAATAATGTTGCTCATGAGCCCCTATCAGTGTGCTTCCTCTGGTGATTGTCTGTTAATATAATTTAGCTAGCCAAACTTAATTAACTGCTAAATGCACCCACTTAGTATCATTTACTAATATAGCATAATAATATTCATTGGAACAAAACATCTTGAAAGGACAAAATACATTTTTTCCTAAGTACAAAGAGAGTTGGAGAAAAAATAAGCTCAAACTTAGAAAGCTTATGTGACAAAGGGTTAAGCTCACAGCTCTTGATTACTGGCGTTTATTCCCTTCAGAAGATCCTTCCAAGTTTCCCTTTACACAAGATATTCTTACCTGCTATGTTCTTTGTAGAGCCCTGAAGTCGTTTTTCCTCAGACTATTTATTTTATTTATTTTTTGTTCCTAATGTAGACACTGCTGCCAGTCATTGCTGTTTTGGGATACTTTTAGGATACCAAAAAGAAGTCCAAGTGTTCTGGACATTCCAAAATTAACAAAGTGTCCCTCTGGTCAAAGTGAGAATAAAAACTCTGGTTTTTTTCCTGCCGTTTCCCTACAGCCAAAGTATGTCTTTTTCAGGGGTTTAGTTTGAATGACTACAAACATTGAATGCTTTAGGCACATGAATACATGGTCCTGAATTGGCTTGTGCTTTTATCCAAATCCTGTGGGAAGTAACTTAGTCTCCATCTCATGGTTTCTTTTTTTTTTTCCTTTTCCTTCTTTGGATTGTGTCTTAATTGAGAGTAACACATCATTTCTGGAGATAGTAGGGAGAAATTGAAAATTGCAAAGAAAAAATAATGGTCAAATAACACAAGGTTATGGAGGAGGTGGAAAGAAGTAGGATAAAGGGAACAAGTGGAATGGTTAGTCCTGGTAATAGCATGGAACACATCATCATCTCAGGCTGAAGCAAGTTGAGGTGTGAAGTAGTGGTAGAAGACTTTATGAATCTTGATTAAATTTTCTAAATAAATCAGGAAGTAGGGATGAAGTTGGGGGTTTGAAGGGAGAGAAAATTTAGAAAAGTTGCTATGGTAAATGTGACAGAGTTAATCAGAGGTGAATAACAGGATTTGTAGACTTCAGAGAGGCAGTGAAGGTTAAATAGAATATGTATGTAGGAGAAATTAGTGAGATTTCTAAAAAATCTTGTTTCAGCACTCAGGAACTTGGCATAAGAATAAAGAAAGCATTGATTAAAATTTAGGGGTTATAAGGGCAGATAGAGGAGAATGACGAGTAGAATCAAGACAGCCTTTGAACATAATATTCCCTGTGCATGGAATGCATGCCCTCCTCCTTCTACTTTCAAAATCCCTGGCTTTCTTTGAAATTCAGCCCACTGAAACATTCAACATGATGTCTTTCTTGGTGCTTCCAACTGAAAGTACCTTCAGATTTCCAAAGTATTAACTTTTTTTTTAAATAAATAATGTATACTTTTTTATATGTATGCTGTCTCCCCAATAAAATGTGATGCTTTTTGAGTTTAGGGCTATTTCATTTTTGGTTTTTGTATCTTCAAAGTCTAGGACAGTAACTGCCATGTAGTTATTTTCTTGGGTCAAAATTCTCTACTATATCTGTTAAAATATAAGCTTTTTGAGGTTAGGTCTTATTTACTTGTATTTCTGTCCCCATTGTTGCACACAGTGCTTGACACATAATAAACACCTAATAAATGCTTTCAACATCTAAGATTATGAGGTTATTCTACATTTTAGGGGATGGATTTGAATAACAGGATCCCTTTGCAGATTTTCTATTTTAAAATAATTATTCTTATTAAGTTCAGTTAAGTTATAGTTTCTTTAGTTTGGTGAATAAAATATATTTTTTTCTGATTATTTGATATATTTGCCTTAGACATAAGACATAATTCCCTCAGTGCATACGCTAATGAAATATGTAGTACATGCCTGGTTATATAGGATGGAAATAAAGTCTTAAAATATAAGACAATTTTGAGTTTGGGATGGGTAATAAAATATGTTCAATTGAAATGAAGATAGAGGGATTGAAAGGAGGGGGAAGATTTGAGAGACCTTAGGAAGTATAAGTGACAGATTTTGGTGACTGGATGTGGGGATTGAGGGAGCAGTAATAGTCAAAGGTGGCTTTGGTGTGATTGAGGGAAGAGGAATGGCAGTCAAAAAGAGAAACCAATTTTAAGGAGAAAATAAAAAAGTAAGTCTCAAATTTTTAAAATATGAAGTATAGGCTGGATATGTACTAGGATATGCTGCTGACACTTCAACATAATCAGTTACAAATTTAACTTTGGTGCTTGGGAAAGAGATAAAGTCTCGGCATATTTATATAAGCCCTTGGGAATCATTGGCATAGAAGTGATGGTTAAAACTAAAGGTGTAGACAAGATCACCAAAGGATATACTATGGGAAAGAATAGGGCTGAGGACAGATACATTTGCTGCTACATAAATTCTAAGGAACTTAATGAGAGTACCCTTGGAGATGGGAACTCTTCAAAGGAAATTATGGTGAGGGTAAGGATAGAAAATAACTGCATACAAGTGGACCAACAAAATTTATCTACCTTAGAGGAAAGCCATTTGGATAAAATATGTTAATTCTCTTGCCTTGTTCTGACACCAAAATCTTGCAATCTGGACCCTGGGACTTGGGTATGTAAGCTCCCTCTTGGATCTCATTGTAATGCTTACTTTTAATTTGCCTTTTAATTTAGAGGACACCACTAACTTGAACATTCTAGCTCTTTCACTTGTCTCTCCAGGTTTTCTTGTTGTTCTGTCTTTATTTTATTCACGCCCATCTCTCTGTAACTTTATTTGGGGTTTTCTTGGCAAGGACACTGGAGTGGTTTATCCTTTCCTTTCTCCAACTCATTTTACAGATAAGCAAACTGAGACAAACAGTTTAAGTAACTTGCCCAGGGTCATATATCTAGTGATTTCTGAGGCCGGATTGGAACTTAGGAAGATGAGTCTTCCTAATAATGGGTCTTGCACTCTATCCACTGAACTACCTAGCTGACCCTCCAGGTTTTGATCTTGGCTTAGTGCTTAGTACCTAACTCTCATCTCTTGGCTGCTCAAGAGTAACTGTAGTCCCTTCTCGAGCTCTATAAACCAGTGGAATTTAAATTGTACTAGGAACTTTGTTCAAGTATGCTTTTGACAAAAACATAGACCTAAGATACTTAGGTCCAGTAAGAAAAATACAAAAAAAAAAAATCCATGGAAAATACCCCCACCAGGTGATATAAGAAATAATAATAATGATTATAATAATAATTCAGCCTTATATAGTTTTAGGGCTTTAAAACTGCCTTCTTCCCTAGAAATCCTGAGGTAGGCAGTACAAAATTAGTATATACATTTTACAATAGAATAAACTGAGACTTCATGATTTTTTCAGGGTCACACAGCTATTGCATATTAGGGCTCAGACTCGAACTTTGTTCTGCTGACTCTGAAACTAGTGCTCTTTCAATTATATGACCTTTCTCTGAAAGGAGAGAGAGAATAATCAGAGAGACTGAAAGTAAACCAAGAGACTGAAATCCTGGAAGCTAAGGCAAAATAGATGAGTAAGAAGAAAGAGGTGACCTAGTTGTTAGTGCTAAATAGAAGTAAAAGAAATTGAAGAGTAAGAAAAGAATCATTGTAACCTACATAGATCACATTCAAGTTGAATCTACCTCTCACTATTGTTGCACAGATATCCTTACCTACACTACTTCAGTTAAAATATTGTCTGTATTACTGACTAGTTGTTTCTCTTCTTTAGTTTTCTATACAATGAATTCATGGATATGTTCTGTTTCATTGTCATATACTTAGTCACACTATACGATTATCTATTTATACTCTAAGGCTTAAAAGTTGGTAAAAAAAATTGGTAAAAGTTGGTAAAAAATTGGTAAATTTTGGTAAAAAATTGGTAAATCTTAAGTAGGTATAGTAGAACCTCCACTCTAGATACTAATTTAATATTTCATTCTTGTACTATATTACAGGGCTATATTGTGAAGATCAAATGAAATAATATTTGCAAAAAGCACTTAGTTGTAGTACCTGGCATATAGGAGGCAGTATGAATGCTTATTCCCTTCAATTTCTTTCTTTATGGTGTCTAGGTATTTATGAGTTGTTGAAGATTCCCAATGGAATAGGTTGGGATTCATTGAATGTGAATCATTTATTAAACTCCTTCTATACACCAGTCACTATAGTAAGCACTGGGGGTATGAACACAAAATGAAATTGTTCTTGCCCTCAAAATGCTTTCATTCTATAGTCAACCCAACATTATATGGATATGATGAGGTCTGGGATGCTTTTGTATGTAATCTCAGTTTGTAAAATCTCACTTGTGTTTGGGTACCTATGTATGTAACATCAGTTTGTAAAGAGCCTGTGTAATTAAGTTGTAAAAGTCACACTTTCCCCCAGCCTTAAAGGCATTAACTCTGCCTCTCCCCTGCCCCCAGCCTAAAAGTCTTTTCCCTGAGCCAGCAGTCTGCATAGCTATAGTTCATTAATTGTTTAGCTAAATGTATACCTCCTTTGTTCTAAGTGGCCAGCTGCACCCAAAAAACTTGAACAACATTATCAGAAGAGATAACTCCCTCCCATTATGGTACCTCTTGAATCCCTAGTCATTCTGGTTTCCCAACTTGACATAATCAAGCCTATCCTCCCAACAGCCATATTGGACCTATCTCATTCATCCTTGACCAAAAGTAACCTAGTGACATGTCGAGGCAAATATCATACCTGCTGGTAGGCCCTCCTCAGACTTTCTTGCAGTGAATTATGGGCAATACGCCTGCACAGTTGATATAAAAAGTACATGTCTCTTTAAGCACTGACCACTCTTAAACTTCTCCCAAACTTCTCCCTAACTCCACCCTTACTAACCAGTTAGCATCATCAACCTTTGACTGACAGTTTTGTGGCTTTAAAAACTGTATCTTTGGCCCCTGCACTTTGCAGGCTATCCTTAACCTTCTTTTGCCTGCTGCAAAGTATAACATTATACTTTATAACTCTGCCTTAGATCCCTGTCAGCTTGCAGGCTATCCTTAACCTTTTCCTGCCTGCTGCAAAGCATAATAATAAACTTTGTAACTTTGCCAAAAGATTACTTGAGTCCAGTAATTCGTTTCAGACATAGAACCCTCAAAGGATTTCCTAGAAATCCACCCCTTCTCTACCTCTTTAGATACATAAATGCAAAATATTTACAAAGTAAATTTCTAGTAATACAAATATAGTTAGCATAAAATAAATGATAGTGCCCAAATATTGCCAATAGTCTAGAGAATCGCAAAAGGCCGCATTGGGCTAGCAATGAGTCTTAAAGAGCACCAGGGACTCAAAAAAAGCAAAAAAGAGAAAAAATCATTTCAGGCATGGGGCAATAAATAGGTAATGGAATTCCATATATGAGAAAAGTAAGTTAATGTATAGTGTCTGAGGTGGGGGCTATTGTGTAACCTACCAGGAAAGATAGATTGGGGCTGAATTGTGAAGGACTTTCAGTGTTAAATGAAGTTATTTGTATGTTATTATTCAGGCAATAGGGGAATCACTCAAGAGGCTTGATCAGGGGAATAAAATGGTTTGACCTATGCTTCAGGAATATCAGTTTGGCAGGAATATGAAGTTTGGATTAGAGAGAGGAAGGACTAGAAGGAAGATCAATTAGGAAGTTATGCCATTAGTCCAAGTGAGAGTTGATGAGATTCTGAACACAAATGACAAAACTTGGCAACAAATTGAATACAAGGGTGGAAGTGAATGAAGGTGAAAAGAAAAAAGTTGACTCCCAATCTGCATGTCTGGAAGAATTGTGGTACTCTTGGCAGAAAGAGTGAATTTAAAAGAGTGGGTTTAGGGGGAAAGATAATGAACTCATCCAGGGACTTGCTGAGCTTGAGATGTCTATGAGATATCAGGGTGGAGATATCCAGCAGAGTTAGTGATAAAATACTGGAACTCAATAGGGCTAGATATAGAGATCAGAGATATCTAAATAGAGATGATATTCAAATTCACAAAACCTGGTGTGATCACCAGGAGAGAAAAAGTAAAGAGAGAAGAGGGTGTAGGACAGAGCCTTGGGAAGCAACTACTTCTAGGTGGTAGGATATGGCAATGATCTTACAAAAAAGATTAGGTAGATAGAAGTAGGAGATGAATTATGACAGAATAGTGTCATAAAAAATAAGGAGGAAAAAATAAAAAAAGGAATGGGTGATCAACAGCATCAAATGCTGTATTAATGTGTTGCACTCATCATTATTTTTATTATTGTCATGCCACTGGAGCATTACACTTCCACAAAGAATCCCTTTGATGCATGAATATATTTATGCATATATACATCATTTCATAAAATATTTACATAAATTATAAAATATATTCATAAAATAAAATAGAGAGGAAATACTTATAAAGATTAATAGTTATTGGTGTTCTATATGGTGATTTTTAAAAGGTTCAAAATTTTTAAAACTTTAGTATCTTTTCCTTTTTCAGAAGTCTTAAGAATGAATCCCTCAAAACTGTTATTTCTGTAGTCTAGTCTAGCATCTTTTCCCATGTTTACTTTCTATATTTAAATTTCCCCTTTTCTCCAATAATATTCAGGACTGTGATGTTAAATTCCAAATGGAATAACTCTACTCTTCTTCATGGTGAGAAGAGTTTGTCATAATAATATTTGTAGAAATTTACCATCTCTCAAATCTTTGTTGCTATGTTTCCATTATCCTGTCAAAAGCCTATTTATACACACTTATTAACTTGTCTCCCTCTTTAATTTGTGGGCTCCTTGAAGACAGATACCGTATTTTGCTTTTATTATACCCTCAGTGCTGAGCACAATACTTGATACAGAGTAAATGCTTAATAAATGCTTATTGACTGACTGACTGATTTTTCAACCTTAATTGTCTGAAGAATGACATTCTGTAGAATTTTTAAAGTAATTTTTTTATGGATACTTTCTATTTCTTAGATCATAGTAGTTTGTCCTCGGCCCATCCCATTCTCTTTCCAAGATAGGTATCTCATATAACAAATATACATACATACATACATACATATATATGTATATATGTATATATGACAGAAAGAGAGAGACAGAGAGACAGAGAGACACAGAGAGACAGAGAAGGCAGATCTAATAAATATGTTGAAAAAGTTTTAAAATTTTTGCAGTTGTGTAAGAACTCTGGATTTCTCACCTTCACAAAGGGATATTTGGAGGTGTCTTCCCATACCTTGTTATTCAATTCCTGTTTGATCTTTATCATTTTGTTGCATTTATTTCTGATTTTTTTTTTAGTGTGCCATTGTTATTTCCACATACATCATTGTAATCGCCATATACATACATACAGAGACATACATATACCTACACACATATGTGTTAATATATATGTACACATAAACATACACATACATACATGTGTGTGTATATTTGACTCTGCTTATTTCACTCCATATCGATTAATATACATCTTTCCATGCTTCTTTGTATTCATCACACATATTATTTTTTAAAGCACAGTAATTTTCTACTATATTCATGTACTATAATTTGTTTAGTCATTCTGCATTTATTGAGGCTGTATTTTGTTTCCAATTCTTGGCTTTCACGAAAAGTGCTGCTGTATTTTGGTGTATATGGAAACTTTCTTCTTATCAATGTTTTCCATGGGGAATAAGCCTTTAATAGAATCTCTGGTGCAAAGGGTATGGAAATTTTAATCATTTTATATAATACCAAATTCTTTTCCAAAATAGTTGTAACCATTTCACAGCTTCACCAACAACGTGTTTGCAAACCTATCTTTCTGCAATTCCTTCAGCATTAACTATTGACATTTTTTGGTATTTTTTTTTCCAATTTGCAGGGTGTAAGATTTAGCCTGAGATTGGTTTTTAATTTCAATTTCTCTTATTAGTAGTGTGAAACATGTTTACATGTGGTTGTGAATACTTTGTAATTCTTCTTTTGAGGATCGTCTCATAAAATCTTTTGACAATTTATCCTTTGGGGAATGGCTATTAGTGATATACACACACATTTCCAACTTATAAAGATGGTAGATAGACAGATAGGCAGGCAGATAGATAGATGGATAGATGGATAGATGATAGATAGATGGATAGATGGATAGCTAGATAGATAAACAGACAGATAGATAGATGATAGATAGATATTAAATAACAAATCCATGTCAGAGATACTTGATATAAAATTTCCCCATGCAACCACCTCCTTTTCCATCCTAGATGCCTTAATATTTTCTTTGCTGAAGTCTTTCAATTGGAAGTAATTAGTGAATTTTCCTCCTTTGATCGATTCTTGAGATGGAAGGGCACTTGCATAGCTCAATGAAATTTTGACCCTTCATGTGCAGGGTTACCCAAGATGGAGAGATTATAATGGAGAGTTCTGATAAATGGTGATCTACTGCAAAAGGAAATGGCTAACCACTCCAGTATCTTTGCCAAGAAAACCTGATGGACAATACTAAAATGATAAAGAGATGACATCAGAAGATGAGTCCCTCAGGTCAGAAGGTCTCCAGTATGTTACTGGAGAAGAGAAAAAGAAAACCACAAGTCATTTCAGTACTAATGAAGCATAGGAATAAATGGATTTTTTTCTTTCAAGTTGTAGGAAGCATCTACCTAAAACTACCAGGAAGCATTATTTGTTACAGAGATAAGCTAGAAACCTTCCTTATAAGACCAAGAGTAAAACAAGTATGCCCATTATCACCAATATCATTCAATATTTTATTAGAAATGCTACCAATAGAAACAAGAGAAGAAAAAGAAATTAAAGGAATCAGAGTGGACAATGAGTTAATAAAACATCTCTTTCTGCAGGTTACGTACTAAGAAAATCCTGGAGATTCAATTTGGAACAATTTAGAATTATGCCCCCCAAATTAAAAACAAAACCAAACCATAACCACATCTACCCTTTGATCCAGCAATACTACTATTAGGTCTATTTACTAAGATGATCATAGAAAAAGGAAAAGAACCTATT
Organism: Pseudochirops corinnae; assembly: GCA_028646515.1. Classification (NCBI taxonomy): domain Eukaryota; kingdom Metazoa; phylum Chordata; class Mammalia; order Diprotodontia; family Pseudocheiridae; genus Pseudochirops; species Pseudochirops corinnae. The sequence goes on from CM053588.1 coordinate 227,601,721, forward strand.
TGTTCTAAGATATTTATAATACCTCTGTTAATGGTAGCACAGAAATGGAAATTAAGAGGGTGCCCATCAATTGGGGAATGGCTAAACAAGATGTGGTATATGATTGTGATGAAACATTACTGTGCTATAAGGAATGATGAGCAGATTGATTTTAGAAAACAACAAAACAGAAAACTTTGCATTAAATAATGAAGAGTGAAATGAGCATAACCAAGAGAACAATGTATATAGTAACAGCAATTTTTTGAAGAATAACTGTGAATGACTAACATGTCCTGAGTATTATAAATACTCAGATCAACTACAAAGGACTTATGAAGGAAGATACTGTCTACCTCTGAAGAAAGAACTGATAAACAGAAGTTTGCATAGCATGGTTTTTCATACACACATATATACACATAACACACATGCACATATGTATATATTTGTGTCAAATAGTGGCCTTCTCTTGTGTGGGGTGGAGAAGAAGGGAGATGATTCAGAACTTAAAATGTAACAAAAATGAATTAATTTAAAAAATTTTTGCCCTTGGTGTTCATCTTTCTCTCTCTGTTTAGAAAGTAAGTACTGATCAAAATGGTCTAGGCTATTTGAGTTTCCTTTTTATGACAATTGAGTAATTTTAGTTAAACTTCTCAATGAAATTGTTATAACTGGTGTTGGTATCCTTTCTTCTGTCCTTTTGTCATATAATTCATTGTATGAGTCTGATATAAGTTGTTTTTTAATTGCACACAGTATTTTTCTGTTCTTCTAACTTCCTACTTTTATCTTTTCTCTAATAAGTGGATGATTTGTTTATAAAGAGTCAGATAACTATGGACTGATTTTCTCCTCAGTTATGAATCATTTTTCTTGTGATAAAATATGAAGAATTTCCTTAGTAGGGAGCATTTTTCAATATTGACCATGTCCAACACCTTATGATTTATAAAGCTTTCAAAAGTAATATTCTAAAATAGACCATGACTCTATCATTACAAATTTGCTTTAAAAAAAAGTAGAGAATACAAAATCTCACTGTACTTATTGTTTAATAAACATAAACGTATTTGACTTAGTATAGAACAAAACACATTAAAGGCTCTTTTTTGACATATTTCACATATACATATTAAGATTACAGCCACACCTCATTTTATTGTGCTTTACATTATTGTACTCTGCAGATATTGTAGGGTTTTTTTGCTTTGTTTATGTTTGTTTTACAAATTGAAGATTTGTGGCAATTAAACTAGTCTTTTGGCACCCTTTTTCCCAACAGCATGTGCCCACATCATGTATCTGTGTCATATTTGGTAATTTTGACAATATTTCAAACCTTTTCATTGTTATTATGGCTGTTATTATCTGTGATCCTTGATATTACTTTGTAATTTTTTTTGGGGGGGGGGTACCATGAACCACTCTCATACAAGATGATGAACTTAATTGACAAATGTTGATTATATTCTGACCTCTCTGTTGACCAGCTGTTCTCTGATCTATCTTCCTCTCCTTGGAACTCCCTATTCACTGAGATACAATATTGAAATTAGGCCAATTAATAAGCTTACAATGGCCTTTAATTCAAATGAAAGGAATTGTCACTCAGTGTGGCAAATTTCATTGTTGTCTTATTCTAAGAAATTTGCACAGCCATCCCAACCTTTACCAACCACCGCCATGGTCACTCAGCAGTTATTAATAGGGAAGCAAGACTCTGCACCAACAAAAAAGATTACAACTCACTAAAGGGTCAGATCATGGTTAACATTTTTAACAATTGTATTAAATTAAGACATATTCTTTTTAAAGACATAAAACTGTTGTGTACTATAGTGTATAGACTGTAGTGTAAATATAACTTTTATATACACTGGGAAACAAAAAAATTCATGTAATTTACTTTATTAAGGTATATGCTTTCTCCTGTTTGGAATCAAATCTTGATGGCTGTCTATATTAAAATCCTTAAAAGATGCACACACATATGCACATATACATATATGTATATACATGCATGCTTATATGTGTTTGTGTGTGTATCACCTCACCATACATATGTGTGTGTATCACCTCATTTATAAATCAGGAAGATCATGTTCATCAAAAGTTCACCACTGAGGTGAAAAAGATATAGCGAAGCATCCCAATCAGAGATTGTCCATATACAGATGACATTTATAGATGACATGTATAGATATTCTGGACACTCCTATTTGTATAAAATATTGCACTATTTGCATCAAATGTTGGAAAATTGAAGAGCTCCTACTGTTAATCCATAATTGGATCCATAGTTACTGTATTGAGGAAATATTGAGAGAATACTGAAAGTGGCAAAAAATTTCTATGGTCTACACCCAATGCAATATGCATATGCATATAGGTGCACATGTGCATCACATATGCATGTATATATGTAAATACATGTTGTATACATGTCTGTCATGACATAATATATGCATATCTACACATACCTATAAAAAATTAGATTTCTATCCATCTATCTATATACAGTGAAAGATACTGCTGCAGATAGAGATGTAGAGGTAGAGGTAGAGATAGAAGTAGACATAGAAGACATAGGTGTAGATGTAGACGTGGAAATAGACATAAAAACAGATTTAAAACTAGAAGTGGATGTCTTTGATACACTTTACAAATAAACATTGATTAATAGAAGGTGAAAAAGGGATAGATTGCCTTTGCCAAAATATAAAATCATTTTAATGACTCCCAAAGTTTTCCCTGAAAGGCCAATATTTTAAATGACACTAGTCTTTTGATGCTGTATTATGGTGATAGATGAATCCATATAGTCAAAAAAAGAAAGAACGCTGAATATGACTTAAAGGGCAGTGATTTATGGTTAGTGTGAGCCATGAAAGACACAGTACAATTATCTTATGTGGGAGGGATAGTATAAAATGGTGTTATTAATGATATTTATGAATGAAAAGTAGAGAATTAATAAATAACCATTTATTAAATATTCACTATGTGCCAAATATTGTGCTGAACACTGAGGACAAAAAAAGGAGACAAAATACAGCCCCTTCCTTCAAGGAGCTTGCAATCCAATGGGAGAGATAATATACAAACAAACATATACAATTGTAAGCTTAAAAAGAGGATGAATAGGAAATATTTAACTGTGGAATGGCACCAGAATTAAGAAGTGTTAAAGAAAGCTTCCACTAAAAGGAAGCTTTTAGTTGGGATTTAAAGAAGCTAGGGAGGTTAGTATTTAGAGCAAAGGAGGAAAACTATTCCTGATTTAGGGGATAGCCAGAGCAATTCTTGGACCTGAAAAATCGAATGTTTTGTTCATGAAACTAGTCAAGTGGCAGAGCAAGGGACAGCCAGCTGAGAGCTTTTGTGTTCCAGGTAGAACAACCAATTTCAATGGAATTTGAGAAAGTCTTCCAATATATTAGGTAGACACTCTTCTGTGAACTTAAAGAGAGTATGGACAAGAGTTGCATAGGATATACAGACATGGCTGGGTTGTGATATGAATTATTAAAATGAATACTCAGATTTATGAAATCACAGCTACATTTGAATATTTTACTATATCTGGCATAAAATTTGCTGACATAGATGTTAGAATTTGGAATTATTTTGAAAACAAACCTACCCTTTCTTTCTCTTCATGTATCTTGACAAGAGACATGAAAATTATTAGCAAATGCTTCAAGCATATTCTGGAAGAATAAATAAGAAGGGAACAGTTAGTCAGGAACAGATGATTTTCTGTGGAATTTCACATATTCACAATTATATAATTGACTAAAGAATGCATAGAACACATAATCCTACCGTATGTACTATCTGCTGATTATATAATGAAATTGTAATAGAGCATGTAATCAGAATGAGGTATAGTATAAAGTTAGCACAAGTACTGTACTGCTACCTATGTAGATTAAATCAATTGAGATCTGTTCCATTGATTAGTGGGTAGATGAGACATACTACATATTGATGTATTAACAGACTTATTGATATGCAGTCCTCTGCTGCTGTACCATTAAAATGAATTGAATCCATTTTGATGTTTAGAAAGAGTCATTATTCTGTGTCTTTGATTTTAATGATAACTTAAAATCACTTTTGTACTACTTCCCAGTCCTCAGCCTCCCCAAAGTTGTACTGACTTTCTCAATTCTTGTATATAATGCTTTATTGATCAGTATAAAAATATAGTAGCTGGGTGAGGCACTGGGAGAGTATTGGACTTGGAATTAGGAACACTTCAGTTCAAATCCAGACAGTCACTAATGGGGGTCTCTGGCTCATTTAACCATCATCTGACTAATTCTCCCTGTCTACAAAATGGTGTAATAAAAATACCTATTATTAGCAACCTATTCCAGGGGTTGTTTGGAGGATCAAATGAGATAACATTTGTAAAGCACTTTGAAGCATTGAAATGTTATATAAATATCAGCTATTATAGTATATTAATAATTTTTATCATTATCTTCATTATTGTGATCTTTGCTGTGTTTAGGGAAATATAAAAAAGAATGTGTCAAAACAGGAGAGGTCAAAGTGATTCTTTTTTTCAGAAGATAAGTGCTAGCTAACAAAATTAGCAAGGAAAAACAATGATCAATTTTTACAATATCTATTTCAATATTTAAATCCAATTATTTGTTGTCATATTTTTCTTAACTACTGTGAGAATTTGACTTTCTTTGTAGACTATGGATCTCAAGTTCAAAGTGGGATTTGTTAATTTCAGATTCATGATTACTTTTGGGAATATAATTGTAAATAGAAACAATATTTGTGAATAACTAATTTTATTTCCCCAATATACACATTAACTTGTGTCATTTATGCACATACTACAAGAGAAAAAAAATACTACAATAACTTTTTTATTCTCTTTTTTATCAAACTAAATTAATTTAAGAGCAGAGGACATATTTCTATTAGGCAAAGATGAGAGTACATTTATAAGCTTATTTTTATGCTATTGATATTTAAATTCAATATACTGAACATTTGTCTATGAGTTATATTTTCTGTTATACCTTTTGCAAAGAGTCAAATATTTATAAGCATTAAATTGTTAGGCTAACAATACTGGAAATAGATGTCCAATGTTTATCCACTAACCAGGAACACTGAAAGAATTTTTAATGCATTATTTTTCCATTCCTGACCCTGGATTTACCCTCTAAAAAGACTGTTATTTTTATGGATGAGATATAATATACTTTCCACATTAAGTCCTCTAGATGCTTTGGAGCTAGAATACTGTACAAAATTGTGGTTATACACTGGAGACTATTGTCTGCTGCAAATTGAGCATTATAATTTCTATTTCACTTAGATCTTCCACTTTAGATAGTTGGACAAAATAAAAGGCCATTTAAAAATCTATAACTCCTTGTGTTTCCTAATGTCTGGTTGTTTAGTTTCAGTTTAGTTTCACTTTGTTTTTGCTTTGCAGGTAAGCCAAAAGGCATCTTATGAAGGCTTAGAATTGTCCAAGATGCATTAGCTCTTCTGATCAAGTACACAAAGATAAATGAGCCTGCTGTTGGTAGTCATTAACAAGCAGATGGTGGATGATCAAGATTTCATTAGCCAATTTTCTTCTTAACATGAAGAGATGAGCATCTGCTCTTCACCATTTCACTAAAAGCTAATCACCATAGTATAGCTTCTTACAAAAAAAGGTAAAGAAATTTCATCTAAACATGAATGCGGCTTACAATTCTAATGTAGCAAAGGCAAGTGATCAATCAACAGTTCTGAAATGTGAATAATGCTATGAGAATTCTTCTTAGGTGAAATACTTCAACATATTTTCATCTCTCTTCCTTTTGATTTTTGAGATATTTTCAGGGTAAAAGAATGCCAATTTTAAACTTTTCAGATTTTATAATTATATATATATATATACATACATATATATGTATGTGCATATGTATGCATGTGTGTGTATGTGTACGTGTGTTGTTCCTATGTCATAATTCAGCTATGTTTTACCTATTTAGAGATTCAGATACAAGGCAATATTATATTGGAGTAGGAAAATCACTGATGGGAACTGAGACTTTGGTTATAGCTGTGTAATCCAGGATTCAGGCCTGGGCATTTGATTAAGATTTTCTTTTTTTTTTCTTTTTTTTTTTTTTTTTAAGATTTTCTTATTAAAAGAATGATTATATTATATTTTGTGCCTACATGAGAGATAGAGTTGGCAAGAGAGGTGACAGTTCATTTTTTTCTTCTTGGTTCAAAAGAAGACACATGTGGTTACAGATTTTCTTAAGGTCGATGTTCCTGAAGGGAGAGAAAGACTTTAGAAAGAACCTAGTATATAGAAGAGTCAGTGTCTCCAGCTATATCTCCAGTTCGCTGCACAAGAAACAGGAATTTCTCCTTGAGTAACATGGAGGACACACACTTTCTCTTATTTGATCTTTCTCTCCATTTAAGAGCTCATTTTTTGTGTGTGTACTGACTGACACATTTAAATCTATATAATTTGTATGATTTTTGTTTGCCAGTCACTTGTAAAATGGATTTCTTTCTGATTCAGTATTTATGTTGATCTTTGTATAATTGGCATTTAGTAGAAGGGAGCTGAGCCTTCAGGAATAGCTTGAAGGTACCACCTTCATGTTAAGGGACAGTGACCAGTAGAGTAACATAACTAAAAATCCGTTTTCCTTAGATGGAATATCTAGGGAATCAGAGAAGTATAATTCTAGCAGTATATCACCTCACTAAGAAGAGCATAATGAGTTAGTCTCTTTCTACTTTCTGGATGGAATCAAAGCCCACTTTGGATCAGAGTGGCTGAGATACCAGAGATGTCCATTTACACCTCCCTATGAGCTCCTGTGGATAAACCATTTGGACATACCTACAGGGATAAAATACACAGATACTCTTACATACTTATACACCTATATTTCTAATATTGAATTATTTGTAGAATTTGAATAAGCCACCTACCCTCTCTAGGACTGATTTCTCACCTGAAAAATTAAGGGTGGTAAACAAAATGACACTTAAGATCCCGTTAATTTCTAAGGTCAGTTTAGAAAAGGAAATATTTGATTCTGTATCTAAAAATGGTTGGTAATGAAAAGCCATGAAATAAATAGTTCTGATATAGATAAAAGGCAGCAATGCTCTAATAGAGAACAAGCCTCAGTTAGAAAGAGCTAACTTTAAGTTTCCTTTCCAAAACATACTAGTTGTGTGAGCCTTGACAAATGATTTAACCTCTCAGTGCCCTGGGAAATACTCTTAGACTCTTAAGTGAGGATTCGGTACTTTGTTGGAGAGTTTCTGCAATGAGCACCCCCTAAACACTCTACAAATGAAATCATGAATACTATTTAAATATATACATCATTCATATGTATGGTATATAAATTATGAATATATCTTTATATGTATTTATAAAATAAATAACACTACTCTACTTATGGAGGAGGCAAGAAATAAGTTAATATAATTTCTGTGCCTCTTGTATTTTTATTTGTATTTTTTAAATGTAGAAAACTTAAATGTAAAGACATCACTGCTAGCCACATGCCCTGAAGCTGTCAAAGGAAGAAAGAAAATTTCAACATATACTAAGATGGTCACAGTAGCACATTTTCTTTTGATAGCAAAGGGCTGGAAAAAGGTGTCTAACAATTCTAGGTTAGTTAAACAAATTGTGTTAGATTAATGTAATAAAACAGGACTACACCATAGTGAAATGAAGCATTCACTGAAACAGAGAAAGGCTTATATGAGCTGATGTTGAGTAAAATAAACTGAAAAAAGGAAACCAATATAGATAACAAATTAGGAAACTATATGGCATGGTGGATAGAGTGCTGAGCATGGAGTGAAGATCTGACCTTGAATCCACAGTGGAACACTTACTATGTGATCTTGGGGAGATCACTTAACCTCTGTTTGCCTCAGTTTCCTAAACTGCAAATTAAGGAAAATAGTACTTACTTTCCAAGGATGTTATAAGAATCAAACGAGATAATTTCTTTAAAAATCTTTAGCACAATGTCTGGTGCATATTAAGTACAATACAAATGCTTATTCCTTCCCCCTCCTCATTCAATTAGAAAGAATGATAAAATGGAATTGAATAAAATTAACTATAATCACTAAAATTGTCCTCAGAAGAGTTGGGAAAATGTAGGGGGGCAGTGGATATGAAAAATTATATATATTGTCAGAAATAAACAATGTGTTGGTCTAGCTGAATTGTTTTTTTTTTAATTTTTAGTTACAAAGGATGATTTACCAGACAGGAAGGTAAAAGACATATTCAGAAACATATATATATATATATATATATATATAAACTTCTAAAATCAGATCACTGAAGAAAAATATTTTAAAATTATTGGACAACAAAATTCTTTCACACGTATGGTAAGAAGGAGAATGTTCAATAAAACAAAGAAAAGAGATCATTAAAAACTAAGGATTAAGTTTTGATTCTATAAAATTGAAAAAATCAAGAATAAAATCAATGGAGACAATATTACAAAATGTGGAAAATGTATGTGTGAAATACACTTGATAAAAATGTGATATCTAAGATACATAGATGATTGATGCCAATATATGACAAAGAGCCATTGTTGAATGGCTCACTGAAAGATGATGCATTGTCAGATGCAATCAATCATCATATTAGTATATTTGGTTTTGCTTAAGTGTTTTTCTTTTTACAAGGTGGGGGGGTTTCCAATAATTATGGTCTTCTCTTTGCCTTTCTTTGCATTCTCAGGTTTTTCTCATAAAATGGGCTCTTAATAGATGCATATTGACTGACTGGAGATATAAAAAGCAACAATAAAACATTTTAAATAAATGAGTTGTGATTAAGACTGAGGCATCACCACCAGCTCTAAGAAAGGTGAAGAGCATCTGGAAGGATCAAGGGTAGAAACTGCAAATTCATAGAGTCTTGAATATGGACGTTATTGTGATCAAATAATAATCTAAGTGAAAGAAGCTCAGAGGTAGTTTGCTTCATGGAAAACTCTAAGGACATTTCTGTTTTGACAATGTTTTGGTTTGGAGAGGAATTAATACTGAACCTCATAGTTTTGGGCAGAAGGAATGTATTCTGATTTCAATTAGTAGTCTACAAAACTTCCAGGAGTCTACCCAGGCTTCACTAATGGAATGTTCCCCTCTCCTATAAATAAATAAAATGGGGGAGATGCAGTAGACTTTCAGGGGTCCCCTCCCCCCCCCACTAATGGAATGTTCCCCTCTCCTTTACAAACTTCTATGAAGTCACTAAGCAGATATGCAGGAAGAGTATAATCTTGTTTGTTGATGCCTCCATGGTCCTATGAATAACTAAGGAAAATTCTGGGTAGTTAATTAGCAAGTCTTGTTTATGCCTCCTTGTTTGTTTGTTCCTCTGGAGGTGGTCCTAGGATAAAGTCTTAATGAATAAGTAGCCTTAGACTGGGGTAGGGAGTGGTAAAGACCAAAGGAGGGTCCTTGTATTTTTTTCTGATTACATAAGAACTTCTGCTAGGGGCTTATAAACCTTGTAAGTTCCTTATATCTTTGGCTCTGTATGAAATGGTTCTGGAATAAACAGACTATCGAATACATCCATCCCCGTCTCTTTACTCAACTGGTTGCTAGGCCACCCAACTGTGCTGGTCAAAGCAAGTACAAGTAGAATATAGAAATAGACTGAAATAACTCATTTGGTACAAGCAAGATGACCTGTGGGATGGGTGTGTGTGTGTGCATTTTTCCTTTTCTTCCCAGAAAAGGGAGGAGCTTTCATTCAAGAAACACATATACCACCACTAACTTTGAAAAAAGCAAGAAAATGACCACGATGCCAGTTAGAAAAAAAAACATTTCACACTAATATGAGTAGAATGAACCATTAGAATGAAAGTGGAAAAGCTTCTGAAAGATAAATCATTTGAGCTTTCCAGAAGAGAAGAATGAATAACCTAAAGGACAAAAAGGAGAATATTTTGGGAGTTAAGTCGAGATGATGAAATAACTTTCTCTTATCTGGGCAGCAGGAGGAGTAAGAATTGAACTTTCTTACAGTTCCAGATCAAACAAATACAGGGTGAAGGAATTACACACAAGTTCCATGTAGATCTGTGACTAATAAGCTTTACTATTATAGGTTGAATGAGTGGATATGCAGATTGATGCATCTGTGTTGAACTCTAGAATCTCACTTTAAAAGTTGAAGATTGAGCAACTGAGGGTTATTTTCTATTAGACTAAAATATCTATAGCTCTGTGACTAAAAATATTGGCTTATGTGTGGGTGAGAAACCTCACTTACCCAAATCAAAGGAATGTAGAAGAGAACTTTGAGCAAACAGGAGTTGTATTCTAAAAAAAAATACATACCCTGGGGCGGGGAGAGACCTCTCCCTGCCACATGTCCGAAGAAGAAGAGAGAGAGAGCTAGAGAGAGAGAGAGAGAGAGAGAGAGAGAGAGAGAGAGAGAGAGA
>CM053588.1:227612713-227641673 GCA_028646515.1 Pseudochirops corinnae
GCTCTTCTCCTTCAGCAGGAGCAGGGTTCCAATTCTGTCTCTCTGTCTCTCTCTGCCTTCATCTGGCCTCAGTCTCCAGGATTCTTCCTTCAAGGGGAGCACAATTCCAATTCTGTCTGTCTGTCTCTGGAATTCTTGCTTATGTACACACCTCAGCCAATCCCCTTCTTCCACATCAATAGGGGAGTTCATGCCTTCTCAACAGTGCGACAGAGTTTGCACCTTCCACACTTGTACTAAGTGCTAAGTATCCTGCTAAACTAATTACTATTACAGCCCTACAGGCAGTAGGAGGGATAAGGGGGGGAATGTATGAAGGAGGAGGGTGGTCAGAAGAGAGGGAAAGTGTAGTAAGGGGAAAGGGTGGGTAAAGAGGTGAGGACACAAGGAGGGAATAATAAGGGAGGTGGTGGTCAATAGGAAATCTCTTAAGGAGGGGAAGGGAAAAGGAAGATACAAAGACATAAACAGGAGAGGGAATAAGATGGAGGGAAAGTCACAGATAGTAAACTATTGAACTTATAAATAAAACTAGGAATTGGTTTTATAAAAAAAATAAAATTGATAGACTCTTAGTCAATATGATAAAAAAAAAGAAAGAAGAAAACCAAATTTCGAGTATCAAAAATGAAAAGGGTGAATGTACCTACAATGAAGAGGAAATTAAAACAATAAGTGGTAATTATTTTGCCCAGTTGTATGCACATAGATTTGACAATCTTAGTGAAATGGATGAATATTTACAAAAATATAAGTTGCCCAGACTAACTGAAGAGGAAGTAAATTACTTAAATAACCCCATCTCAGAAAAAGAAATTGAACAAGTTATCAGAGAACTCCCTAGGAAAAAATCCCCAGGACCAGATGGATTTCCTAGGGAATTCTATCTAATATTTAAAGATCAATTGATCCCAGTACTCTACAAACTATTTTGGGAAAATTGGTGAGGAAGGAGTCCTACCAAATTCTTCTTATGACACAAATATGGTATTGATATCTAAAGCAGGGAGAGACAAAACAGAGAAAGAAAATTATAGACCAATCTGTCTCATGAATATAGATGCAAACATTTTAAATAAAATATTAGCAAAATGATAAGTTTTTGGGAAAATAAGTAATTTGGGAAAGCAAGGAATAGTTTACCTGTCAGATTTATGGCATAGGGAAGACTTTATGATCAAAGAAGAGCTGGAGAAAATTATAAAATATAGTATGGATAGTCTCGATTACATTAAATTGAAAAGTTTCTGTACAAACAAAGCCAATGTAACCAAGATTAAGAGGGAATTGGGCAATTGGGAAGCAATTTTTACAACCAGTGTATCTGATAAAGGCCTCATTTCTAAAATATACAGGGAATTAAGTAAAATCTATAAGAATACAAGTCATTCCCCAACTGATAAATGGTCAAAGCTATAAGCATATGAAAAAATGCTCTAAATCACTATTGATTCAAGAAATGCAAATCAGAACAACTTTGAGGTACCACATCTCACCATTCAGATTGGCTAAGATGACAAAACAGGAAAATGACAAATGCTGGAGAAGATGTGGAAAAATTGGAATGCTAATGCATTGTTGGTGGAGTTGTGAACTGATTCAAACATTCTGGAGAGCAATCTGGAACTATGCCCAAAGGGCTATAAATAATTGCATACCCTTTGACCCAGTAATACCACTTCTGGGGTTGTATCCCAAAGAGATCACAGAAGTGGGAAAAGGACCCATATGTACAAGGATATTTATTGCAGCTCTCTTTGTGGTGGCAAAGAATTAGAAATTAAGGGATCGTCATCAATTGGGGAATGGCCAAACACGTTGTGGTATATCAATGTAATGGAATACTATTGTGCTATAAGAAATGGGGAGGAGATGGTCTTCATATTCACCTGGAGAGGCTTATACAAACTGATGCTAAGTGAGAAGCGTAGAACCAGGAAAAAATTTGCACATAATCATAGATACATTGTATGTGTGATGACCAACTTTGATAAACTGGACTCTTCTCAGCAACACACAGTTATAAGACAACTCTACAAGTCTTAAGATGGAAGGAGATATCTACATTCAGAGAAAGATCTAGAAAGAACAGAGTTTAAATGGAGACTGAAGCAATGTACATGCTAATGTTTTTTTTCATGTTTGATTTTCTTTCTTTTTTCCCATTGTTGGGTCCATTGGTTATAACCCTTCTATACAACCAGACTAATGTCCAATGTGAATGTATTTGCAGATCCTATACTTGATTGTATGCTGCCATGGGCAGGGGGAGGGATGAGAAAGGGGAGGAAATTTGAAACTCAAGGGACTGGGGAACTGAATCTTGTAAGCTAAAACTAAATAAATAAATCAATTTTTAAAAAAAAGAGTTAAAATTTTTTTTTAAAATGAGTTCCTGCTGAGTGAGAAGAGCAGAATCAGGAGCACTTTGTATACAATTACAGACACATCATATCTGTGATGATTAACTTTGATAGGCTGGGCTCCTCTCAGCAATGCAAGATTATAAGACAACCCCAAAAGACATATGATGGAAAGGGATATCCACATCCAGAGAAAAGAACTACAAAGTCTGAATGCATATTGAAACAACTACTTGCTCTTTCTCTCTTTCTCTCTCTCTCGTGTTTTGTTTTTTTCCTTCTTTCTCATTGTTCATTCCATTGGTTATAACTCTTCTTTACAACTTGATCAATGTTTAATGTGAAAGTATTTGTAGAACCTGAATCAGATTGCATGCCACCATGGTGGGGAGGGAGGAGGGTGTATATGAAAATTTGAAACTCAGGGTACTGTGGAATTGAATGTTGTAAACTAAAAGTAAACAAACAAACAAATGAACAAATAAATTAATTAATTAATAAATTGAATCCAAATTTTCTTCTTTCTGGTCTCTCCCCTACCTATTGAGAAAGCAAATGATATAATACTCATTATACATATAGAGTCATGCAAAACATGTTATCGTACTTGTTTTGTTGCAAAAAACCCAGAAAAATAAAATGAAAAAAAAAAGAATTAATCTGTGCTCTGAATTCATAGGTTATCTGTCTAGAGATGGATATGTTTTTTTTTATTTTGATTACTTTGGAATTGTCAAGGATCAGTGTACTGAAAAGAGTAGCTAAGTCTTTCACAGTTTATTGTCAGTGCGTTGTTCCTACTACTTTGTACAGTGTTATCCTGGTTCTGCTCATTTCACATTGCATCACTTCATATCACACTTCTCACTTGCTTTTTTATCCCCCCTCCTTCCCCATGTGATTTCTTATAGCACAATAGTATTCCATCACAGTCATACACCACAACTTGTCAAGTGATTCCTTCCCCAATTGATTGACATCCCCTCAATTTACAATTTTTTGCCATTAAAAGAAATATTTTTTTTGAAAGGCAGCTTTTCCCCTTTCCTTTGAACACTTTTGGCAACAGATCTGGAGGTGATATTGCTGCTTAAGGAGTATGCACAGTTTTATACCATTTGAACATAGTTCTGAATTTTTCTCCAGAATGATTCAATTCTTCACAATTGTTCTCCACTTCAAAACTCCACCAACAATATATTAATTTACCTATTTTTCATACCCCCTCCAACATTTGTTATTTTCTTTTTCTGTCAGATTAGTCAATTTGGTAGGTTTGATGTTGTACATTAAAGTTGTTTAACTTGCATTTCTCCTATTATTAGTAATTTAGAACCTTTTTTAATATAAAGTATTGATTTTTAAATTTTTTCTTCTTAACAGTGTCCATATCCTCTTACCATTTATCACTTGGGGGGTATATCTTTTATTTTTTTAAATTTGGCTCAGTTCAATAACTGATAATTTCAGTTGAGAAATGAGACATTTATTAGAGAAACAGCCTGAAATTTTGACTTCCCTGCTTTACTTTGAATTTTGACTCCATTGGTTTTCTTAATTCAAAATCTTTTTAATTTCAGATAATCAAAATTATCCATTTTATCTCCCATGATCCTCTCTCTGTCTTTGCTCATAAACTCTTCTCTTATCCATAGTTATTACAGGCAATTTTTTCTTGCCCTTTTAATTTGCTTGTGATATCACCATTTCTGTCTAAATTGTTTATCCATTTTCATCTAAACATGGTATATTAGATATTTATTTATCCTTAGTTTCTGCCAGATTACTTTCATATTATCCCAGTAGTTTTTGTTGAATTGTAAGTTTGTGACCTAGTAGCTTGGATACTTTGAGTTTATCAAACACTTCATTACTGTGGTCTTTTAGTTCCATATATCATGAACTTATTTTATTTCATTCATCAGCCACTCTATTATTTAGTACCATATTGTCTTGATGATCACCACTGTGTAGTCTAATTTGAGATCTGGTACTGAGTCCTCAGGGGAAGAGGTGGCTTGTCTGCTGGGGGTAATCTCAGTTGGACTTCCACGTTAAGGTGGGAAAAGTGATCTGAGTCACATCAGTACAGGGGCACCCAGAAAATGCTCATTGGCTTGTGCCTTTAACAGATTTCTTTGGAGGAAAGCCTACATGCTGACAGATGTTTCTGTTGCATAA
Organism: Pseudochirops corinnae; assembly: GCA_028646515.1. Taxonomy (NCBI): domain Eukaryota; kingdom Metazoa; phylum Chordata; class Mammalia; order Diprotodontia; family Pseudocheiridae; genus Pseudochirops; species Pseudochirops corinnae. The sequence continues at coordinate 227,617,258 of CM053588.1, forward strand.
TGGAAGATTTAAAGTCTAGGAAAACATGAGATTTTCAGTTGTTAGGAGAGGCTTTGAAACAGTAATTGCCTTCTGTATCATAAGACAAAGGATGCAACAACCTCAATGCAACAAGACAAAGATGACTGGGAATGTCCTTTGGAAAGATGGAGGATGGTATAGAGGGAAAGAAAGCATGGAGAGTCTCTTTTGATCTGTCTCTGTCTCTGTCTATCTCTCTCTCTCTCTCTCCCCTTTCTGATGACAGCCAAGTCATAGGGTGGACAGGTGGTTTATATATTGTCTTTCATTCTAGAAAAGGACTTAAATGATATCATTACATTGAGGTCAATATATAGTCTCTGATTGTGGCTGTGATCAGAACAATATAAGCCCAGAAGGTGCTACCACAGAATAGGTACAAATAGTCCATATGAATATTTAGAGGGGAGATGTCTCTAAATTTGCATCTTTCATGTTCCTTTTGAGTTACTGTGATTGTCTTTTGCTCATAAAACATAGCATTTCTTTGATGTGGGCATGCCATGCGGGATCGTCCTTTGTCAGTTATCATCCATGTCTCACAGTGGGTTCCAAAGTTCTTTAGAGAGATCTCTCGAGAGTGCTTGTATTGCTTGTTCTGACCTCCATGTGAGCACTTGCCTTGTATAAGTTGTCTGTAAAAATAGTCTTTTAGGCAAATGTACTTTTGGTACTCAAACAACATTGCTCTTTGCAGTAGAGTTTGAATGCTTAGCGATTCAGCTTGAGAAAAGACCTCAGTGACTAGTACCTTATTTTATCAGGTAATCTTCAGAAACTTGCTAAGACATTTCATATGAAAGGAATTCAGTTTCCTGGCATGGTGCTGGTATACTGTGCAGGATTCACAGGCATACAGGAATGAGGTCAGCACAATGACTCTGCTGTAGACTTTCAGTTTTGTAGGCAATCTAATACCTCTTCTCTTCCATGCTTTCTTTCAGAGCCTCTCAAATATTTATTTAGCTCAGGAGGTTTTTGTATCAACCTCATCATGTGTACATCCCTTGAAATGTATACTGTCAAGTTGAGTTAACTTATCTATGGCATTCAAAATTTTTTGATTTATAATAACTAATGGTTCTAATATTGATGGTATAGTGCTGGCCGGTGGAAAGATTCTTTTCTTGATGTTAATTCACTTTCACATTCATAAATAGAGTGAAGTGGGGCTGTGTGCTTGCTCCCATTCTTTTTATCTTGATATTTTTAGCAATGACTTTTTTTTTTCAGAAATGTAATCAGATTCCTTCAAGGAAATGGCTTCAAGGTCAGATACTACACAAAAGGTAAATTACTTAACTTAAAAAGGCTACAAGCTAAGACTGAAAGTACAGGGAGAACTGGTACATGACTCTTTGCAGATGCTGCTACACTCAGTATAACCTCTAAGGCTGAGATTCAACAAAGTATGGAGAGATTTTCTGCTGCTTGTGTTGATTTTGGCCTACCAATTAAGCCCAAGAAAACAGAGGTTCTCCATGGATGGACATCAGAGACACAGGAAAATAAATACTCAGTGGAGTGAAGATTATTTGGGATATTATTAGTAAAGGATATATTGGATCAGAATATGCTGGAAATATGACAAGTGCAGTTTTCATAGTTAATGATTTCCTGAGCTATACATATCTGTGTGTGTATTTGTATATTAAAGAGAGAGAGAGAGAGAGAGAGAGAGAGAGAGAGAGAGAGAGATACTTCTGGAAATATTTAGCAAGGACTAAACTGAAAACAGCAACATGCTTGTGAGTTTAGCTTATTATCAGGCAAGGAGAAATAACTTTTCCAAAGACTGGTAACTGAAAGCCTCAGTAGTAAAGGAATATTGGGTCACTTTCTCATAGCTGTTGGTTTGTTTGTGAGCTTCCTCCCCACAAAACAAAACAAAACAAAAAACAAAAAACTTAAGTGAACACGAAAAGTGAATCCAAACCCTCCTTAGAACTACCAATGAAAGCAGGGAAAGATTTTACCAGTTAGGTCCATTACTGAGTGATGTGACTCAGTAGGAACTGGAAAAATTGTGGAAAATTTGGCAATTACTGTGTAGGAGAAGGCACAAGAAAAAACCTTGTAGAATCCCATTATTTGTAAACTTGCCAGGTTTCTTGAAACCATTGTGTTTAGATAAAGCCATACATCTTATCACCCCTGGAAAAAGAGTTTGTTAGGGTTATGGAAATCCTAAACATTGAATTGGTTTACTGAGAATTTACAAGTTTATTTATAATAGAAAAGTGACTTCTAATTACTGATCCTTAAGCTAGAATGACTTTAAAGTTAAGGAGAATAAAACAAAAAGAAGTAAAAGATTTTAAGTGAAATCTTGTGTGTCTGTGTATCTGTGTGTGTATGTGCTGGTAAGCTTTTGTTGCTTATTACAACACCATGAGAATAATGATAACTATATCCAGATTCAGGGAGTGCAGACAAGATGGTGGAGTAAAAATGGGAACTCCACTGGACTCTGGCTCCAACCACCTCCAACACCTGTAAAATATGATTGTAAACAAATTTTAGAGCAGTGGTTCTCAACCTGTGAGTTGCGACCCCTTTGGGTGTCAAATGACCCTTTCACAGGGGTAACAGGAATCACCTAAGACCATCAGAAAACACATATTTCTGATGGTCTTAGGAACTGAGACACTGCTCCTCTATCTGTCTCCAGGTGGGTCCACCCACATGCATATATGCCCACATATGAGTATTAAAAGGTTGTGACATTAGGAAGGTTGAGAACCACTGTTTTAGAGCTACAGAACCCACAAAGTGAGAAAGGGAAACAAATATCCCACTGAAGGAAGTCTGGAAGGCCAACAGGAAGAGTCTATTGCACAGGGCTGGGAGCCAAGTGGAGTCTCACATGAACCATGTGGTTCTGGCCCCGGGGCCAGCCTGCAACACAGACCTTCCATAACAGACTTCAGGATAGTGAATCACCAGCAGCTGTGGCAGTTTCCAGACTTCTGAACCCATAAATGCCAAAGAAAAAGTAAAAGGTCAGTGGAGAACACTGTTAGAACCAAGTGACAGAAGAACATGGTCTGGCCCCTCCTCCAGAGTGAGAAGAGGTGGAGGCATGGTGGCTGCCATGTGGCTGCCTCCAGAACTCCTGGCCTACCAGATCTGGCCTGCATGTTATAAGGGGACCAAGTGACCATTCAGAGAGTAATTGCTCTTGCTTTGACCTGCCTGCTTCTGGATTACAGTCTTGGGTGCTGGAAGTGTGCCAGAGCTTGGAGTGTTTCTGGAGGGGGCACCCTCCTCAGATCTCTGAAAACATTTGCAAAATCTCTAGCAGTTTGGGACATAACTTGCTCCACTGTGGAAGTAGAATTCTACCATGCCAAAGAGCTCAAAAGTAAAGTAATTGGCTGGCAAGATGAGTAAGACGAAGAAGCTCAATCACACCATAGAATCCTTTTTTGGAGACAAAGAGTATCAAAATATGGAACCAGAAGTCAATGAAGTCAAGACTCCTGCATCAACAGCTTCCAACAAAAATATGAATTGGTTATAGGTCATGGAGGAGCTCAAGAAGGATTTTGAAAAGCAAGTAAGAGAAGTGGAAGAAAAATTGGGAGGAGAAATGAGAACAATGCAAGAAAATCATGAAAAGCAAGTCAACAGCCTGCTAAAGGAGACTAAAATACTGAAGAAAATACACCTTAAAAATAGACTAACTCAAATAGAAAAAGAGGCCCAAAAAGCCAATGAGAGGAATGCCTTGAAAAGTTGAATTGACCAGATGGAAAAGGAATTTCAAAAACTCACTGAAGAGAATAATTCTTTCAAAATTAGATTGGAGTAAATGGAAACTAATGACTTTATGAGAAATCAAGATACTGTAAAACAGATTCAAAGAAATGAAAAAAAAAGAAGGCAATGTGAAATATCTCTTTGGAAAAACCACTGACATGGAAAATAGATCCAGGAGAGATAAGTTAAAAATTATTGGACTACCTGAAAACCATGATAAAAAAAAGTACCTATAAATCATCCTTCAAGAAATTCTCAAGGAAAATTGCCCTGATATTCTAGAACCAGAGGGCAAAATAGAAATTGAAAAAATTCACCAATTGCCTCTTGAAAGAGATCCCAAAAAGAAAACTCCTAGCAATATCACAGCCAAATTTCAGAGTTCCTTGGTCAAGAAGAAAATATTACAAGCTGTCAGGAAGAAACAATTTGAGTATTGTAGAAGCACAATCAGGATAACAAAAGATCTAGCAGCTTCTACACTAAGAAGAGCTGGGAATATGATATTCCAGAGGTTAAAGGAACTAGGATTGAAACCAAGAATCATCTACCCAGCAAAAGTATAATGCTTCAGGGGAAAATATGGTCATTCAATGAAATAGATGACTTTCAAGTATTCTTGATGAAAAACCCAGAGCTGAACAGAAAATTTGACTTTCAAATACCAGAAACAAAAGAAGCATGAGAAGGTAAACAGGAAAAAGAAATCATAAGAAACTTAATAAAGTTGAACTATTTACATTCCTACATAGAAAAATGGTAATTGTAACTCATGAGACTTTTTTCAGTATGATTATTGTTGAAAGGAATATATATGCATGTATGGGGGGGTGTATGTATGTATAGATACATATGTGAGTGTGTGTATATGTGTGTATAAGTATACATAGACAGAGGGCACAGGAGCAGTTGAATAGGAAGGGATGTTATCTAAAAAATAAAATTAAGAGGTGAGAGAGGAATATAACGAGAGAAGGAAAAAAGGAGAGATAGAATAGGGTAAATTATCTCATACAGAAGAGGCAAGAGAAAACTGTTACAATGGAGTGGAAGAGCAGGAAGGTGAAAGGGAATGAGACAAAATCTTGTTGGATTGTATTCTGGTATTATTCTAAGTTTTGAATTCATATATAGTTATCTGATTGATCATTAAGTCAATAATCCATCATTCAAAAGAAATGTCACAAGCTGGTCAGAGAGAGTATGATACTGAACTTTGACAGGTGAATGTCTATATTTGGGGAAAAGACAGAATAGACAACCTTGTTGTCATGGCTGAAAGTAGGATTATTTTGACTTGGTTTCCACATTATATTACTTCCTTTTTAACAGGAATGCTTCCCACCTGATTGATCCTGCCTTTGACTGTGAGGTGGAATTGTTAATGGATGATTGGTTGCCAGATGTGACACTTACCTGATCTCAAACGGAGTTAAGGGTGATTTATCCTGGATATGTTAAGTCATTCTGTGATCTCAGGCTTAGATCTGCAATACCAGTTCTGATGTTGTTATAATCATATCCTTCCTTTATCCTTTTATAGTAAATTTCTATAATCAGGACTGGTGAACAGTAGAAAATATGAGACCAATGCAATTGTGTAAGGTCTTACTATTGTTTTCTTTTTTTATATTTGAATGTGTATCCATTCCGTATCTCAAATGACTAAGTAAATAAGTGTTTGTTCTTGTCATATACATGCTAATAGTTACATATCAGGTATAAGATTAAATCCCTGAGGTAGCTCATTCTTTCATTCTTGGGAGCAATTGGATAAAGGTTAAAAGGACAAGAGTTAAAAAGCTTGTGAAACAAAGATATGAATCTATTAATTTGTGAGATGAAAGTCAGAAACATCTCCTGTTTTGTTTTAAGGAACAGAATTTCATCACAATCCATCATCTTAGTGGAGAGTAATGTTTGTGTAATATTCCTTTTCAGTATGGTTAACAACTGAACATGTTTCAATTTACAGGCAACTCAATTGATATAAAGTGTTTTCTTTGTACAATTGCAAATCAATTACTTAATGTATCTACACATCCCATCCCAGGTCATTTGCAACTGGAATAAAGTTAGCATCCTTTAAGTAAATTCTTTTGTGCACCCATTGAAACTAGGGGTGGAAGGTATCTACCTGCAAAGAGTGCTGTTGCCTGTGTTTTTATGTATAGAATTCGACCTCTGATAGTATCTGATCCTTCTAAAGAAATTGGAATTAATTGTAGTAGAATACTTTGTGAAAGCAACAAGATCATGCTATCATATATGTAGTTCATTGGTAAGTTCTTCTGCTTCTTCCATGTTAATGAAACCACTTGTGTACCACTCAGGGAATTTTTCAAAAGTATCTTCAGAAAGAATGTATGATCAGTTCATGAGGGGTAGAGTGTCCTGTGGAAGCCAGAGTGTGAGAATGTGACCTAAGACCCCACAGGTAAGGTAAACTAACTCTAATATAAACAACAAAAAATGAACAAACAAACCCCCAACTCTAGCTATCCCATTAGGAAAACTTGCACACAACCAAAGGCCATCTCTCCACTATGCTTTCTTTCTTCTGTTTCAATATCTTTTCTGACCTGAGGATGGTGCAGAGATATCTACCGTTTTATTCCTTCCATTCAAGATGGGTCTCATGAGTAAGCTTTCCCCAACAAAGCTCATTTACTTTTGTGCTGGAAGGTACTGCCCCTCTTCCTTTTGTATCTCAATATTGTGTCAGAGGGTCTGTCACCCTACAATTGGCATAATTGAGGAAGAATAGATCTGTCACCTTTCCGAACTCTGTTCTCTTATCCCTTTATTAGTTTCCATGGATCCAATGATCATCTGTGTAATTCTCACATATTTTTACCCAGTTTTAATCTCTCTCCTAATTTCCAGTCTTTTATGTTCAATTATTCATTGCAATTTTAACTGGATAGACAGGCATCTGAAACTCAACATAATCCAAAATTGAACTAATTATCTTTCCTTCAAAACTCTACCCTCTTTCTAACTTTCCTATTACCAATAGGAAAACTGCCATCCTCATAATCATCCAGGCTTCTAACCTAGGTATCATGTTCAATGCTTTTATCTTTCTCACCCTATCTCCAATATCCTATTTGCTGCCAAGTCCTGTTGATTATCTCTTTTCTATAGCTTTTGCATATGCCCCTTTCCCTCCTTTGACACTATCAGCACCTTGATACAGGCCCATGTAATTTCATGCCTAGACAACATCAAAAGCTTTCTGGTGAGACTCTTATTTTGGTTCTGTCCACTCTAGTCCATGTTTGACTTAGCTATCAAAGTGATTTTGCACAGGTCAAACCATGACAATGACCTATTCAATAAAATCTAATGGAGAACTATTTATTGAAAACTTTTTTTGGTATTTAAAAAACCCTCTATAACCTAACTCCTTTCTAGTATTCAAGACTTCTAACACCTTATTCTCTTTCACATTATCTGAAAAACAGTGACACTGTCCTTCCTATTTCTAGCCTGTGATGCTCCATTTCTTGCCTGCATGCATTTTCTCTGACTCTTCCCTGTTAGAATGCACTTATTTCTTTCCACCTCCTGGTTTCCCTTAAGTATTTTAAAATTATTTTTTTATTTTTAGCATTCTTTTTGAAAATTTTGAGTTTCAAATTTTCTCATTCTCATCCAACCTTTTCCCACTCACTGAGAGGGCAGGCAATATGATATCAATTATACATGTGAAATCATGCAAAAATATATTTCCATATAAATCATATTGCCAAACAAAGTAAAAAAAAAGAAGTTATTATAGTTCAGTTTGCATACAGTTCATCAGTTCTTTTTCTGGAGGAGGATAGGATTTTTCATCAGGAGTCTTTTGGAATTGTCTTGGATCCTTATATTGATCAGAGTGTCTAAGTCTTTCATAGTTGATCACTACAACATTGTTATTACTGTGCATAATGATGTCCTAGTTCTTCTAACTCCATTTTGCATTAGTTCATAAAGGTGATGCCATGATATTTTCCACCTGAATTCACTTCTCTTATCATTTCTTGTATCACTGTAGTACTCCATCACAATCACATGCCACAACTTCTTCATCTATCCCCCAACTGATGACCTTTCCTCAATGTCCAATTCTTTGCTATCAAAAAAAAGTTTATAAATATTTTTTTACATGTAGTTCCCTTTTATTTTATTTGCCATATAGTGTGGCTACACACAGTAATATAGCCTTTTAGGCAGTTCCAAATTGTTCTCCAGAATGGTTAGACCAGTTTAAAATTCATTCAGCAGTTTACTAGTGAACCTATTTTCATTCATTGTCTCCAGCAATTGTCATTTCTGATAGGTGTGAAGTAGTACCTCAGTGTTATTTTAGTTTGCATTTTTCTAATCAATAGTGATTTAGAGAAATTTTTTTTTCATATGATTATAGATTATTTTGATTTCTTTCTTCTGAAAATGCCTTATCATATCCTTTGGCCAATTATCAATGGGGGAAATGGCTCTTCTTCTTATAAATTTTTTGACTCAGTTATCTTTATATTTGAGAAACAACGCTTTTATCAGGAAAATCTAGCTGCAATTAAAATTACTTCATTTTCTATGTTTTTTTTTTTTTTTTTTTTTTTTTTTTAGCAAAATGTGGTTTTCCTGATTATCTATTTTAATTAGGTTTATTTTTGCTTTGGCTTTGGCTGAAATGATGTTGTCACTCTTGACCCCATCCCCTTTTTTTCTTTAGTTAAAGCATAATAGATTCTATTACAAACCTTTATTTTAACTCTATCTGTATCATTCAGTTTCAAGTTTACTTCTTATATATGTAGAAAATATATTGTTGGATTTTGGTTTTGAATTAATTATTCTGTCTACTTCTTTTTTTGGGGGTGGGGTGGGGCAAGTTTATCCCAATCATATTCAGAGTCATGATTACTATGTATTTATCTCCAACCATTTTCTCCTATTTATCTTTTTCTCTTTCTTTTTAACCTTGTCCCTCCTTTCTTTTTAACCTTGTCCCTCAAAAGACTGTATTTATTCTGACCATTGTCTCCCCTAATCTGTCCTCCCTTTTCCTCTCCTTCCCCATTTAACTGATCCTCTTCTCCACCTACTTCCCTATTGAGTAAAAAAAAAAATTCTATAATGAACTAGCTGTGTGTGTGTGTATGTGTGTGTGTGTGTGTGTACACATATCTATATGGATGCACACACACACACACACACACACACACACACACACACACACACACACACACATATATATATATATATATATATATATATGTTCTTTCTTCTTTGAACTAATGCCTGTGAGAGAGAGAGGTTCAAACATTGCACCCCCACATTTTTCCCTTGACTCTAAAAACTCTTCCTTGTGTGTCTCTATTGTGTAGAAAATATTCCCCATTCAATCACTCCCTTCCCCCTTCTCCCAATGCATTCCTCTTTCTCACCTCTTCATTTTTTTCTAGAGATCATGACAGCATAACAGATTCACATCCATGCCCTCTATTTATGTAGACCCCCTTCTAACTGCTGTAATAATGACAAAGGTCTTGGAAGGATAATGAATCATCTTCCCATGTAGAAATGTAAAGAATTTAAATTTATTGAGTCCCGTATGATTATTCTTTCATGATTACCTTTTTATGTATCTCCTTTCTCTTCTGTTTGAATGTCAGATATTCTATTCAGCCTGATCTTTTTTATCAGGAATGCTTAAAAGCCTTTTATTTTATTAAATTTCCATTTTCACCTTGAAGAATTATATGCAGATTTTCTGGATGGGTGATTCTTTGTTGTAATCCTAACTCCTTTGCCTTCTAGAATATCATATTCCAAGCCCTCACCTCCTTTAACATGGACACTTCTAAAACTTATTTGATCCTGACTATGGCTTTTGATTTCCATAACTTACTTCAAAATTCAGCTCACATGCTGCAGGAGACTTTATACAATCTCTACACTACCTAAACTCCCAATACTAATGCCTTCCTACTTTGATTGCACTCCATATGTATTTTGTCTCTACATATTTATTTACATGTTGGCTTCTCTTCATTAGAAAATGAGCTTCTTAAAGGAAAGGTAGATGCCCTCCCCCCCACTTTTCCTAATCTTATAACAGAACTTGGCCAATGGTAAGATCTTAATAAATGTCCATTGATTGATTGAAGTACAATATGGTAAGTACAATATAATTCGAAAAGAAAGAAAACATCAACAGTTGGATTGATTGGGAAAGATTTATATCAGAGTAGTGTATGACCTGAATTTTTCATGAAGATAAAAATGAGGATGAGGCTAATAGCTTTATGTCCTCCTTGTATCAGGTAAACAACAAATCATTGCCTGGACTTTTCATGATATCTGGGCTAGTTTGCTTTCCAAAAGTCAACTCAATTTCTGTTTTTGAAGTGGTACTAAACTCTGATTCCCTCAAGAGGAGTGATTAGAAGTCATTAATTCTGTTGAAAACATCTTTCTACAAGATTAAATTCAGTTGTGCAAAATGTTAATCTTAGGTAAAAGCTCTTTTCCTTCACTTTTTGGTTCTGTCTACCCTGCAGCCCATTTTCTATGTGTTTAACTATTCCAATGCTATTATTTACTCTTAATTGAATTCTCTCTGCCCAGCAGCTTGAAAAAGACTTTCATTTACTATGAAGGTTTGGAGCTTGGGGCTTGTCTGCATTGTCCCATGGATTTGATCATTCTGAATTTTGCCCTGTAATCTAATATTTATGGCAAGATTTTTGTGTTTTTTTCACCTAATATTCAAGGTCTTTGTTTCATCACATTTTTCTCTGCTGACAGGGATTCTTAGATTATCTTTTTTTTTTAATTTTATTTTTAATTTATGAATTAAACAAGTATTTCCATAACATAGTACAAAAAAAGATAATAAATATGAACCTGTGAATCTATTACAACTTGCTATTGCTTTTAAATATACAACAAAGTCTTGTAATTTTTTTTCTTTTTCTCTTTCCTCCTCCATCCCTGCTCTAGAGGTAGTTATCATTAGACACAAGTATATCTATATCTGTCTATCCGCACACATATACACATACACATATTCATAGACATAGATGTGTATATATATATTAGTGTGTGTGGTTGTAAAATTATTCTGTACATACTTCTATTTATAATTTCTTTCTCTGCATGCTTATACTTTCTTTATGTATTCTTTATATGTAATTTGGGTATTTATAATAGAAAACTTAACTTATTTACTCAAATTTGTTCTTAAAACAATATTGCTATTACTGTATAAAATGTTCTCTTCATTCTGTCTATTTCACTCTTCATTATTTTGGGCAATCTTTCCATGTTTTTCCTTATTCTAAAATTATTAAAAACATCATTTCTTATAGCACAATAACATTCTACCACAATCATAAACCACAACTTTTTCAGCCATTCCCCAATTGATGGACATCTCAGAAATATCCAGTTCTTTGGAACTACAAAGAGAGTACTATAAATATTTAAGAATGTATAGGTTATTTTCTCTAATTTTCTTTGGAAACAGTCCAAGTAGTGGTAATGCTCAGTCAAGGGGCATAAGGGTATAAGTATTTTAATAACACTTTTGGCATAATTCAGATTGCTTTCCAAAGTGGTTGGATCAATTCACAATTTCACCAAAATTAAGTTAGTGTCCCAATTTTTAAACCTCTTCTCCAACATTTATAATTTCCCCCTTCCATTATTTTAGTCAGTCTGATAGCTATAAAATGAGATTTCAGAATGGTTGAAATCTGCATTTCTCTACTCAATAAGGGTTAAGAGAATTTTATATGACTAAAATGTTTTGATTTTTTCATTGGAAAACTGCTTCTTCATATCCTTTGGCAATTTATCAGTTAGGAATGACTCACATGCTTGTAGATTCAACAAAATTCTTTATGATATAAGACCTTTTTCTGATAAGCTGTCTATACTATTTTTCCTTAACTTTCTTATGTTCCTTCTAATCTTGATTATATTTGTTCTATTGGTATAACAACTTTTCAATTTAATGAATTCAAAATTATCCATTTTGTTCCTAACTTTGCTTTCTATCTCTTGTTTACTCATAAACCATTCATTTGTCCATAAGTCTAGTAAGTATTATGTTCCATGTTCTAATTTTCTTGTAAAATCTCCCTTTTTATCCAGTACATTCATCTATTTTGACCTTATCCTGGCAAATGGTATGAGATATTGGTCCATACCCAGTTTCTGCCATACTGCTTTGTGGTTTTCCCAACGTTTTTTTTTTTTTTTTTTTTTACCAAATAATGATTTCATATTCTGCAGTCTTAAGTCTTGAAGCTTGTCAAATAAAAAGTTATTATGTTTATTGACTGTTGTAAATTGTATGTCTACTTTATTCCATTGATCTGTCTTTCTGTTTCTTAGCCAGGCCCAGATAGTATTGATAATTACTGCCTTATAATACAGTTTAAGATCTGGTACTGTTAAACTTCCTTCCTTTACACTTTTTTCATTGTTTTCTTTAACATTATTGACTTTTTGTTTTTCCAAATGAATTTCATTATATTTTTTTAATTCAGTAAAATAAATATTTTGGTAATTTAATTGGGATGGTGTTGAATATATAATTTAGTTTGGCCTTGCCTACCCATGAACACATTAACATCTCTACAATTATTTAAATCTGATTTTATTTGTGTAAAGCTTTTTATAATTCTTAATATAATTTTGGTTATTTTAAATGGGATATTTATACAAAGGAATATTCACTCCAGATATGTAGTCCCAAATACCATGAGGACATAATTGCCTTCTATATTACCTTGAACTCTGGAGAAGAGAGGAGGATTAGATTCATGACTCACATAGCATTATGTCTACCAAGTTCAAATCCAAAGACTCACTAAATTGCTGTACTAGATCATTGCCCCTCAAGGCTTTACTGCTAGGATGGCCACTGTATCTGGCCTGAAATCCTGGGCTCCAACATCCCGATGGCTCAGATCGTGGTTGGAGACTCCAAAGGGACAGATTAAAGAAGACACAATTAAAATTCTAAGGTCATTTGGAGAACCATATGACCTAAAGGGAAGGTGGCCCTCAGCTCCTCCCTTTTTAAATATAGTATAATTTACCGTGAGTAAATGAGTCCTCCCCCCCCCAGATATGAATTCAGAAAAGAGAACAATTGTGATTATGTAATTTTAGATGCACAGAGTTCTTGCTATGCATATAACTGAAAATGACCAATCACATTTTAGACCAAAGGGAAAAAAATGTTTACCATGCTCTGGTTCTTCCGTATCCATATGGCATTTCCCACTTTGGTAATGCCTTTTTAGATTGTCTAACATGCATTCAACCTTGTTACAGAAGGGTCTCCTGTTTCAGCCAATCACAATGTCTTGCTTATCTTCTTTCTACTAGGCTCTTTAATTGGGCTTTGTATATAGCCATATCAGTAAAAGAGACAAATCATCCCCTAATGATTCATGTTGATGTCCCTGCAGAGGTTGGGGTGTGTGTGGGGGGAATGGCAAAGAGGCAAAATTCTCTACAACCCTGGGAGCAATGGTTCTCAGCTTAGTGAGGTAGTAATATTGTGCTGGTATGGATCACAATGAAACAGTGCTCCGGGGAAGTCATCTTCAGGCAACCATGAAGAGGAAGCACCTACCCATGATACTGATATTCTAAAGCAAGCCCTTGTTATACCACACTAGTAATATTTATTTCTCAAAAAGGTCTTAGAAAACATTTTATCAGTTTATAGATCAGTAAGTAAAGATACGAAAGGATTAAATAACTTTCCCAGAGCCAAACAAGTAGTGACTTGGAAAAATAAAACAAAAATCCAGGTCCTCTGACTGTCAGTTCATGCCCCTTTTACAATGCACAATGCTTCCACTCTGATTTTTGACATTAGTGAATATGCAGGCTAGAGAAGAACCCCTTACAAGATATATAAGTCAAACTTCAAATTATTCAACTTGGAAGAACTTAGTTACCCATGTTAGAAAAAATTTTGAGCAGAACAACCTAATCATAAAGTCTTTCTCCACTATATCAAACCATATTCTGTTGAGATAATTAGTCTACTTCATACCAAGCTGTTTATAGAATGTTTCTTTGTAATCAAGAAACTGATGTGATTTTTTTCCCCCTTTTGAGCCTTTAACTGCATAACAATGCCAATCATAATGGCTGGTAATTAATGAGAAAGCAGAATGTGTGAAACCAAAGCTTATTTGGAGATGGGTTTTATTTTACAATAGATTAGCAGTTTTATAATTTTCCATTGAAACTTAAGAATTAAATATTAATTGTCTTGTTCTCTTTCTACTTCAACAACTATAAAAGATGTAGAACATCAGGTTACTGAGCCCTAACATGCTAATTTGTTCTGCTCCTGCTGTCCTGATTGAAGATACCAGGAAACTTAATGGCAAACTTCCTTCTTAACCTTAATGTTTGTTCAGAAATCTTTCAAAAAACAAATCTACCAGTCATTTCCTAATTATTTTTAGTATATAATTATTCTTATTTTGTTTGGGTGTGGAGAAAGAAAAGAATTGACTATTCATTCTTGTACTATAAGCCTGTAAGTCCCTTCTTAAGAACCATCATATAAGAAATCTTTCCTTATATCCCAGATTGTTATCAGTATTCCCCTCAAAATTACACACACATGCACACACATAACACATAATGTGTGTCTGTATATACACACTACACAATATACATATATGTGAATATATGTGTCTTTATGCATACATGTGTATGTGTTTATATATGTATAATTCATGTACATATTTTTTTCTCTCAAAAGAATACAAGTTTCTTGACCACATGCAACACTTTCATTTTTAATTTGTATTTCTAGCACTTTGTATAGTGCCTGAAAAAAAAAATGGGCACTTAACAAATGATTATTAAATTGAATTGGATTGGTTTGGCTTCAAATGGCACCAAATTGAGTTGATCTTAATGGAATTGAATTGAATCTACTTTAAGATTTAAATAATTTTCTTTAAATTTTCTCTTAACTTATTACTTTTATTTGATTTTAGTATGCTTTGTTTCTATTACCCCCCCCCCCCCATTTCCCACTACAATAAATAATTACTAAAGATTTCCTCTCTTTCTTGCCTTTTGGTATTTTGTCAGAGCCCTTGGGGTCAGAAGAATCTGTCCAAAAGTAAAATCTGAGCCATATGTTTATTTCACAAATCAAAAACACAAGGTGCCTTTGAGTAGGCCTAAATAGCTCTCTGTATCATTCATTTGAGACATAGTGTCATCACTCTAAGGCATTTGGGGAACAAGATTATCCAAATCTAATTATAAATATATCACTATTTCTATAAAAATGACCTTAGCTCTCCAAATTCTCTTCTTTGATGATTACAGGAAAAATTTCTGTGCTCAAGCATCTGAGACTATGCTCTTTAAGTGATGAATATGTTATGATAGAGGGACATGGGGCAGGTGAAGGGAGAGGTGAGGAGGACATATGAGCCATGTAAAACTTTTTTTTTTTTTGCAGATTACAGAAGGCATCTTAAAAATGTATAAGCAAACTATTTTTCATGCAGGAAACAACTCACATTCACACATTATTGCTGAATATTTTGTATTTGTGAATCAACCTTTAAAATTGAATACTACAAATAAAAGTATTATTTATAGGTACCATAGGTTATAATGTTTTCATGGTGAATGAAGGGATATAGGAAGCAATTGGGAATATTCACAAATAATAATAGATGGACAAATTGAAAGGAGATAAAGGTTTATGAACCTAGTGCTTCTCTAAAATTATGAATAAATGACAGAGTGGACCTATTTTGCGTTTATACGCTGAAACTCACAAGCTTGGTTTTCTGCTTCATAAAATGGAAGTGATTGAATATCTCCTGTTTATGATTTGAATAATCAATATCATCTTCATTACCTCACATTTTCTCTCTGTAGTTCTTGAAATCTACATTTATATGCTATTTCTTGACTAAAATTGCTTTGGGTTTCAACTTTGAAGGAAAAGGAAGAGAAATAAAATTCCTTGCTATGACAGATTAGTATTATTTATTGCTGTTCAAAGTTTCTTTAAAATGCCTTGTTGAATGTTATGCTAAAATATATATTTAATAAGATATTGGCAATAACAACACAGGAATCCATTCTTTCTGTCCAAAAATGTTCTCATTTAATTCACAAGAATATAGAGCAGGTGATTTGGATTGTAAAACTTTTCAACTCTGTAGGGAAGCTGTGTTAATCAAAATTTCTTTCATGTATGACTGCTAAGTGTGTCAATTTTTATGCCCAAATATGAAAAAAACAAGATTCTTGTTTTTTCTGAAGTAAGAAGATTCTTCTTTCTCTCTTTTTTAATGTGACTTCAGTTATAAACCCTTAAAATAATTTCTTTGAATTTATGGAAAGAGCCTTATTTAAGTTTAGAACTCATCAATAATTGAGACTTTTCTCAAATCTTTGCACAGAATCAACAATGGCCAGGTTTAAAGTTTGAAGAATATCTTAGAGTAGAGAAGTAACTAATATGTCTTTTAGACTCTAATTTTCAACCCAAAGGAAAGAGCTTTTCTACTGCATGACTGACAGATAAATTTTCACATTACTAGAGAGTTTAATGTTTTAAAAGACAGTCTGTTGGTCAGTTCTTCTTGTAAAAGAATATTAAATCTAAAACTTCCTCCTTGTAATATAAAATACCTAAAATGAAGCATATGCAATTATATGGGAAACCAATTATAGTACAATCCAGTTATCAAAATATTTAAGAAGTAATTTCATATATCCTGGGTTATGAATCCCTACTCTAGTAACATGGGGTATAGTATCATATCCGTTTTCCATATAAAAAACCTAGACAGTGTCTGAATTACTATGTCATCGTGACTAACTTCATGATGAACTGATACTGCTACCTCAGAGAAAATACCTAGGACAGACCTAGAATATGAGGTTTCTAAGAATGAGAGACAGAATCACAAAATTTCCTGCCTTCCTTATTCCCAGCAATTTTCCCATTGGATCAGCATACTGGTGGAGTACACAAAGTAGCTGAGAAGGAAAGTATCTGGTGAGACAATAATTTTCATATCCTCTCCTCAAATTAATCAATATTTTATTCAGCTTGCTTTGATTTGATGGGTATGATTGTATTAATTAATAACAATAGTATTAAGTTCAAGTGAGTTATTTATGTTAATGCCATTAGGATAAGAGCTATGAATGATTAAGCTACCATGTATGGATAATTATATTACTTATATTTATCAGCTAGATCCATATTATTAGTTAGAAATGTAATAAGAATGTAAATGTTGCACCCCCACTCTGTAATGTGCAATAATATGGTTAATTTGCTGATGCAATACCCTTCATCCCTATGAATAACTACTGTTCACTTCCTTGTGATCTTTGCCCTAAACCCATAACTTCCTTGGATTTTGCATACTGTTGGTCAAACATAAGAGTCTTATGAAAGCCCCTGATATATTGTAGAAAAGGATCTTATGAGCTTTGGAAACCCCTTCTGAAATGACCTAGAGTTGATGACTTTTGGAAGGGCTATTGGCAAAGTGGTTATAATTGATGGACATTTTAACCATTAAATTTCCCATAAAATTTCCCTACTTTTGGAATTGACCAAACAATAAATTGCAGCATCTCCTATTTTTAGTGCTCTCTCAAGTGTATAAAGTAGCTAGCATCCAAAAGGTCCCTGACCTTGAGGAAGTCTTAGATTCAATAAATTAGGGACAAAGGTATCTCTCATAAATTAAATATGTTCAGAGTGCTGTGATTTTTGTTACGGATTAGAATTTTATGTCCCATACTGCCTTACCCCAAAAGTTGTATTGGTCCCCTTTCCCATTTGCTGAATGCTTGTCAACATTTCCAAACTAGACCTAGCAAAAAGCAAGAGGACTGACTCTTACAGTTAACAACAACAATAACAGCAGCAGCAGCAACAACAACAATACTTTCCCTTCTCCTTACATACTTCAGCTAAGTTTCATCTATGCAAATCAAGATAAGTGCCTAATTACTTGTGATGAACTTCAGTTGCTTCCTTTGCTTTTCCTAGTAATCTTAGTTCCTATTTCCCAGATCTGCTAGATTTTCCTAGTCATGCTTACAGTATACCATCTATAAAACTAATAAATCTATCCAAAAAGAAACAAAATATATCAACAATGCAGTACTCACAATGCCTACAGTAACTATAAATATACTAATACGGTTATTAATCACAAAATATAGCAGGCTCTCTACGTGGGGGACAAAGCTAGAACATTTATTCAATTACCAGAAAACTGAGTCCCAAAACCAGAAAGTCAAAGCCATCACAGTAGCTATAGAGTTGGCACATGTAGTTAATGCAGTAAACACCCACATTATCAAGCCTTCAAAACAGAACAGGCTACCTCAGGCAAAGGTTGTCTTCTTCTCACTCAAGGCAACTACTCAGTGTCCACACTCCCAGCAGCTCCTGCCCTCCACAGTTCCTATCCCAGAAGTCCTCAGCAGGAGTCCTTAGCAGAAATTCTGGCTGGCTCAAAAAATAAAAGTTCACACCACTGCCACTGCCACCACACTTCTAGTCACAGCACTGGCTCCAGCTTCCTCCAGCCCTACCCCTTCCTGCTACATCAGCAAGTTCAAGGGGCATGGAAGATTTTCAAATCCCATGACCATTACAGTAAGGCAAACAAAAGTTAAATGACTTGTCTAACATCTCACAGTTAGTAAGTATCTGATGCTATATTTGAATTCAGGTATTCCTGACTTTTCATTTCTTTTGATTCCTTTTGAAAGATAGAAAAGAGAATAGTTGTTCAGTCACTTTTCAGTTATGTCAGACTCTTTGTGACCCCATCTGGGGTTTTCTTGGCAAAGACATTGGAGCAGTTTGCCATTTCCTTCTCAAGCTCATTTTATAGATTTGGAAACTGAGGCAAATGGCGCTAACTGATTTGCCCAGGGTCACACAATTGGTAAGTATGTAAGACAGGACTTGAACTCAGGAAGATGAGTATTCCTGACTCCAGGCTTGGCACTCTATCTACTATGCCACCTAATTGCCAGCAAATTTGGAAAACCCAATAATAATTACTTGATTGGAAAAGTTGCGTTTACATCCCCTAAAGAAGGTCAATGCCAAGGAATGTTTAGATTACCAAACAATTACACTCATTTCATATGCTAACAGCATTATACTTAAGATTCTGCAAGCTATGTTTCAGTGATATGTGAACCAAGAATTACCAGAAGAACAGATTGGGGTTGGGTTTTTTGTTGTTGTTATTGTTTTTTGTTTTTTGAAGAGGCAGAGGAACTAGAGACCAAACTGCAAAATTTTTCTGGTTTATGGAGAAAGCAAAAGAGTTATAGGAAAAAAAAATAGTTATATTTCTTTAATAACACTAACTCCTCTAGACTATGGGGATCACAACAAAATGTGGCAAGTTCTCAAAGAGATGTAAGTACTAGATCATATTACTTTTTTTCTGAGGAACCTGTATGTGGGCCAAAAAGCAATGGTTAGAACTAGACCTTACAAATCTATAGGTTTAAGATTGGACAGTATGACAAGGTTGTGCGTTGTCATTTTATTTATTTAACTTATATGCAGAGTACTTCATGAGATATGCCAGGTTAGATGAGTCAGATTCCAGAATTAAGGTTGCCAGGAGAAATATCAACAACCTCAGATAAGCACCTACCTGATACCACTCTGATGGAGGAAAGTGTAGAGGAATTAAGAAATCTCTTGATGAGAGTTGAAGAAGCAAGTATAAAAACTGGTTTGATGTTTGACATAAAAAAATAGAACCCTACCCCAAACAAACAAAATTAAAAAGAAAACCAAACTTTAAGATCTTGGTAACTGGTCCAATCGCTTTCTGGCAAAAAAAAGAGAGAAGAAATGATACTGTCAGATTTCTTGTTCTTGGACTGAAAGATCACTGTGGTTGACTCCTGAAGACACAAAATTAAGTTGAAGGAAAACTATGGCAAATATGGACAGCATACTAAAAAGCAGAGAAATCATTTTGCCAGCAAAAGTCCATGTAGTCAATGCTATGGTTTTTTCAGTTATAATGTATGGCTGTAAGAGTTGGACTATAAGGAAAACTGAGCACTGCAGAATCAACACTGTTGAATTGTAATGCTGGACAAGACTTTTGAGGGTCCCTTGGACAACAAGGAGAACGAATCATTGAATACTTAAAGAAACGAATTCAGTCTATTGACTGGAAGGTCATTTACTGAAACTTATGCTTAAATACTGTGGCCACATAATGACAGGAGGAAACTCATTGGAAAAGAGCCTGATGATGGGAAATATTGAAGGCAAAAGGAAGAGGAGGTGGTAGAGGATGAGATGGACGGATAGTGTTGTGATAAAAATGGACATGAACTAGACAGACTTTGAGAGATAATGGAGGATAGAGGAGCCTGGTGTGCTATGGTCCAGGGGTTCATGAAGAATTGGACGTGTCTGAATGACTGAACAACATCAACCATTCCTGACACTATCAGGTTCATGTATGTATGTGTGTTTGAATATACATATATGCACAATATACATAGATGTATATGTATGCATATATGCCTATATATGTCTATATATAGTCAGATTTGGAAGATTCCAGAAGTTGTTTAGCTCTAGTTTCTCCAGCGATTGGCTCAGTTCTGTATCTTCCCTTTTTTTCATCTTTCTGTTAGTTTTATTCAAATTAGAGAGGAATATTAAAGTCTTTGTGTTATCATCTATGTCTTGTAAAACAAAGAAAATTGAACTAACACTTAATAAAATAGATGATCCTGATTCCTAAGAGTTCATGCAACTGAAGAAGGTACTTCCTGAATGTTTCAAGAGAAATTAATTGGCTTATTTTCCTTTTTTCAGTTTTTTTTTTTTGTCATCAAAAACTTTTTTTTAATATAGGATGGTAATCTAGGATAGGGAAGGGAAGGGATAGTAGGGAAAACTCTAGGGATATAAAAAAACCAAAAACAAAAGGCAGCAATTAGTGCACACTCACATGCACACACACATACACACCTTAAAGAATGTAAGCCACTTCAAGGTAGAGATAGTTTTCATCTTTGGATCCCTAGCATTTAGGATGCTAACTGGCAGATAATAAGTAATTAAAAAGTACTTGTTGACTGATGTGCTGACTAGCTGCATACATTTCTCTAATCTTTTTGCAGGATTTTATTTAATTTTTGAATTGTTCTTCATTACTGTTTTATTTATTAATAATTTCCATTTGTTCACCTTATTAATGCATAATATTAGGGTCATATGAATTATATTATATAATGAACACTTGTAAGATCTGGAATTCACCTATCTGGGGAACCCTGTATCTCCCCCATAACTGTGGAGTGTTCTTTTTATACCAAAGGAAGATTGATTTTAGCTAGATTTTAATCAGTCTTTATTAGTACTTACAAAACAGGGACAATCTTCAGTCTGGAACAGTGGCCAGACCAATCAGTGAATCCCTGTGAAGAACCCTAAAAATTTCCATGGTAATTGTAGAAAATAGATAAAGGGAGTAGGAGCTATAGTGTTCATCACTACTGATTGGTAGATGTTTTTGGTTTTCTGCTTACTAATGAGCTTGTGAGTCAAGCCAATGTTATATCAAAAATATAAATTTGTGTATTGATCATGTCCTGGTCACATATAGAGCACAATATTCTTTTTATGGCTTTTTTTTAGGTCATATCATTTTAGGTTATGTTTCAGTGTCTAAAATAGAATTCAACATCTAAGTTGTGATTGTTAAGAAGCCTGTGTTCAGGCTTCCACATTTCACAAAGTTTAATTTTTTGTGGCTTTTCACTTATTAATGTATTTTAAGGCTTTTTATGAATAAGAGCCCTGCTGACACTATTTATATCATGAAAGGATTTTGGTAGAGTGTATTTTTTCTCAGTTTTTGAGAATAACTTGTTTACTGTAGTTTTTTTTTCTTTTAAGTTTGATAGAATTCCCTAATAAATCCATCTAGACCTATATACTCCATGACCTCTCCACATTGATAGTTCTTTTATAGGTCCTTCAATTTCCCTTTCTGAAATTGCTGTATCATGGCTCTCTAATATTTTTCATGGTTATTTATTTATAATTGCTCTGTATATTACATATAATTACTTAAAAATAACATTACTGGGAACTGAGGAAAGTGTCAAGTGCTCTTTCTTATTGGGCCCATGATCTGGTAGTAGGTATGTTCAGTTAACAACAGTAAGCTACTTTTTCAGTCCAATCTTGTAAGTGACTTGTACCTTACATGGGTCATTTTGCTGACCAATTTTTCTGACTACTTCCCAGTGGGAAAAGATTAAATTATTTCCCATATCCCTCCATTTCAAATCTTAATCAGCTGGATATAATAGGATGTAAGTTTTAATTATGATTTTTGCCAAGGATGGCTAAGCAAAAAGACTCCTTCCAGAACTAGGTATCTTAAGACTGAAAAAGGGAAAACTCATGGGGTCAGCATATGATAGTTCTCTTTAAGAATTGAAGGGTTGTTACATGGAAAAGAAATTAAATTCTTTCTGCTTGACCCTCTAAAATAGAATTAGTAACAACTGGTAAAATTTATAAAGTTAGATTTATATTTCAAAATGAGAAAAAAAAAAGTTGTTGTAATTGTAAAATTAGATACCTTAGGAAGTATTAGTTTTCCTGTAACTGGAGTTTTTTCAGTGAGGTTTGAATGATCCAGTCAAAGATATCACAGGATCTTTGATGTAGTAATGAATGAAACCTATTGCAACATCCTTATTTTAGAGATAAAGTACATACATCCCCGATAGGTAAAATGACTAGTCTAAGAGAACAGGATGTAAACAAGGGACCTTTGATTCCAAATACAGAACTATTTATACTTCACATTGACCCCCAGTGTGATATGTGACATTCCAGTTTAAGCATTAGATGACTTCCAGGGCACTTAGACTGAGACTTTATGATCTCAAACCTTTTTGTGAAATCAATCCATCACTCAATGAGTAATGAAAGGACCCTAATATCAAAGAACTAATATTCTGTTTGGGATGAGCATGAACACACACACACATACACACACACACACACACATGCACACAACATGAAGTAAAATACTCCAGTAATAGATGAAAGGAGGAGAAATCTAGGTAAGACAGTTTGTGAGGTACATAAATGCCAAATTTTGCATTTTTGCATTAGATCTTAGATATAAGAGAGTCACTGGAGTTTATTGATAAGGAGACTGATATACTAAGATCTGTGTTTTTGGAATGTCCTTTTGACAGTGATATGAAGGATAGATTACAGAAGATACTCTTGTGACAGGGAAACCAATTAGGGGATTATTGAAATAGTCTGGATGAGAGGATTACAGACTAATATGTTGGTGGTCTTCTGAAGCTAGAGAAGGTGATGATGCAAGAAATTTTCTTGCCATAGAAGATTTTTCAGCTGATTGCTTTTTGCATGGGAGTAAAAAAATGATAAAGGTGTTACCTTGGAAGGACATAGTAAAGTCTGGAGGATGGTTGGGTTTAAATGGGGAAAAAAATGAGCTCTGAATTAGATTGAGTGTGAAATGTCTATGAGATACTTCTTTCTTTTTTTTTTTTAAAACACAAGTTTCACATTTTATTTTATTTTTTAAAATATATTTATTTATTTTCTTGTTTACATCATTCATTTCCATGAGATTTTGAGTTACAAATTTTCTCTCCATCTTTCCCCTACACAACACCTCAAAACAGTCATCCCACTGTATAACCCCTCCCCCAGTCTGATCTCTTATGTCCTCCCCCTTACCCCTCTGACTTTCTGGTAGGGCAAGATGGATCTCCCTACCCCAGTGCCTATATATCTTAATTCCCAGTTGGATGTAGTTAATAATAATAATTGTGTATATATATATATATATATATTTATATATTTATATGTTTTTAATATATAAATATAGAATTTTAAATTCTAAATTCTTTCCCTTACTCCCTCTTAACCAACCCCCACTGGAAGGACGAGCAATTAAATACAGGCTATACATGTGTAATTACACAAGACATCTACACAGTGGGCATATTGTGAGAGACTGATTATATGTCGCTCCTTCCTATCCCGCCCCCAACCCTTTGTTCTATTCTCTACCCTGTCCTTGTCCCTGTCCCTTTACAGAAGTATGTGCTTCCAGCAACCTTGCCCCCACCCTTCCCTCCCCTCCACCATCCCACCTCTCATCCCCATCCCCCCTACTCTCCTATGTGGCAAGATACCCAGCATAGGGTTATGTCATTCTTTCCCTAAGCCAAATTCAATGAGAGTAAGGTTGACCATTTCCCTTTTGCCTTCCTGTTCTTCCCCTCCATTGTAACAATTATCCCATGCCTCTTCTATATGAGATGATTAACCCCATTCTGTCTCTCCCTGTCTCCTCTCATTCTAATGCTCTCCCCCCCTCAGAATTTCATCTTTTAGAGTATTATCCCTTCCTATTCAATTGATCCTGTGCCCTCTGTGTACTTGTATATACATATACTCAGATATGTGTTTCATATGCATATGTAAACCCTCCTATATAGACATATGTGTATGTAGACATATATAT
>CM053588.1:227642173-227659560 GCA_028646515.1 Pseudochirops corinnae
CGCTTTTCTGCTCTGGAGACCTTTCGGCCAGACGCTTATCTCCCCCTTTCACAATCCCCACTCTTATCTCCCCCTTTCGCAATCCCTACTCGCAGCTGGTGCTTATCCTGCTCGCTCACCTCTGAGAGCTTTCTCTGCACCTCCCACCCGGCCGCCCCCAGGGCACAGCCTCAGCTTCAGGCCAGGCTGGTTTTGGTTTGCAGTGCTGATATGGTTCCTCGTAGCCGAGCTGACTTTAGTGGGAAGTATCTTTGTGTGCGTTTTGAAGTTCTATGATTGGTCCAGAGTCCTATTCCATGGGTATTTTGGGGTGGCTATATGAGAGCTGCGATATATTGCTGCTCCGCCCCCCTCTTTATTAATTTTCAAACATTTATTAAACAAGTCTTTTTGTGCTTAACAGCATTGTGGTGGGTACCAAGGCAGGTTTGAAAAAGAAAATAAGATAGAGTATTGCCCACTTCACTCATTTCTTTATTCAACAAACATTTATTGAGTGTGTGAAAAACACTGGAGAAGATACAAAACTTTGATAAGGGGATGGTGCCAGCCTTTGTAAAGTGTAGAATCTCTAGTAGGAAAACATATTTCTAGCATAGATAGCCACAATTTTCATTCAATTAATCAATTAACAAGCACTTATTAATTATCAGTTTTGTATGAGGCAGTGTGCTAGATGCTAGAGATGGCAAGACAAGGAATGAAATTATCCCTTCTGTCAAAGATCTTACATTCTAATGTGTATACACTGATATATGCACGTATAAATATGGTGAATAAAGAAATGCATGTATGCAAAGCATAGGCCAGACCTTAGCTCTATGTTACACCCACAAACTAAAAAAAAAAAAAAAGTATTGTTTGTATAACAGGGAGAACTGATACCATGTGAATAAATGGGATTTCTAAGACTAATGAGAGTGTAGAATAGAATGGAGAAGAGAATGTAGATAATACTTCATAGATATGCTGGGGAATAGCAGTGAATAATGAAGCAAAAAATTCAAGATTATATCTAAATTTTGCATATTATTATTATTATTAATTATCTCTATAACCCTTGGAAAATCTCTTAACCTTTGTGGGCCTTAGTCTGTCTGTCTGTCTGTCAGTCTATCTGTCTCTCCCTCTCTTTCTCTCAAAGAAAGGGTCAGATGAAATGGCTTCTATGATCTTTTACAGCTCTACATCTATGACAGAAACCTGTTGAAACGACTCACAGAACAGGATTAATGGACTGCAACAGAAGGGACAGAGAGATTGAAAGTCAAGATGAAAATCATCAGTTGCAAGAGGACTGAGGTAATGGGAGAAATAGAAGAAGTTAAGACAATAATGAAACAGGGTAAATTCAGAGTTTGATATCTTGGAGGTGGAGGATTTATTATGATGGTGACTTCTAAGGCTTGATTGTTCTACAAGTGACTGAAGTAAAGTGAAGATGTAAGTTATGGGAACTGTAGACTGTCTCCCCCTTTGTACAATGAACTCCTTGAGAGAAGGTACTTTTTTAACTTTGTTTTTATCACCAGCTCTTAGTACAGTGCTTGGCACACAATGAATGTTTAATAAATTCTAACTGACAACTGGAAGGAGTTGTCGATATTCCTGGACAAGAGTCCTTTTCCTGATTGTGTTTTCCTGACACTGAATATTTTTTCTACTGTATCAGAAATCAGGAAAGTTTTTTTTTTCCTCCCATTGGAAACATCAAAGTTATAACTGAATGTTTAAGTTATAGAAGTAAAAGCATGGTTGTCCAAAGGGAGGCCAGTGAAGCTTTATTATGCTTTGCCATGGGCAAGGTTCCAGTGTTTTGAGTGCCACATTTTAGGGAAAATACTGAGAAGTTATAGAGAATCTAGAGAATATTAAGCAAGATAGGCAGATATATGAAAAATGAGATAAAGAAACTGGACCTTTTAGCCAGGAGCAGAGGAAAAAAAAAAGGTGGGATATGATAGTTGTCCTCAAGAATTTAAAGAATTATAAATGAGGAAGAGGATTGGATGTTTTCTTTTTGTTCTCAGAGAGCAGGAATTGCTCAGGGAGGTAGAGTGGGCAGAGAAGATGTTAGCTTGATAAAATGGAAAACATACCAATTTTAGAGTTGTTTTAAAGTATAATAAGTTGTCTCATGAAGTAGGAAGACCTTCCATATTGCTGGTCCCGGGGTATTGAGGATAGATATATGACTTTAAAGGTCTATAACTTGGAATTTTGGAGCCTATAGGAAATTCTGTAGGGTAGACAGAAATCCCAGCCTGGAGGACTGTTTCCTATCTTATTGCTATGGCTTCTTAGGAGGCCTACATTGCATGTGGCTCAAGGGCCACTTTGCAGGCCACCAAATGGTTTTGGCCAACTTGCAAAAGATGTAGACGATATTAAAGAAAGTAAAGATATAACTAGTGCTTTGTCCATGCCCCACTTAACCTGCATTCCATTAGTCACTATTTTGCCCGTTGCATAAGTGGTGTGTGCACTGTCACTACATACTAACTCCTGTTTGTCACATGACCTCCAGCAACCAATCATCACCAATTTCTCTCTCTAGTGTGAGAGAAGCAAGAATCATATTTTTTCCCTGTGTTTTTGGTCATCAGTGTTGTTGAACAGGGACAAAGTGAGTGCCAATGCATCTGGTACTCACTATGCAATGAGGGGCAACAATTCGAGGACTTCTTCCCATTGCTCCCTGCATGATGAAACCTCAGTTTACACGAGTGTTTGGCACTTTCTCCAATGTCAGATTCTCAGTTCAGTATTTCTTTGTATGTGAGTAGTTATGTGGAGATTTTTTGGTTTTAACATTAAAGTTTTGGGGGTGACTTTATAAAATGGGTGATAAAAAGAAACAAAAGATCAAATCAGAACAGAGCGTTTAATCTGAAATTGACAAGTACATACTTGTTTACTTACACGAGAAAAAAAATTGTGCTTTGTTTGCTGCAAAGTAATAGCCATTCTGAAAGAACATTATCTTCTTTGCCAATTCAAATCAAAACATCCTGACTTAAGCAAATTGAACACCGATGAAAAACAAATTAAAACATCCAAATTGTTGAAAAATCTCAGATGGGAATAATGGTTTTTCAAAAAAGTAAACTCAGAAAATGAGGTGGCTACTAAGGTTAGGTTTCAGTTTTCTAAAGAAATCACTGCTGCTGGGAAGTCTTTTACTAAAGGTGACTTCATAAAGAAGTGTTTACTGATTTTTTTTTTTTTTTACTATTTCAAGTGATCAACCTCCAGAATTAGTCTGGCTAAATCAACCTGTGACTGAGTCCAAGTTCTCCAACCTCTTGGATGTGGCATCAGACATGTTCAGAAGTCTGAATGTGAAGTCTGACCTCTAGAGCAATATCTAGACAGGGAGGGACAGCTGTACACCCCTTGCCAGAAGGAAGCACTTTCAGAGGCTGAGACCTTAGCTCTTTACCCCAAAGAAAATAAAGTCCATCTTGCCTCCATGAAGGGGCACAGAATTCAATCTAGTGCAGACTCATCATTCTGTGTCACATTATTCTGGCCCACTTGTTATTACAAGCTTCACATATACTTAGTCTCCTTAAGAGTCTACCCATTAAGCCAAATCTTTAATAAACTTTGCTTTACTTTGACTAGAAGAAGACTTGAGTCAAATTCATTGGACAAGTCCCAGCATGTTGATATTTTGGGGTCTTGAATACACCTAAGACTTTAAGCTTCAACCAATGCAATTTCTGGATTGTGTCCATATTTAAAAAAAAATTGCTTTTGAGAAATAGTTCAATCATTAATTATGCCTTTAATTAGAAAATAAGCCACTAAAAACCTACCTGCAGCCCAAAGAAGTTTAGCTTATCTTAATTTTGGCCCCTACCTACTGCCAAGGTGTGCAGATCTGCTTTGAAAGAAGGATAACAGACAAATGACATTGTAAATTTTTCTTCATATTTATAAGACTAATTAAAATAGTATAAAGAAAGAATTGTATATCCCATCCTCATTGTCTACCCCTTTACACTACAGTGTTTAGCTTCCCTGGAAGAATATATGCTTTAAACCTTTGAAGAAAATCAGAAAATCTGATTCCCCTGTGAGCGAATATAAATTATTCATAGCCTTTAAGAAGCATATTGTGATGATGATATTTCTGACATCTGAAAACACTTACTATTATGAAACCTTGCTGATTTTAAACCCTATTGTATAAAGAAAACATTGAAAAGATTTTTGGCTCATATTTAAGTAATGAGGTTGTTACAATCCTTCAATATAGTGTTCCCAGCTCACCTAGAAATCACTTGAATTTGAATGAAGAGGTACCCACATAACTAAACCTGAATGAGCCTGCAGTGAAACAGCAGCTTATATTTGTAAGTATTTGATGGAATAATATATGATATTTACAATCAGTTAGGAATTTGTTTTAAGAGATTTTTATAAAATAATATAGGCATAAATACTTGTATCTTATTATTTTAAATGAATGAAGGATAAGTTTGTATCACTGGGCTTAATTTTTTTTTTAATTCAGAAAATATTGCTTACTTCTTGTCTTCTCTAAAGCTCTTGAAGATTGCTAAGATTTCACCAAGATACCTTAGAAAATAGCCTGAGCATCCAGTAACTCCTTATCCCCACTTCAAGGTCCCTTTCTTTCTATGGGTAAGTGGAACAGATATTATAGTCACCATGCTCAGCCCACAACAGAAAGATTATAAGATTCCCTCTTCTTCTAATACCTTACAAGGTCATTATGTATAAGTGCATGTCTATTCCTACCTCTTAATGGAGGGAGCTGAGAATATTATATATCACATATATTAAAAAAATGTGTCCTTTGTTTGAACTAAACTGGGCTTTACAGTTTTTAAAGAAATAAAATATTTTGAGGCAATATGACTAGAATAGGAAAAATTGGAGAGCCACATTTTATTCTCTCTATTTCTATTTTTCTGCTGATGTCTGAGACTTTGATTATGGCTTTTACTCCTCTATACTCGGACCACTCCCAGCCTTGGTTTATCTAGACAAATGCAACTGCTCCCCCACTGAAAATGGGATGGAATTCACCTACATTAGATTCTCTTTATAAGGTTTTTAGTTAGGTGGATTACCCATTCTATCCAATTTAGGTTAGTTAGATGGTTTAGGTGGGGTCAATTTTTGGCCAAATTCAGTAATCTTGAGAGATTGAACTTTAAAAGAGGAAATAAGAAAGAAAAATCTTAATCTCAATTAATAATAGGTTATTAATGTAAGTGAGACATAATCATTTCTCTTAAAAATCATTTAACTTTAAAAATATCAAAAGGGGATTTTTAAAAGATGTTTTTGTTCAACTTTTATATAAATGAATATTATTCTCAATAATCTTTATCCATTGCTGTTTCATCACTTTTCAGTCACATCCAATTCTTCATGACCCCATCAGGGGTTTTCTTGGCAAAGGTATCAGAGTGGCTTGTTATTTGCTCCTACAAATCCTTATCCAATATCAACTTTTTTGAAATTAAATGTTTCAAATAGACACCAAAGACAAATTTCCATCAAAATTTCTTCAATTATCTTTCCCTGGAGTCAAAAGATCTCTGACATTCTGTTCTCTATCTTTGAGGTGTTGAGCATTTGATTACTAATTATAATGAGTTCCCTCTACTGAAGACCTTACACATCCCAAATGTTGGTACTCTAACTCCCACATGCCTCCCTAACCTCTTGGAATATTTTGGGACCAATGCTATCCTCACTGAAGGAAAATGCAAGAAGTGCAAGAAAACTTCAGTATTATTGATTCATCATGAAATTATTTAAACTATTAGCTCTGCTCACATCTTGGTAGCCCAGGACCCAGTGTTTAGATTATTGGAAATTGTTGTTGGGTATGTTGGATGTTTGATCATTTGGATAGTTTTTTTTTTGTATGTCTCAGTCAAAATGCTGCGCCAAACAGCATCTAAAAAGAGCTTTTGTAAAATTTTATTTATTTGTTAGACTGATACGCAAAAAACCAAACTTCAAGTTTCTGACCTTGTCTAAAACATGTGACAATATGATCAGATTAATGTGATTCCCTAGTCAAAAGAAAAAGATCAATTTTTAGTCTTAGGATCTCATCAGGAAAAAATAGCAGCATGATCTCCATTTTTTGAACTTCCATTCTATCAGCTAACTCTGAAATATTCTTTTCTAAATTTTAATTATACTTTCTAGAGTTTCCAATCATTCTAAAATTAAAAATAAATAAATAAAAAGCTAAAGAGGCTATGGTGATTCTCCCCCCCCCCATTATAGATGTAATATAACCAGTTAAATAGTTTTCTAGATTTTAAAAATTATTTCCTAAAATATTGGAGTTTTAGTGTTGTTTTTTAAAATGTGTTAATATCTATAATATGTGTAGGACCTAATTCAGGAGTAGGGGACCTATGGCCTCAAGGCCACATGTGGCCCTTTAGATGCTGAAGTGCAGCCCTTTGATGGAATCTGAACTTCATAGAACAAATCCTTAAGGAGATTTGCAAATGTAACAGCAATACTACTTGCAGCTGCTGTGGGGGTGTAAGATCAATAACACCAGCACACAGGAAGGTTGCTAGCACATGTTCTTTGATCTGCTTTTCTAAAGGAAAATAACTTGAATTGGATCAACAATCTTACTTTATTCAAACATATATATCATTTACTTGTTCAGGGGGAAAAGTCAGCACCCTGAACTTCAGAGAAAATACAAACAGAAATTACAAGTAGAAATAATAGTATAAAGACAAACAGACAGGGCTTCTAACCATCTGACCAAATAACACATACATCACAGATCAACATACAGATCCAACTGTCTGTCCATTTCATACACACATAGTTACCAGAGAGAAACACCAGCCTCTGGGTTTTCAAAGCTGGGGACCTCCTTAATGGCTACCCAGAGTCTCATCTGACCATATCATATGAACACTCTTGCCATATGAGTGAGCCCCAAAGCAAAACACTAACCCCAGAGTATATATACACTTCTTTGAGGTCAGAGGGCATCACAACCCTCCTGACCCTGGCTCATGTAACTCAAACTCATGTGACATATGCTTCCATGTGACTTAAGCAGGTCACATGGGTCTATTACTGGATAGGAAAGATCTTCCCATTAAGCAAAATATACATTAACAATACAGATACATAGTACTTATATGGCCCTAGGCCAATCCTTTCATCTCTCACATACTCTAAATTGCAGCCCACAAGCTTTGGTGGATAAATAGATTAATGAGTTAACAACTTCAAGTCTCACATTCTATTTTTGCATTTATGTTTTAGATAAACTATTACTCATAACAACAACCTGAAAATTTTCCTTTACACCAGTTTTATAGCATATATATATATATATATATATATATACATATATATATGTATGTATATGTGTGTGTATGTATATGTGTGTATATGGATATATATATGTATGTATGTATGTATGTATGTATGTATATGTATACTAGGGGAGGGGGAAGCCAAAGGGGGAGGTAAGGTAATTAACACAATTCTTTGAATAGCTACAGTCTTCTACACAATTGTGATCGGCTCAACATACTGAAGATCAAAGCCAAATGATTGTTTGGGACTGGCTAAATGTCATTACAAAGTAGATAAAACAGACTGTATAATAAAGGGTACTAATTAGTACAATGGAGCAAGAACTTCTTAAACTGTACTCTTAGGACTTGAAAAATCCTATATAGTTCCCACAGGCATCTAACTTACAACTCAGGTTGTAGTTTCATCAGTGACAAAATCTGACTCATTGTGCTCCATTTCTCCAGTGCTCAAATTATTCCCTTGGAGTAAATTAGGCACTTAGGCAGATGCATTGAAGGAGTTCCATTTATTGCAATGTAATAATAATGTATCTTTGAACATTAGGGCTAATTCAAGAGTCCTATCACCACCATTCATGCAGTAAGCGGAAAACTGAAATATAGAAAGCCAATTAATCACCCACAATACCCAATGGGACTATTCTATAAGTATTAATCTACCACTTTTGCTCTTGGCAGAAGCTGAAAGCCTTATTTGTTTAGTGTATCTTACTGCATCTTCCAGTCCTGGTGAATTGCATTCTACTATACTCGAAACTTTTGTCTCCCCACTCCCCTCCTTCTCCTTCTCTTTGTTCTCTTTGTACAGCAAACTAAAACTATCTTACAGTAGCTTCTCATTATTGGTGGCTTGTAAGAGTAAGAGATTTCATTTAAAAAATATGCTTGATTTTTTTCAGGTGTGGCTTGACTTATACCATAGATGTGTTCTTTCAGTAATGAATACTGATTCAGTTTTCTTTTAGGGAATCAGATTTTAGGCATCCCTAAGTATAGAAGGGGCAAACAATTTTAACAAAAAAAATAGTGTAGTGTGAAAACTTTAGTAAAGTATTTTGTTTTTAAATTTTTATAAATCTAGATTTTTTTGCATATATTGTTTCCTTAAAGCATAATATGCTCATATTCAGGAAAGGGAGAAAATAGCCCAGCAGTTTCATAAGAAATAGTTCAGTGAAGTTGGTATTATCCTAGTAGCAAGGAACATTCTTTTGAAGGTCAGATGCCTTATGCTTTCAGTCTAATTCATGAGGGAACTGACCACCAAGTGCTTAATTATAGAGATGGTGCTGTATTAGGGCGAGTTTGAGATTTGCTGGGGTCTCTCAGTGCTTGGTAGAATGCAGATTTCAGCTTGGCTTTTGGAGAAAATCAATTTTGCACATTTTTTTATCTCAAAGGGGAAAAGAAAAGTCTGTCTTTTTGTATTCTGCAAAGCAAATATGTAATAGAATTCTACACTTCAAAATATTAATTTGAAAAGATAAAATACAGAAAAAAAGAATTTTCTCCTAGTGAAGTCACATATGTAGCATTACTTAGTATAACAGCATCTAAATTTGTTACATGAAACTATGAGGATTTCACTAACCATTGGGTATACCAGAAGGATTTGCCTTGGGTCCTCTTCTCTTCTCCTTTCATGCACTTGAGTGATCTCATCATCTACATGATTTCAGTGACTATCCCTATAAAGATATTTCTCAAACCTATTCCATCCCTAACTTCTTTTCTGACATTCAGTCTTGCATTACCAGTAGTAGCCTACTGGACTTCTCAAAATTTACATGTCTAAAACAGAAATCTTCCCAACCAAACCCTTCCCTATTCCAAATTTTTCTATTATTGAGAGCATGACCAACCTCCCAGTCATCTAAACTCTCAGCCTTGGTGACATTCTTCATACCTCTCATATCCAATATCTTGGCAAATTCTGTCATTTCTACTTTCACAGGAACTCTAGTACTTTTCCACTTCTCTCCACTTATACAGCTATCACCCTGGTACAGGCCTTCAATATTTCCTTACTGGACTATTTGTGAGAGCTTCTGGATCATATTCCTTGTCTTAATTTTCCCCTCAATCCAATCCAACCTATACTCAATTGCCAAAGTAAACTTTGTGAATTGTAGGTTTAATCATATAATACCCCTCCCCCCAATCAAACTCCAGTTGTTTCTTATTCCCTCATGTACCAAATATAAAATCCCATGTGTATTCTTATTTCTTCTATGGCAGGATCCTCACTTTTCCATAATATGTCATATTTTCCCTCATTGACAAATACAGTAATGGAAATCGGAAACCTAGATGGCAAGTCAGAGTTTTGGCCTTTCAATTTCCAACTCAGTTCTTCAGGTAGGAAATGGGTTTTCATAGCCCAATGGGAAAATTCATTAGTTAGGAAGTTTACATAGTTAAGTTTTAAGATAGATTTTTTTCCCCTAATTATATAATTCCCCTTAATTCCCCATAATTCCCCTAATTTCCCCTTTCCAAATTTACTAACCAGAATCTGGAATTTCTGTTGTAATCTATGGAGAGTAGTCACTGGGAAGCTACTTGAACCCAGAGAATGATCTGAACATTTTCAGAAGTTAGTCATTATAAATCTAGGACAAGAAGAATATTGAACCTTATTGAAGGTTTAGATAATAAGATCAGAAAATATTTAGGAGATAGGCAATGATTAAGAGATAGAAGGCACTCCAAAGTGTTTAGCTGCTATTTTTTTCAAGTTGCTTGCATTTATTTTTTAAATTTTTGTTATTTATTTTAGCATTTTATTCATTTTACATTTTGAAATCCAAATTCTCTCCCTCTCTCCAACCATTACCCTACCCACAGAAAAAATAAGCAATGTGATGTCACTTATACATGGGGAATCATGCAAAACATATTTCCATATTAGCCATATTTCAAAAAAGAAAGAAAAATTTTAAAAGCATGAAAATTAAACTTCAATTTGCACTCAGAGTTGATAGGTTCTATCTCTGGGGAAGGAGAGTATTTTTCATCCTGAGTCCTTTAGAATTGTCTTGTTTCATTGTATTGATCAGAGTTGCCAAGTTCTTCACAGTTGATAATCATTAAAACATTGCTGTTATTGTGCACAATGATTTCCCAGTTCTCACTTCACTCCACATCAGTTCATGTAGTTATTTTTGGGGGAATCTCTGTTTTCTTTCACAGCATGACTAATATGTAAATATGTTTTGCATGACTCTACATGAATAATCTGTAACAAATGGCTTGCCCTCTTAATGAGGGTTAAGAGAAGGGAGGGAGAAAATTTGGAACTTATAAATACAATGTAAATAATTGTTGATATGTGCATCCAAATGCTATCTCTCTCTATATGTGTATATATGTGTATATATGCATAATATATACAAGCATATATGTTAATGTGCTTATATAAACTTATCAATAGGGTAACTGCAGGTAGGTTGACTAGGCCCCAGTGAAAAGGACCTTCAAAACCTTTCAATTAGGATGGTGAAAGGACTAAAGGTATGTACTATGTGAGTACTGATTGAAAAAGAAAACTGGGAATATTTAGCCTGCCTAAGAGTAGGCAGCAAGAAAATGAAGGCTGCCTTTACATATTTGGAGGGCTATAAAAAAATTTCTTTTGGCTTGGCCACAAAACGCCACATACTAGAATAACAAGGGGAATGGCAAAGATCAAGATTAAGTTTTTCTATAAAGAAAATTTCCTAGTAACTAGCACTATACAAAATTTGAGAGTGCTTCCTTAGGGTTTAGAGAGTTCCTTTTCATTGAATGTCTTATAGTAAAAGCCAGATAATATGTTTACAATGTTGTAGAGGAAAACTAATTTGAAAGAATTAAAGACTTTACTTTCATCAATGTCATGACCAACTGTGACATGTGAAAGCCAATAATGAATTTACATCACTTGGCAGAGAGGTTATAGACTAGAAGGCAGAATGAGACATACATTTTTATATATAACTAATATGTAGCTTTTTTTCACTTGATGATATTTTTAAAGTTTATTATTATTATTATTATTTGTAGTAGTAGTAGTGGTGGTGGTGATGGTGGTAGTGGTAGTAGTAATAGTGTAGATGTCTTCTATTTGGGGTGGGAGCTGAGGATGGGTAGTGATAATGACCAAAAAAGAAGAAAAAACCCAATGAAACATTAAAAAACAAATAAAAGAAAGAGCCAAAAGTGCAGAAGCAGTCATGATCAGGTCATTTCTTGAATTATAATATTGTTTTTACTATATGCTTTAAAAAATATCTATGTAATAGAAGTTCACAGGTTCATATACATTAATCTTTTCTGTTCTTTGTGTATAAAATTATCTTTCCTTCAGTGTTAAATTCCTTATCCTGTAATTTATCTATCTACATGAATATATGTATATATAAGCAATTGCAATATTGTGAAAAACAAAGAAAACGAGCACAGTTGAACAAAAAGTATCAGAACTATTGAAAACTTAGGATTGGGTCCCAAAGTTATATATAAAGCACAAATGTATCTTAGGTTTTTTTTAAAAAAGGATATAGATTCAATATAAGCATTACCTTTAAAAATTTATCAACCGAAATATCACCACAATTAATAAAACCTATATACACTATAGAGAAACAACTTGATTCAAAAACTACAAATTCTTATTTAAAAATAGCATACTTTAAGACTTTTACTACTCAGATTTAATATGTGTATATTACATATTAATGAGATAATCTCAAAAGGTGACATGTTTAGTAATTTTTACTAGTGGAGGGAGTAGTATACCTCATGGAAGAGACCACATTTTCATTGAAATAAAGTCAGTATAATTAATATTCAATGGCAAGTTTTTCAAAACAGTGTGATTCATTCAGAATACATATAGGACAAACTAGTTCAAATTCTTTTTTTGAGCTGAAAGAATTATATCACAGGAATAACTTTCCATTTTCACTTTTTATTGTAAAATATACTTGATGCTCCATATTACAAGCAAAAAAAATTCAATGTACAATAAAAATGTGTTTTTAAAAATAAGTACAGAAAGAAATCAAAGGTGCAAGATGAATAGAACATGACATGCAAGTTTCAAAGAGATTATCATATATTCAAATCAAACTAAACATGGAGTGAGATGAGGGTAAATTGTTAAGCATGTACATTCTGAAATATCAATTTTTTTTTCTGAAATTTTTAAAACAATCCTAAAGAAATAAAGAAATATATGGTATAAATGAGAGTATAAAGGTCTTCATAGGTTATATCAAAGATTAAGAAATGTATAATTATAGACCTAAAGACAAGTAAGATGCATATGGAGCCAAAATGACTGTGATTTTCAGTATGAATTAAAATAAGCCTAATTTAGAGTAATACTCAATGGATAATACAGAAGGTTTTGAAGAAGAATTTGGAGGAGGACTTGGAAGAACTGTAGTGAACAATGTTATCTGGGAAATATATGTCTGAGAAAGCAGATTGTTGATTGCATTGTGAAGAAAATGAACAATAGGTAAATGATTTAGTGTTTTACATATATCATTGCAAAGTCTAGAGAAAGCAATGGAGGTCCCCATTATGGTGTGTGGTCTCCCTAGAGCAAACTTATGGGAGGGCATGGAATAAAGTCACACAGGGGATGAACAGGCATGGATGATATGTGATCTGCACCATGGGAGGGATTATCCAAACCAATTAAATGAAATTAGATCCATTTGCATATCAATTGGCATAATACTTGTGGACCAAAAATTATGAATTCAGAAACATTTTAAAAATTAATTCATATTGCAGCAATTGCACAAAACTGAAAAATATTTCATATGTGTGCATATATAATCATATGTATATATTAAACTAACTTATGCATACATTCATATATTATGTAAATCTGACATTATTTAATCTAAAGAAAGTACATTTATTTATTTATTGACTTGTCCATGGTTTCAGAAGTGCTTGCAAGAATATCTTGACTCTTCAACTGCTTGGGGGTCATTGATTGAAAACCATTTCGTTAAAAATGAATTTCTTATTAGATATTTAAAATAGAAATACTTATTTTGTGGCCTTCCATCCTTTTATTTAATTTAATAATATATTTAGTGCTTTTCATATTTCCTCATGGTGAATCTTTATAAGGTTAAAATTGTTTTTATTGTTCAGTTATTTTTGACTCTTTGTGACCCCGTTGTGGTTTTTTTCACAATGATACTGGAGTGGTTTGCTATTTTCTCTTTAAGCTCATTTTACAGATAAGGAAACTGAAGCAAACATGGTTAAGGGATTTTCCCAGGGTCACAGCATAAGTGTCTGAAACTAGATTTAAACTCACGTCTTCCTGACTCTACTTCCTGTGATGTATCCAGTGTGCCATGAAGCTATCCCCTTGATAAGGTCAAAAAAAAATACCTTTATTTCCAATTGATAAATGGTCAAAGGATATGAACAGGCAGTTTTAAGAGGAAAAAATTAAAGCTTTCTATAGCCATATAAAAATGGTCTAAATAACTATCGATTAGAGAAATACAAATCAAAACAACTCTGAGTTATGCCCACCAATTAGATTGGCTAACATAACAAAGCAGGAAAATGATAGATGTGGGAAAATTGGAATACTATTGCATTATTGGTGGAGTTGTTATCTTATCCAACCATTCTGGAGAGCAATTTGGAACTATGTCCAAAATACAACCAAACTGTGCATACCCATTGATCTAGCAATACTACTAAAAGGTCTATATCCCAAAGAGAAATTAAAAAAAAAAAAAAAGAAATGGACCCATGAGTACAAGAATATTTATGGCAGCTCTTTTTGTTGTGTCAAAGAACTGGAAATTGAGGGGATGCCCATCAATTGGGGAATGTCTGAACAAGATGTGGCATATGAATGTAATGGAATACTATTGTTCCATAAGAAATGGTGAGCAGGCAGATTCCAGAAACACCTGGAAAGACTTGCATGAACTGATGCTGTATGAAGTGAGCAGAACCAGGAAAACATTCCACACAATAACAGCAACATTGTATGATAAGCCACTTTGTTAGACTTAGGGCTTCTCAGCAATGCAATGATCTAAGATAATTCCAAAAGACTCATGATGGAAAATGCTATCTGCATTTTCTCTGGAAGAGAAGGAACTTTGGATTCCAAATGCAGATCAAAACATGCTATTTTCTCTCTTTTCTTTTTGTTTTTGTTTTCTTTGTTCTGATTCTTCTTTTACAACATGAATAATGTGGAAACATGTTTAATAATAAAAGTGGGGGAAGAGCCTTAAATACAGCAGGTTGATTTGCATTTTTCCAGGGAATGCCAGAAACTAAAAAGATCCTAAGAGCAGTTTCAGTTTGGCAGCTAGAAACTGCCCACAGCACCTAGTTGGCAACAATGGTTAGTTAAAATATGTTCCTGGGATTTCTTTATCTGTAATGGCCACATCCCTGGCTAGTTCCTACACAGCTTGAACCTGCTCCATATTCTAGTAGTAGCAGCCTTCCCACCAATACCTTTGCAGTGCCCCAGGGTTGTCTACCTTCCTGCACTACCAAACTTGAATATTCAGTAGTGGTTGCCTTTAGCACAAAGACTGCTAGTTATGACTCTGGGCTTAAGAATACAAAATTACCTTTCTTCATTCTCATATATGGTATAACAGTGTTCTGTGGGTTTTGAAATCCCACTTTAATGTGAACTACTATGACTGCTATTGCTCCTTTCCAGATACTGTCAATAAGATGCTGAGCACTGAGAGATTAGGCCACATCTCCAACGGCATGAAAGTCAATCCCAAAACAGATTTTTCATGCCAGATCTACTTATACTTCCTAAAGCAGGTTCCTTTTGATATTCTTGACAATTGACACAGGCAACATTTGTCTTTTCCTACTTGAAATGATATCTAAAAAACAAAAATCAAGCACTATGCCTAGAATAAAATTTACCATAGATTACTACTAAAGTGATTTTCATGGTTGCACTTGGGCAAGAAGGAAATAATGTCCATTTTTCATAAGAAAAGAAAGTAGACCAAGGTATTCTTTCCAGAATTCTGCAATACAAAAAGACTAACATTAGGACTCACAGGTATCTGCATCTCTAAGTGACCAGATTTAGGTCTTAGTTATGTATATAAAGTCTGGTTACCTTCCTTAATTCTTTTTTATCCTGATAAACTTCCCCTCATTTAAAATTAATAACATTTCTAGAATGAAAAATTAAAAGGTAGAACTAGTGAAAAATAATGCTTGAAATTAATTTTGCTTAGAAGTATTGGCTCAATTGCCCACCACATAAGTAGCCAAGTAGGGAATCCTCCCATAGGATTCCTTTATATTCTCTAATTATGATATTTAGTAATAAAGTAATGATATAGGTTTTAGGAAAATATGCTAGAACTTATACAAGAACAAGTTTATACAGATTTATAAATACAATATATACATGTATTTTTATATGATTAATCCTTACATGCACATGTGTCTTACCTTTTAAAGTACTTACCTTTGTAGACAAAGTACTTATATTTAAATAAATACCTATCTCAGTTAAAAGAAAAAATGTTTATGTGACTACAGCATAACAAGAAGCCTCTTCCAAGCCCAGATTGTCCATTGTCTCTGAAATCTATTTGAAAAAATAGAAACAAAGGAAACAAAAATAAATATTGTGTTCAATCTCAACATTTTTTAAAAATATCATTCATTTTACTTACTAGGGAAGAAGAAGGATGACTTTTGATTATTTCTAAAATGATATTTGCATTATTTTACCCTCAGCTAATGAAAAATTTCTATTATGAAGTGTATTCTGAAGATTGTGACAAACTCATCAGCAAAATCTGAAAAAAGGAGCTTCAAATAGTTTGAAGACATCTTAAAATAAGTGTATGGTTTGTCAAGGTGACCAGTTACAAAGGGAGAATGCTCTTTTGGATATGTAGGTTCCGATGCCTCTTTAAAAGTGGGGAAAAACAGTAATAAAATTTGGTAGTCTACAAGCAGCCATTGTGGTCTTTAGGTACACACTTATTCCCAAATAATTGCACAATTATACATCTATAAAATGTTTAAGAGATAATTTAGTCTAACACACAGACATATATATACATACATACACACACATATAGTATGTGTATCCATTTGTGTGTGTGTGTGTGTGTGTGTGTAATCACATACTATGGAAACCTTTGATTCCAAAATTTATATGAAATTTGGAGGTATCTTTCTCTCCTTTTTTTCCCCCTAGAACATAGAAGTTTTTTGTCATTGATCCCTTCTTTTATTTTCTTTTGTTAAAATTAAATTTAATGTTAATTTTTAGTTTACATTATTCATTTCCACAATATTTTGAGTGACAAGTTTTCCCCCCATCTTTCCCCTACCTACCAAGCCAAAACAGTGATCCCACTATATACCCCCTCCACCAATCTGCTCTCTGCTATGTCCTCCCTTGTTCCCTCTGCAACTTTCTGGTAGGGCAAGATGGATCTCCATATCCCAGTGCCTGTATATATTATTTACAAGTTGCATGGAAAATAATATTAATAATAATATTTTAAACATGTGATTTTAAAAGTTTGAGCTCCAAGTTCTTTCACTTCCTCCCTCATCACTCACCCTAACTGGGAACATAAGCAATTCAATATATCTCTACATGTGTAGTTACACAAAATATTTCCATAGTGGATATATTGTGAAAGACTGACTATATTTCCCACCATCCTATTGCACCCCCACTTGTTCTATTCTCTTTTTTTAAAAAATTTTTTTTATTTACTCATTTACTTTTAATTTACAAGATTCAGTTCCACAATCACTTCAGTTTCAGATTTTCTCCCTCCCCTTACCCCCCTCCCCCGTGGTGGCGTGCAATCATGCATAGGATCTGCAAATACCTTCACATTGTACAATAGCTGTAACCAATGAGTGATCACTGGGAAAAGAAAAAAAAGAAAAGCAAAACCAGACATGAAAGAGAACGATAACGAGTTTTGCTTCAGTCTCCATTTAAACTATAGTCTTTCTATATCTTTC
>CM053588.1:227676813-227692101 GCA_028646515.1 Pseudochirops corinnae
CCCCCAATGCTGCCAATCCGCTCACCTGAAGTTCCAGCCAGGGCTTGGCTCCTCTCATCCAGCCACCTCCCGGCTCCTCTCATCCAGCTGCCTCCAGAACACAGCTGTGGTTTCAGGCCAGGGTGGTTTTGGTTCACAGCGCTGATATGGTTCCTCATAGCCAAGCTGACTTTAGTGAAAAGTATATTTGTGTGCGTTTTGGAGTTCTAGAATTAGTTTAGAGTCATATTTTATGGGTATTTTGGGGTGGCTATGTGAGAGCTGCGATATGTTGCTGTTCTTACGCTGCCATCTTGGCTCCACCCCCGTGACCCCTGATTTTCAACAGTTATACCTATTAGCCTTTCCAGGTGCTATCAATCTGGAAAGATTCTGATGATGGACCTTGGCAAGAAAGTCTGTTACCCAAGAACCATCTTAGCTAATTGCATAGGGCTTCATAGCCAGAATGTTATCTCTGGTTCATATGGTGTAAAGCCAAGCATGAGCAGCTTTCCAGAGGACTGCTGCTGCTGTGAACAGCTTCAAGATTCTGATTACATAGTATAGTGAACTCTATATTTATTCAGCAGTAATGTAAGGCAAAACATTCACAGAAATCAAAGTACAACATTCACAATGTTATGTCATAACAACTTATCACAAAAATGGCCACATAATTTTCACCAAAGTGGCCACATAGTTTTAAACAAAGAACAATCATTTAGTAAGTCCTTAATTCAATCATCCTTGAGGAGGCATGTCTCCTTAATGAACACAAAGTACAAAGATCAAAGTTCTCCACCCCTAGGTCACAGTAGATCATAATCTCAGTAAGCATCAGGTACCCAAGAAGAGATCTTTTCATCTTGACTGGAGGCTGGCTCTCAGCTTCCATGGTTCCTCTTCCATGGTCCCAGCTCCTGCCTGGATCTACACAACTGTCACCTGGATTCAAAGGCAAGCAGCTCCCACTTCCTTGTCCAGCTCCTTTTCCAGTTCTTTGTCTAGTTCCTTGTCCATTTCCCATTCCATATTTAAGCTCACAGTGTCCAGTCCACCCCAAGTCCTTCACAATTCCTGTTCCTGGGAAGGCAAAGCTTAACAGAGCCACAGTAACAATCATGCACATTGCCAGCACCATCATCATTTCACTATCTGTCTATGAAATCAACACAGACCCACCAACAAAGTCTGAGAACTCAACACAAATAATTAGTATAGAAATCAACACGGACCCACAAACAAGGTCCAAAAAGTCAAGACAAATCATCAATAAAGTCCCAAGACCTCCATAACACTCCTTCAGGCCTTCTGTAAACAGACAACCAGAAAAATCCTCTTTCAGGGCTTCCAGTTAAGGTCCCAGGGCTTCTATAGAAAGTATCACAAACAAAAATCAACACAGACAAAACAGACAAACATAGAGTTCTGACCACCACAAGATCTCCCTTCTCAGTTCTGCTCTTTACAGCCTGAGACTCTCCTTATATATGGTCATTAGCTCCCCCCCTTCCTGTTGCAGGAGTTCACACGTTTTAAAGTTCACAAGTTGTGGGATTCACAAGTTCTGGATCTTAATACTTGATACAATCATGAACTGAAACAAGGTATTAACTACTTCTGTGTTAATTAAATAGCTGAAACAAGGTGTCAATTCAATGACTGAAACAAGGTGTTAAGTACTTCTTTGCTTGCCATTACATAGGGTGAATTTTTTTGCCCCTAGCAACTCATAAAACTGCTAAGTTTTGCAATCTTCAGGGGTAGAAATAACTACCAGTTTAATGAAATAATAAGTCCTTTGAAATAATGAAGTATATTAATGGAAGAAAATATAATTGTTTACTTTTACTGAGTCCAGGTTTTACAGGACAACTTTCATTAAGTGGATTTGTTCTGTGAAGTTTGTATTTAGTCAAAGGGCCACACTTGACAACCTAGAGCACCATATATAACCTCCAAGTCACAGGTTCCCTGCCCCTGGATTAGGGAATACTTTCTGTATTTATATAATGCTTTGTGATTTTTCATTGGTTCTTTTTATTTTCACCCAAGACCTAAAACAATATATTTAATTCTTTATTGTAAATTCAAATTTTATTTTGTGTTTTGAATTCTCTGCCTTTCACCTCCCCCATTCCCACTCATTGAGAGGGCAAGAAAAGCAAAATCTGCTACAAGTATGTATAGTTACTATATTAGATCCATCCAAAAAAGTAAAAAGAAAATATGTTTCAATCTGCAAATAAATATTTGTTGGATAAAGCTGGTTTTCTATCTCATTTGATTTTCAGAATAGCTCATTGATGTAGATAGGGCAGATGTTATTATTCTGAGTTTATAGAGGAGGAAGTAAAACTTCAAGAGGTTAAAAATTTTGTCCATCTGCACAGCTTTTAAGTGGCAGAGATGGGACTTGAACTCAAGGTTTCTCACTTTAGGCCTGCCTTCCCCCCACTACATGATGCTTGCCAAGTCTATTCAGAAGAGATAAGTTTCACTGGGAATGTCATGAGTGCTGGAGTTGAAAACTGTCCTAACTTTGTCTTCTCCCTAGAGACTAAGCAGAGAGGGTTGAAACAATGCTACTCATCATTTTTACAGCAGCTTGATACA
This sequence comes from Pseudochirops corinnae, assembly GCA_028646515.1. Taxonomy (NCBI): domain Eukaryota; kingdom Metazoa; phylum Chordata; class Mammalia; order Diprotodontia; family Pseudocheiridae; genus Pseudochirops; species Pseudochirops corinnae. The sequence goes on from CM053588.1 coordinate 227,679,412, forward strand.
TTCCCTTGTGCAATGGGAAGAGTCAAGTTGATTAATGCTGTGACTTTGTCTTTCAGTTTCTCAAAGGATATGTTCGTTTTTCATGACATAGGCTTTGATATTTTTTTCTTCTTTATTTGGCAGTATAATTCTAGGTTAAGATTATGGTTTTTGATCAGCCTATGCACCCATAGAGATCATCAATAACTAACACTGAATCCTTTTTCCCTTCTGATTTATCATTTGGGAAGTTCTATTCATTGATAGAGTAAAATAAAATAAGACAGTGAAATAAAATGGAGATAATGAAACATGTACTACTTACCTCACACAGGATTGTTATTAGGGAATCCCTTTCTAAACTTGAAAGTGAGATGTACACATGTATGTGAGTGTATGTATACAAAAACTAACACACTATGACATACCCATATAAGCATATATACATACATATGTACATATACACATATACACATATTTGCATATATTTAACTTGAAATAATACATGTGGTTTGATATAAAAATAAGCTTTTTAAAAGAAACTGATTTTTTTAAGCTATTCACTTGGAAAAATAAAGTAATGATCTTAAAGATCTTCAAGATTTCAAAACACTCTTTGAATTACAAGAAAAAGATTCATTTGTTATATTACATTATAATTTATTCTTTTATTATAATCATAATGTAGAAGTATATCTCCTTTATGCTAAAGTAACTGCAATACCCCGTGCCTTAAATATTCTGGGTAACAGAACTTACCCTATTATTTCCTTTACAAATGTGTCAGAGATCACAACAATGCTGATTTCACTCAAAATGCTGTCCTTCTAATGATTTTCTAAGATTTTTTAAAATCAGGAATGATTAAGAAATCTGATCTTTGGAAAAGGGAAAATATATTAAAAAAAATTTTCTATAGAGTAAAAATCACTAGTTCACATAAATCATAGTTCTATAAAATAAATTCTTTTTTTTTCTTAGAGAAATCTTTTAAAACATAATACACTTTCCCCATTGGTAGAAAAGATATCATCATTTACAGAGACTTTGGATAATATGACTTTTATATCATGTTTAGAACAAGTTAGGTTACTCTTGCTAAGAATGAACAAATGTTTTTAAAACATAGTATGAAGAAGATGCTTATTTTGGTCCAAGGTCCTTATATTTCAGGAAGACCATTAATGTGAATGAGGGGAAAATTGACATCTTATTTTCACTAATCTAAATGAAATTTAGCATTGCCTTAAACTATTTGCACATCATTTTGATAAAGGGTTTACTGACTTCACCAGAATACCCTGACATGTCAATGTTAAAAAAAAAAGAATTTAAGGACTCATAGATCAAGAATGTACTGGAGCTAAGTTAAACCTTTGCTGTAGAAACAATTGTTCAATTTTCATTTTGAGCATTTATTATCTCAGAAACCTACAAATGCTATAGCTCAGAGCTTGATTTATAACTCTCTTGATTTTATAGCTCACTTAAGAATGTGACAGAGAAAATATGAAAAGTGCAACGAAACTTTAAAGTATGTCATAGACTTAGGGCCTCTCAAGTCCCTTACCTGTCCTTATGTTATTGTATGACTTAACATTTCCCTTTATTTAAGGTGAAATTTGGGGGACATTTTTGATTGTGTTTATTATTTCTTCTTTGTCTTTCATTATGCCACTTTGTGATACAGTAGAAGGGCACTGCACTCAGAAGTCAAAAGACCTGGCTAGAAGGAATAAAGAATAATAAAGTGTCATTCTTGTAGTGAAGAAATCTATACTGGTACATTAATAGCCATTCAAATATTTGTTTACATGAACTTATAAATAATTGACTACAGAAAGGAAAGAAACATTTATAAAGCATCTCCAATGCCCTAAGTTCTTTACAAATATTACCTCATTTTAGCCTTACAACAGTTTTGAGTGGTAAGTGCTATTATCCTCATTTTTATGATTTATGAAACTGAGACAGAAAGAGGTTAAGTGATCTGCTTTGGGTTACACAGCTAGGGAGCATCTGAAGCTGAATTTGAACATTGATCTTCCTGCCTCCAGTCCCAAGCATTCTTTCCAGTGGGCCACTTAGTTCCCTCTAGCAATCACATTGTCAAAGAGTCTTCAATAGAGAAAGCAAGCACACACACCCTGAATCAGAATAGGTAAGGGATAGACAATGGAATAGACAAAAGAAAGTTTCAAGGAACTAAGGCAGTACCACAAGATGATGTCATCACTCTAGATTGTCTAAAATAAATGTTCAGGAACAAGAGAAACTGTAAAAATTGAATAGATAGAGCATTGGGAATCAGGAACATGTTTCAGTATTAGGAAACAGCTCTGGAAGTTACAAAAGGAGTAGGCATGCTTATATTGGAAAGGACATTGTTCATGGAGGGGTGATAAGCATCCCCCACCAAAGTTCCTTCAGTTAATCCCCTTGCCATCCTGACTGGCCTCCTCTGGTTAAGCTCCCTTTCTAAGAATCATAAAACATCATATTTGAAAGGGCTTCAAAAGTTATCTATTCCAATATATACCTGGACTTTTATAACACCCCAGAAAAGTCACTTAGTTTTTCTTGAAATACTCCAATAAGAGGGAATCTACTACTTCAACAGGTAGCCCACTCTACTTTGAGGTAATTTCAATTCGAAGCTTTAGCTCACATCAAGACTACTACTCATTGCTCTTAATTTTGCCTTCTCCAGCCAACTCACATCTAATCCTCTTACATACAACAGCCCTTCACAGATAGGAAGAGAGATATGATATCCTTGGCAATTTGTCTTTATTTCAGGCTAAACATAAAACAATTCCTTCAACAAAACTCTTTATATTTTAATATTGAAGTCTTGCATTATTCTATTTGTTTTCTGAATACTCTCCAGTTTATTAATGTCTTTCAAAAAATGTGAAATTCAGATTTCAACACAATATCCCAGAGGAGATCTGATTTGGGCAGGGAAGAGTGCAGTTATCCTTTCCCTCTTTCTGGCCGCTATGTTTATTGTAATTCAGCATTCTTAGTTCTAGGAGTGAATCGTAGTAATTGTTTTTATGCAAATTCTAGTGTTAACACAAGAAATATAGCCTCCCAATCTGGAAGGCTTCAGTTTTAATGGTGATATTCATAAGTTGGTGTGTATTGAAGATATTTATTCTTTTAGCACTAGTATTTTCTCTGTCCTTTAATCCAATTTTAATACTTTTTTAGGCTTATTCAAAAAGACATTTAAGATAGAAGAAAGGGTCCTTTATGTACAAAACATATTTATAAGTAATTAATTTCTGGTGGCAGAAATAAAAAAAACTAAATGGATATTTAACAATTGAGGAATGGTTAAACAAGTTGAGGTATATGAACATGTTGTTCATTAAAAAATGAGGAAATAAATAGCTTTCAAAAAGACATTGAAAGACTTGTGGACTGATTCAGAGTGAAGTGAGAAGAACCAAAAACCACCCATGTATGCTACAACATCAATTACAAAAATGAACAACTTTTAGGAAATTTATAAAGTGATTAACATAGAAAGGAACAGAATCAGGAGGACAATTTATATAGTAACAACAACAACAAAAACTTTAAAGAAAAATAACTTTGAATAGTATAAGAATTATCATAAACACAGTGGTCATCAATAATCCCAGAGCACCCATGAGACAGAGACAGAAAGAGAGACAGAGAGAAAGAGAGAGACAGAGACAGAGACAGAGAGACATAGAGAGAGAGAGAGAGAGACAGAGACAGAGACAGAGACAGAGAGACAGAGAGAGGCAGAGAGAGACAGAGAGAGGCAGAGAGAGATAGAGACAGAGACAGAGAGACAGAGAGAGATAGAAACAGAGACAGAGAGAGAGAGAGAGAGAGAGAGGCAGAGAGAGATAGAGACAGAGACAGAGAGGCAGAGAGAGATAGAAACAGAGACAGAGAGAGAAAGCGAGAGAGAGAGAGAGAGAGAGAGAGAGAGAGAGAGAGAGAGAGAGAGAGAATGTATGTATATGTATGGTGTTTGTGTGTATGTCTTTGCCATGGTAGGGATTAGTTTTGCTTTGTTATAATTATTTGTTATGATAAATTTATTTCCCCCCAATTGAAGTAAGTGTAAGAGAGAAAATAGATTTCTTTTCATTAAAAAAAATAAACTAGAGAAGTGGAATTAGGTGTGAAATTTTACAATGCACTTGCAGATGAGGTCACAGTATAAAAAGCTTTGTTTACCTGTTTCACTTGGTTATAAAAGACCTCTCATGAAGTAGGAGTAATTTGTAAATGTTTGTAAAGGAAAAACATAACAAAACAAAACAAAAACACATCAGTAAAAACTTTTAAAAAAAAAAGAATGTGAAGTATAAGAACAAAAGGTACATTTCACATTGTAACTCAATTTTGAAAACCCTTGCTATTTTGTCCTTTCCATTCAAAAGTGAGGGAAACCATATTTTCTAGCCTGGTAAAGGTCAGTCCTATAGCCAAAGTTTCCCAGAGAAAGGATATACTTTTGACTCACAAAAGGGCTTTACCAAAAGAATCCTTACTACTTATTGGATTTAATGGACATTTTCTAAAAAACGGTATTGATGACTGGGGAATCACTTTTGAGATTTTTTTTTAGTCTTTTTATTATTTTTAAAATTTTATGTTACATTTATTTCAGAAATGGAATAAATGATGTTTTCCAAGCTATGGCCAAAAGGAAAATTTAAACATAAATGCTAGAGAATTTTTTTTAAATGCCCTGTCAGATAAATATCCATGGTCTTCTAATTAGAAATGACAATTACTCCAAATAATACTTAATATTCCAAAATTCTTCAAAATAATTATTCTTGGTTAGTGACAAGAACAATTTAATGCTAATCTTTTTTTTTTTCCTATGTTTGCTACTCTTTTATCACCAGGTAGAATCATCTCTAACTGCATTAGTTAGGATCTCTAATTTTTAACTCATTCATTAACTCAAGAATTGTGGATATTAAGTATCTTTTATATGCAAGACACAAACTGAGGATACAAAGTAAAACATAAAATAGATTAAGGAGCTTACATTCAACTGGAAGGGAGTCAAGGGCACACAGATAAAATAAGTTAAGACAACAGACATGCAGTATAAATGCAAATTCATTTCAGGAGGGTGGGAACTACCATCTGCTGGTATCAGGAAATGCCTTATATAGAAAATAACATTTGCCTCTGTGATTGCATGTCAAAAATAAAGCTATTTGGAGAAGTAAATAGAAACAAAGTCATTAAAATGATGAAATAACCCAAACAAAGGACGATGACATGGAAGCTTCTCTTTCTGGTTTAAACTGAAATTGTCATCATTTCTGGAGACACTTTCAAATTTTGTGCCACTCATCCAAGTGGTTCCCCAATTAGCTACTTTGAATAGCGTAATCCCCTGCTGTGCATGACTGAGCAACACCAGGTGAATAACCATCAAGCTGTTGATTAAAAAGTTGTGCAAGTATAAGCAGTGCTTGTCAGTTTGTCAGTCTGCTGGTGTAACAAAACCTTTTCCATGTTTGTACAGATCAAATAATGAAATTTATCAGTAAGTTTTTTTTTTTTTGCAGATCCCTTAAATGGCAACCATTTGAGCTATGGAATAATGTATGTGGATATACTTGGATTAAAAAAAAAAAGACTAAGAAAGGGCATGAACACAGTTATAGCCTATTCTAGATGAATGTCTTAGTATATACAGAAACTCAGACAGGAGGACCATAGTGGTGTGCTAAATGATCTGGAAAGAATGAATATTGTCAGTGTTTTAAATATAAATTCACAACTGTGGGGAACAGAAATAATATTTTATTAATAGAAGAAGCATTAGAATAAACCCAAAAGAACTTTACAACAACTTTAAACTTCAACTTGAATAATGCCAAGGTGGTTTATCAGGTGGGTGGATACTTCTGTTGAAAGAAAACCTCAGATAGTGAACCCTTTGATTATCAACGCTGTCTGCCTTTTGTCACTTGGAAGAATTAAGACAAATCTGAAATAAAGTCATTACCAGAATCAGTCAAGGAGGTGATAACTAACAGGTACTGCTCTTCCAAGCAGTTGCTAAATCCAACATCTGTCACAGAACCTCTGTGGCAATTTAACTTAAGATTGAAATGAATGGGTCATCTATGAAGCTTTGCATGGGAATGTGTTTTCAGTGGTCAAACTAAATTGGCATTGAGTAATGTTTCCTGTATTAGTTTACCATATCCCCTTTCATGTACTCTATATTTGTAGAGAAACTGGATTATGAACTTCCTTTTTTAATTCCTACTTCAGCAATACAGTTCAATATATTCACAAGATTTTCTCTGCTCCTCACCCCTAAAGTCTTTATGTTTCTAAAATTCTGTGATAATAAGTGCCTTAATCATGGTTATTCAGGGAAGAATCAAAGGAGGGATTTTTAACCCAGGTGCTCTGACTCCAGAGATCCAGGGATAACATCCTTTCTGGGGGGCTGGGGAGAGAGAGAAAGAGAGAGAGACAGAGACAGAGACAGAGAGAGACAGAGAGACAGAGACAGAGACAGAGACAGACAGAGAGAGACAGAGAGAGACAGAGAGACAGAGAGAGACAGAGACAGAGAGACAGAGAGAGACAGAGAGACAGAGAGACAGAGAGATAGAGACAGAGACAGAGACAGAGACAGAGAGAGACAGAGAGAGACAGAGAGAGAGAAAGAGAGAGAAAGAGAGAGAGAGAAAGAAAGAAATAAAAATACTTACTTTCCCAATAAATCAACAGACCTTTGTTACTACTTTCAATATTCCAGACACTGTTCCAAATTTCCTGGAATATTTTATCTAGTGACAAATTTCCTATTGTATCTTATCTGAATCTCTTTTTGCCCCTACTACATTTAACCTTGTCTTATATTTATGAATATACATATCATATCCCCATTTGACTGTCTCATTTTTCAACTTTGTACCTACAGTGTCTAGCACAGAAGTTCCCAAGCTTATTTGGTCTACTACACCTATTAAAAAATTACTCAATGCCTCCTGGAAATAAACTTCCTTTAATCTAAACAAATCATGATTTAAAAAAATATATAAAATATATATTTAAAACAGTGCCTCTTAAATTTAATAATTTATTGTAAATTTATGTTTTTCCTGTGCTGAAATTTTGATGATGTAATGTTGCATTATGTAACCATATAGCATCATATGGTAAATAAGTCATTACATGCACATATTCCTGATGACGCATGCTGGACTTCCCAATAACATGTGACATGCTAGCCTAGCAACACTTCCTATTGGCAGACTTCAACAATGATCCATTATAATTTGCATTTTGTACTTTTATTTGGTAAATAATGTAATAACTATGACTTTAATGCTGTTCTACAACAGATGAAGCAAGTACAAATGGTTTTTCAAAATTTTATCTTCTCTTCTTACCTAATGCTTCCACCAACCACCATTTATACCTGAGGCTACTAGCATCCCCCTATATCATTCCAGCCCCCCCTGGGGGCAATATCACCTACTTTGGGAACCTATGGAATCTAGCACATGATAGACATTTAATGTTCAGTGGATTGAACTGAGTTTTGTACCATCTCATTCAAAGAAAAGCTGTACAATTTCAAATATTTTCTTTCATTTCAAAAATTAGATTTATATCATATATAAGTAAAACCATATTTCTGTATATATATGTATGTGTATGTGTGTATGTATATATGTTTATTTTATTTTTGTCCTTTCAAGAAAGTTTCTCATCCTCTTTTCATTTTTGAATTGACCACATGCTGGAATTTATGATTTCCTTCTTCTACAACTGGTTGGCAATCTTACTGTAATCATATTGTTTTAATAGCACACTCAAAAGTATTATGAATATGAAATTTCTTCTAGAAATAAACACAGCCCTCCAGTTTTTAATACTAACCTAAATTCTAAATCACTTAGAAATGCCTTGTTGATTTAAATGTATATTACTAATACATCAACAGAGGAACAAATTTGAATATAAAGACTCTAGAATTCCTTAATGCATTTTATTTATCTAGATATCTTTATTAGGATGTGCTTTGGATGAAGTGAGTTGGTAACTCCTTACTTAATTTAACTTGGTGGGAATTTAATGGGAATTTAGATCCAATATAGGCCTTACGTAAAAGTGGTCTAGGGCAGGTAGGCAGTTTCAGAGATAGAGCACTGAGTCTGGATTCAGGAAGACCTCCATTAAAATCCAGATTCAAACATTTCCTACCTGTGTGACCTTGGGAACATCACTTCGCCTCAGTTTCCTCATTTGTAAAATGATGACAATAATAGCACTTATCTCCCAAAGCTGCTGTGAGGATCAAATGAGACAGTAGTTTTGAAGTACTTAGCACAGTGCCTGGCACATAGTAACCTCTACATCGATTCTATTATTAAATCTTACCCATTCGGTTTTGCAGTATTTTAGGACACTCTCTTTGCTAGACGACTAATGAATTTCACTACTACAATAATGAATGATAACTTATTATTTTTACCGGGTAACATTTTTACTCTAACAGAGAACTTCTACCAGTGAACAATATTTTGGATGGGTTAAAAGTGATCATTTTCGGTAAGTTTTGTCATGTATAAAATGAAGAAAGTGGGCTAGACGGTCACTAAAATTCCTTTAAATTCTAATACTGTATTTATCTTCCAAAATATCAAAGGACAGGTATGAGATCAAAATACTTGTTGAGATGTACAAGAAGTATGTGTTTGTGATATGTGGGTATATGTGGTGGTGGGGGTGGTGTGTGTGTATGTGTGTGTGTGTGTGTGTGTGTGCATGTGTGTGTGTTTATAGGGCTAAGGGAGTAAAACACAAAAAGATATAGAAATGAGTCAGAATTTTATAGACCTGTAAAGTAAGTGAGGCAGAAACTGCAAAATTCAGAAATGTCAGGCAAACATTAAACCTCAGGTCAGATGTAGAGGAATCAGTTTCAATCATCCTCTTCCTTAGTGGCCAGAAAACCTAAGGAAAGGGTTGAGATTGGACACACACATTTTCTATATTGGAGGAAAAAGGTGAAATTTAAAGATAGGGAAAAGAGGATCTGGTAGAGGAATGTCTACACTTGAGTAACAAGACAGAGACAAGCAGAATTTAGATTTTCTCAACAACCTATCTACTAAAATAGATGACTGAATTCTGTGTATCTGGAATTATCTACTTGTACCTTATTTTAAAACAGATGATCTCACCTGAGGAAGGGATTAAGGGAAAATTGCCTGGATTAATCTAGCCATTGGTTCTAGATGAGTACCAAAAGGAAGGTACTGAAGACAAACTATTTGAAGGGTCTCCAGCCAGCCTTAGAAATGAATAAATAAAATTTTAATTGGCCCATTTAAACATGGAAGAATTTCCAATATTTTCACAAACATTTTTCTTGCAGGTTTACAATCCCTTCTTATTGGTAAAGGACCGTATACCAGTACAAAAGAAACTGACAACCTCCTGGATAAATTTTTGACACTGACAGCTTTATGAAAAGGCCAATAAAAAAGACCTTATTAATGTACCAGAATTCTATTCTTCATTTAGGAGCCTGTTGTTGTAAGCTCATGGTTTGTCTCATGTGATAAGAAAAAAAAAAGCTCACTGACTTCTATAAACCAAACTACATTAATACCTAAATAGGAAATTTCTGAATTCAAACCTGGAAATTAAAGGGATAACTATCAGGCAGTTGTTATTGTGTTTTGTTATGATGGTTATTGATTAATCAACCTTTATTATGACAAGCTGTTATTAAATGTCTCTTATGCGTCACATAATGTGCTAGGCACTGAGGATGCAAAACATCTGAAGAGATTCTAGTAATGGCAAAGAAATAGTTCAGTTACAGTGAAGGGAATAACATGGAAAAAAGCAGAGATCAACAAAGAACATGATGTTTTTGTGGAACACTGAGAATATCAGCTGATTAAAATTGATCTGATTTAGGGGGAGGTGGAAGAAATAAGATTAATTAATTAATTTAACAAACATTGATTAAGCACCTTTATATGCATGTATGTGTATATGTGTGTGTGTGTGTGTGTGTATGTGTATATACACGCACAAACATTTTTTTTTAGCTTGGTTAGATGCTACATTAAGTAGGTTGGGGCAAGAAAATAAAGTTTTAAAAGCTAGATTGATTCATTTAAATAACTTGTCATAAGAAATTTCAAGACATTGAAGGTTTGTAACATGGAAATTTGCATGATAAAAACTATTTCTTTAAGAAAAATTTGATCAATGGTAACAAGAAAGATGGTATTGTAGGGGCAATACATACTAGGGTTCCTATCATAGGCGTTTTTCTATTATAGCTTTCTTAACTCCCTCTCCCATTCAAGTTAGGTTAGTTGTTGAAGACCATGGGCCAGTAAGGCTCCGAACCTGATGGCTGAATAAGCCCCCTCAGGTGAAGAGTTTGATGCCAGTCCTGGATCAGTTCTCCATCCTCCAGCAAGAGTTCAAGGACAGAGGTGTGAGGATTGGATCGAGATAAGATATAAGAGATAAGAGATAAGAGATAAGTGTACCGGTCCTCTCCACACCACACCTCCCTGTCTGGGAACACTGTAGTGCACAATGTCCACAGGAGAAAGCCATTAGGAAGAGTCCTATAAAAGGCTTGCATTTAAGACAATAAATGAGACTCTATTTTTCACTACTCTTTGATTCCCTGCCTCTCTTTTAACTCACCCTCTCTCACAGCCTCTGGATAGATAACTCTCAGCCCTGCTGGGTGATAGGAGGGCTCCCCACATTCTTTCAACTCTTCCACCAAATGCAAAGTTTCCTGCCTTGGCCCACCACAGTTAGTTTTTCCTTAAAATATATTGAAATCATCCTTGAGATTTAAATAGTCCAGAGGTTGTTGTTTATTTTTTTGGCAAAAATACTGGATTGGCAAATTCTCCATAGATCTGATGGGTAAATTCTTTCTTGCTCTTATAATTTGCTGATAGTATATACATTATGGGTAAATCGTGTACCCATTTGAACTTATCTTGGTGTACATTGTAAGATGTTGATATATGCCTCGTTTCTGCTATACTGTTTTCCAGTTTTCCCAGTAGTTTTTTTTGTCAGTGTGTTCTTATCTCAGAAGCTGGGGTCTTCAGGTTTATCAAATAAAAGATTTCTATAGTCATTGACTATAGTGTCTTTGTACCTAAGCTATTCCACTGACCCACTTTTTGTACCCTTTCCCTTTATTTCTTTTTTTAGTTAATTCATTTACTTTTAGTTTGAAACATTTACTTCCCATTAGTTTTCAGTTTTTCCCCCTTCCTCCCACTTCCCTCCCCAAGATAACTTGGCATATGATATAAGCTCTACATATACATTATGATTAAACATATTTTCACATTAGTCATGCAGTATAGAAGAAATATTACAGAGGGGAGAAACCACAAGAAAGAATAAAACAAACAAAAAAAGAACATAGTCTTCTCTCTGCATTCAGACTTCATAGTTCTTTCTCTGAGTGTGGATGGCATTTTCCATCAAAAGTCCTTTGGAATTGTTTTAGGTCCTTGCATTGCTGAGAAGGGCTAAGTCTATCAAAATTAATCACTGGAAATTGTGGTTGTTACTGTGTATTATGATTCCGTGGTTTCAGCTTTTAAAATTTCATCCTTCCTCTTCATTTGATCCTATGCCCTCTGTCTATGTATACCTGTACACATATATACACGCACTCACATATGTATTCATATGCATATATAACCTCCTATATAGACATATGCACATGTATACAAACATATATATGTATGTATATATATATACACATATATTTATATTCCCTTCAACTATCCTCATACTGAGAAAAATTTCATAAGTTACAATTAAAATGTAAATACTTCATCTTTAATAAGGTCCTTATGATTTCTTTTCTATGTTTTCCTTCTCATGCTTCTTGTATTTGAATGTCAAACTTTATATTCAGCTCTGCTTTTTTCATCAAGAATCCTTGAAAATCTTCCACCTCATTGAAGGACCATATTTCCCCGTAAAATATTATACTCAGTTTTACTGGGTAGGTGATTCTTGGTTTTAATCCTAGCTCCTTTGATCTCTGGAATATCATATGGCAAGCTCGTTGATCCTTTAATGTAGAAGCTGTAGATTCTGTGTTATCCAGATTGTGTTTCCACAATATTCAAATTGTTTCTTCTTGGCAGCTTGTAATATTTTGTCCTTGATCTGCAAACTCTGGAACCTGGTTATGACATTCCTAGTTTTTTTGGGGGGATTTTTTCAAGAGGTGATCAATGAATTCTTTCAATTTCTATTTTGTCTTCCCGTTCTAAAATATCAGGGCAATTTTCCTTGAGAATTTCTTGAAGGATGCTTTCTAAGTTCTTTTTTTGATCATGGCTTTCAGGCAGTGTATCAGCAAGCACCCTAGCATACCTAGGGCGGCTACTAGCACAGTTTCTTAGATCTGCTTTTCTAAAGGAAAGCAACTCAAAATGGGTTAACAATCTTACTTTAATCAAACATATTATTTACCTAGTTCAGGGGGAAAAGTCAGCACCCTGAACTTCAGAGAATACAAACAGAAGTTACAAACAAACAGAAAAACAGATCATCAGACGGCTTCCAGCATCTGACCATTACATCAGTTACCTATTCAGTTACCAGAGAGGGAAGTACCAGCATCTGGGTTTTTCACAGCCGGGG
>CM053588.1:227692601-227776668 GCA_028646515.1 Pseudochirops corinnae
CTTCCAGCATCTGACCATTACATCAGTTACCTATTCAGTTACCAGAGAGGGAAGTACCAGCATCTGGGTTTTTCACAGCCGGGGGGCTCCACGGCTGCCCAGAGTCTCTTCTGGCCAAATCACACAACTCTTCTCAAAGTGAGCCCCAAACCAAAACCTCACATCAGGGCGTATATATAACCTTCTCCTTGCTTGGAGAATGTCACAGTCCTCTGGACCCACTGCCCAATCACAAAGCTACAAGGTGCGGGCATTCCTGAAGAACAAGCCTCCCGCCACAGGCTCCACGTGACCACATTGGGCCTATTAGGGAACAGAGTATACTTTCAAATACCTGAAGGTCCTCAGAGTCACGTAGCCACTTTAGCAAAGGGCCTAGGGGCAGGGAAGATCTTCAGATTCCCATAACAGGTAGTCCAATAATTTTAAAATTGTCACTCCTGGTTCTATTTTCCAGGTGAGTGTTTTTTTTCAAGGAGATATTTCACATTGCCTTCTATTTTTTTTCATTATTTTGGATCTATTTAATAGTATCTTGATTTCTCATAAAGTCATTCACTTCCATTTGCTCCAATCTAATTTTGAAGGAATTATTCTCTTCAGTGAGCTTTCGAGATTCTTTTTTCCATCTGGCAAATTCAACTTTTTAAGGCATTCTTCTCCTCATTGGCTTTTTGGGCCTCTTTTGCCATATGAGTTATTCTATTTTTAAGGTGTTTTTTTCTTCAATCAGGTTTTTTGCTCTCTTTTCCTGATGTTTTTGCATCATTCTCATTTCTCATTGTTCTCATTTCTCTTCCTAATTTTTCCTCCACTTCTCTTATTTGGTTTAAAAAATCCTTCTTAAGCTGCTCTATGGCTTGTAGTAAGTCTACATTTTTCTTGAAAGCTTTTGGTGCAGAAGTTCTGACTGTGTTGTCTTCCTCCTGTTCTGTCCTTTGATTCTTTTTGTCCCCCAAAAAGGAATGTAAAGTTGGATGGCTGTGCTTGCTTTGCTTCCTTTACTTTCTCATGTTGCCAGTAAATTACTTGACTTTTGAGCTTTTTGCCACAGTAGATCTCTGCTTCCAGAAGGGCGAACTTTGTCCCCAATCACTGGAGTTTTCACATCTGCTGGAGCTATTAGAAAGCCACCATCTCTACAGCCCCCTACAGCTTTGGCTCACTGGTCACACACCTCAGGACCACCACCCAAGACCATGATCCAGATCCAGGCAGGTTAAGGCAAGAGCACTTAGCCACTGAATGATCAATGGCCCCCTTCCTGCCCCCCTCCCCCTGCAATTTGTAGGCCAGGAGCTCTGAAGCAGCCATATGGAGGTGGCTGCATGGCTGTTGCTTCCTCTGCTTCTGGTTCTGGGGGCAGAAGGCTGGACCCACTCCTCTGTTCCCAACAAATTTAGTGGAACTCAAAATTCTTGAGTTCCACTCAACTTTTACTTTGTTTTTGGTATTTATGTGTTGATAATTATGGAAACCATCACAGCTGCTTGTGATCCACTCCCCACAATGCTCCAGCTAGGCTGGTCCAGCCACCCTGGTGCTAAAAACATGGGTTTATGTGTGGCGGCCTCCCAGCTTGCTTTGATGAACCCTTCCTGCCTGCCTGCCAGGCTACCTTCAGTGGGAGATTTGTTTCTCTGTCACTTTGTGGATTCTGGAGCTCTAAAATTTGTTTAGTGTCATATTTTATAGGTATTTCAAGTGGTTATGGGGGGAGCCACAGAGTTTTACTGCTTCTTTGTGCCATCTTGACTCCACTCCCTGTTCATCATTTCTTATAGCACAATAGTATTTCCTTACTTTCATACACCACAACTTGTTCAGTCATTCCCCAATTGATGGATATCCCTTTATTTGCAGTTCCTGGCCACCACAAAGAGATCTATTAGAAATATTTTTGAACATGTGGGTCATTTTCTCAGTTTTATAATCTCTTTGGGATACAAAACTGGAAGGGGTTTTGTTGGGTCAAAGGGATGCACATTTTTATAGCCCTTTGAGTATAGTTCCAAATTGCTCTCCACAATGATTGGATCAGCTCACAACTCCAACCAGAATGAATTAGTGTTCCAATATTTATACATCCTCACCAACATTTATCATTTTCCTGTTTTGTCGTGTTAGCCAGTCTGATAGGTGTGAAGTGGTACCTCAGAGATGTTTTGATTTGCATCTCTCTAATCAATAGTGATTCTTTCATATGACTATAGATAACTTTGATTTATAAAAACTTTTCACCTTAGTGTAACCAAAAATATTCATTTTATATTTCATAATGTTCTCTATCTCTTGTTTGGTCATAAATTCCTCCATTCGCCATAAGTCTGACTGATAAACTATTCCTTGTTCCCCTAATTCATTTATAGGATCAGCCTTTTTATATAAATTGTGTACCCATTTGAACTTTATTTTAGTATACAGTGTCAGATGTTGGTTTATGACTAGTTTCTGACACAGTTTTCCAGTTTACCAGCAGTTTTTCCTCAAACAGTGAGTTCTTATCCCAGAAGTTGGAGTCTTTGGGATTATCAAACAGTTGATTACTATAATAAATGACTACCACGTTTTGAGTACCTAACCCATTACACTGATCTATCTCTTTATTGCTTAGTAAGTATGAAGTGGCTTTGATGATTGCTGCTTTATAATACAATTTAAGATCTTATATGCCTATGCCACCCTAGCATTTCTTTTCATCAATTTTTTCATATTCTGGACCTTTTGTACTTCCAAATAAATTTTGATATTATTTGTTCTAACTCTACAAAATTTTTTGGCAGTTGGATTGGCATGGCACTGAATAAGTAAATTTATTTAAGTTGATTTGTCATTTTTATAAAGTTAGCTAGACCTACCCCTGAACAACTACTGCTTTTCCAATTATTTAGACCCAACTTTATTTGTGGTAAAATTATTTTGTCATTGTTGTCATCTAGTCCCTGCGTTTGTTTTGGCAGGTAGACTCCCAAATATTTTATAACATCAACAGTGACTTTAAATGGACTATCTCTTTCTATCTCTTGTTGCTTGGATTTGTTAATAATATATAGAAATGCTTATTATTTATATGGGTTTCTTTTATATCCTAATACTGTGCTAAAGTTGTTAATTATTTCAAGTAGGTTTTTTAGTTTATTCTCTAGGATTGGCTAAGTATACCATCATATTATCTACAAATAGTGCTAGTTTTGTTTCTTCTTTGACTTCTAATTCCTTGAATTTCTTTTTCTTCTCTTATTGCTAAAGCTAACAATCCTAGTACAATGTTGGATAATAGTTGGTGACTATGGGCATCCTTGCTTACCTCCTTATCTTATTGGAAATGCCTCTAGCTTATCCCCATCATATATAATGCTTGCTGCTGGCTTAGTGACATGCTACACATCATTTTAAGGAAAACTCCATTTATTCATTTGCTTATTACTGTTTTTTTAATAGGAATGGGTATTGTATTTTGTTAAAAACTTTTTCTGGATCTATTGAGATATCATATGATTTATGTTAATTTTGTTATCAATATGGTCAGTTGTACAGATAGTTTTTCTAATACTGAGCCAGCCCTGCATTCCTGGAATAAATCCCACCTGGTTATAGTGTATTATCCTCATAATAAGTTGACATAATCTCTTTCTTAATGTTTTATTTAAAAATTTTCCATGAATATTCATTAGAGAAATTGGTCTATAATTTCCTTTCTCTTTTTTTCTTCCAGTTTAGATATCAACACCATATTTGTATCATCAAGATAATTTTCTAAGTCTTTTTTTCACCTTTTTTTCCAAATAGTTTTTATTGTATTGGAAATAATTGTTCTTTAAATGTTTGATAGAATTCACTAATAAATCCATCTGGCCCTGGAGTTTTTTTTTCCCCCTTAGGGAGTACATTGTTTATTTATTCAATGTATTTTTCTAAAAGGAGTTAAGTATTTTATTTCCTCTTCTGTTAATCTGGGCAATTTGTATTTTTGTGAATATTTATCCATTTCACTAAGACTGTCAAATGTATCAGCATTCAGTTGGGCAAAAATAGTCTCTACATATTATTTTAATTTCCTCTTCATTGGTGGTGAATTCACACATTCCATTTTTGATATTGGTGATTTGGTTTACTTCTTTCTTTCTTTCTTTCTTTCTTTTTTTGTTTTTGTTTGGAGGGAGGAAGACAGGGCAATTAGGGTTAAGTGACTTGTCCAAGGTCATACAGCTAGGAAGTGTTAAGTGTCTGAGGCCAGATTTGAACTAAGGTCCTCCTGACTCCAGGGCCAGTGCTCTATTCACTGCACCACCTAGTTGCCCTTCTTTCTTTCTTTCTTTCCTTTTAAAATAAATTAACCAAATTACTTTTTATCATAAAACCAGATGTTAGATTTATTACTTCATTGGATTTCTTAGTTTCAATTTTATTATTTGCTCCTTTGATTTAAAAAAATTTTAAGTTGGTGCTTATTTGGGGATTTTTAATTAGTCCTTCTAGCTTTTTTTTAGTGGCATGACTAAATCATTGGTCGCCTCTTTCTGTTTTTATTCTTGTAAATATTGAGAAATAAAAATTTTGCCCTAAGAACTTCTTTGCTGCATCCCATGAATTCTGGTATGTTGTCTCATTATTGTCATTCTCTTAGATGAAGCTATCTATTGTTTCAATGATTTGTTGTCTCACCTATTCGTTCTTTAGGATTAGATTAAATTTCCAATGATTTTTTTTAGTCTTTCCATGTGTCTTTATTATATGTAATTTTTATTGCACTATTTTTGGAAAGAATATAAATAATATTGTTGCTTTTCTGCATTGGATTTTGAGTTTTTTTATGTCCTAGTACATGGTCATTTTTTGAGTAGGTGCCATGTACCACTGAGAAAAAGGTATATTCCTTTCTATCCCCATTCAGTTTTCCCCAGAGGTCTATGACATCCAACTTTTCACCTTCTTCACTTCTTTCTCATTTATTTTTTGGTTAAATTTATCTAGTTCTGAGAGGGAGAGGTTGAGGTCCCCCACTAGTGTGGTTTTGCTATCTATTTCTTTCTGTAACTCTCTTAACTTCTGCTCTAAAATTTTGGATGCTATAACCCTTAATTTATAAGTTCATTGTTTATGTTACTTTTCAACAGGATGGTGTTTCCTTTCTTATCTCTTTTGCTTTGGTCTATTTTGCTTTTGCATTGTCTGGGGTCAGGATTGCTGCCTCTGCTTCTTCTTCTTTTTACTTTAGCTGAAGCATAATACATTGTTTCAGTTTTTTATCTTTGCTCTGTGTGTATACCTCTGCTTCAAATGTGTTTCTTATAAACAGCATACTGTAGGATTATGGCAATTAATCCATTCTGTTATCAGCTTACATTTTATAGGAAGGTTCATCGAATTTACATTAACATTTAGGCTTATTAACTCTTTCTCTCCATTCCATTTTCTCTGCTGTTTATACTTTTCTCTCTCCTTCTGCCCTATCTGGAGTCTTGTATTTGAAGACTTAATTTTTTGTTCAGTTTTGTTTTTTGTTTTCCAATCAGAAAAAAATTCGAATGTCTCCTATTTCATGGAATATCCCCTATTTCACTGAATGTCCACCTATTCTCCTGAAAGATTATGCTCAGTTTTGCTGGGTAGTTGATTCTTGGTTGTAATCCAAGTTTCTTTGGACTTCTGGAGAATCATATTCCAAGCCCTCCAATCCTTTAATGGAGAAGCTTCTAGATTCTGTGTAATCCTGACTGAGGTTCCACAGTACTTTAGTTATTTCTTTTTGGCTGTTTGCAGTATTTTCTTCTTGACCTTATAATTCTGGAATTTGGCTACAATATTCCTTGGAGTTTTCATTTTGGCATCTCTTTCAGGAGGTTACTGGTGGATTCTTTCAATGACTATTTTACTCTCTGGTTCTAGGATATAAGGGCAGTTTTTCTTGATGATTTGTTGAAAGTTGCTGTCTAAGCTCTTTTTTTGGTTTTATTTTGTTTTTTGATCATGGATTTCAGGTAGTGCAATAATTCTTATATTGGCTCTCCTGAATATATTTTCCAGGTCACTTGTTTTCTCAATGGTATATTTTACATTTTCTTCTATTTTTTAAAATCCTTTCAGTTTTGTTTGACTGATTCTTGATGCCTCATAGAGTCATTTGCTTCTACTTGCCTGATTCAAATTTTTAAGAAATGGCTGTCTTCAGTTATCTTTTGTGCCTCCTTTTTCATTTGGCCAATTCTATTTTTAAAGGACTTTTTTCCTCCCCCCTCAATGTTTTTTTTTTTTTCCATTTGGCCTATTGTATTATTTAAGGAATTGTTTCCTTTAGTTAATTTTTGTCCTTCCTTTTCCAAGCTATTGGTTCTCTCTTGCATACTTTTCATTTCTTTTCCAAATTCTTCTTCTACCTCTCTTATTTGACTTTTAAAATCCTTCTTGACTTCTTCCAGGAAGACTTTTAGGACTTGAGTCAAGTTCAAATTCCTCTTTGACTTTTTGGATGTAGGTGTACTGATAATTTTGCCCTCTTCTGAGTTTGTGTTTTGATTTTCCCTGTCTCCTTGTAGCTGCCTATGGTGTTTATTTTTGCTTTTTGCTCATCTTGTTAGCCTATTTCAAGACTTTTAGACTTGAGCTCTCCTGTTGGAGTGCAAGTATTACTGTTAGAAGCTTATTGTGCAGCAGGCCAGGGGTCTTGTTGGAACCTCAAATGTTGGCAGTTGGAGACCTGTATAGGTCTGGAAGCTTACCTAGTGGTGAGCTTGTTTCCTAGTAGTGGTGTCTGGTATGTGCTGAGGTCAGGTGGGGTTTTTTCTGTGTTTCACAAGGGCTACACTAAAGCATGAGGAGATATGGCACTTGGAAGATGCCTGCCCATCAGGGGTTAAGTCAAAGCCCATGCTGGTTCTTGAGAAGAAGTCTGTTGGTTCACTTGGATAAAAGAAGGCGCATGGAGTGTCCTGGTGTTAGCATTTACCTGTTCTACCACATTGGGTCTCAGAAACTCCTGTTGGTTTGCTTGAAGTGGGGTTTGCTGCTGTCTTGCTGGTTCACTTCCTGTCCTAAAATGTGCTACTCTTTTACCTAAGTGAAACAGATGTTTCTTCCTGATTCTCCAAGTTTCCCAGGATAAAAGACTGCTCCATCCCATCTTTCCACTGCCTCTACTCTTCCAGTATTTTTTTTTTCCCTGGGGCACTATTTTCTGGTTTTTCAAAGGTCCATGTGAAGGAGTGTTATCAATTTATTGCTTACTCTACCATTTTAGCTCCTCCATGCTGTATCTTAATGATGATTGTTTCCTTTTCTAAAAGTTCACAAGATATACTGCTAATATTTTCTAGAATTTAACCCTCAAGTTCAAGTTCACTAGTTTGCTTGCTCTCTCTCTCTCTTTCTCTGTTTCTCTCTCTTTCTCCTTCTCTCTCTCCTTCCTCCTCCTCCATTTCCTCCCTCCCTCCATATATTTATATTTACTTATTTTATTATATTTTATATTGTTAGGTTATGTTATGCTATGCAACATGATTATATGACATGATATGATTTTGTCCTTAAGAAGCTTGTCACCATTTCTGTTTCTGACTATCCATCAACCATTGCTGACAGCATCGTTGAAGTCACATCTGCCTGTACTTTCAAGGACATCATTTTTATGAGACTAGTGGCTTGAACTAAGTGAAGGCAGGTAGGTCCTAATAACTTTTTTAATTAGCATGGGTTTCAACTTTTTGTCAACCACTTTTATTCTATCTCTTTTAGTCGAATGACCTTGTCAGATAAAGGATTTATAGTTTTAGTGTTATAGGTGACTTCTGTAAAAGGAAGCTTCCTCTGGCACTGCAGGTTTGTATCTTCTTTCCAATTTATAGACCTCAAGTTGCCTGGAGTAGTGAGAGGTTGTGATTTCCCCCAAGTCATCCACCTAGAGTATGTGAGGGTTTTCTGCTGTAGTGATCAGAAAGCTGGGCTAGGAATCAGCATACATGAATTCAAGTCTGAACTCTGTTAGAGAAAGTAGAAACAATAGTTTTTTACTTATCTACAATTCTAAAAGTGTTTTTAATTTTTTTATTCATTCACAAGTCACACTTTTTCTTAAGCTTCAGCCTTCCATTACTAGTCTTAAAAAAATGAAAGTGGCTAATTTCTGGATTTGTCTTCCATTAACTGCCCTGTCATTCTTCTATATTTCTTTTTACAAGTTGAGTTGGTTGATCAATTCCACATAATCCATATCAGTCTTTTTAGAGTACTCCCTTTATTTCTTCAATGCAATTATTTCTATCTATATATTCAGAACACCATACTTGAATTTTCTTAAAATCTCTTTCATAAGGAGAATCCATGCTCTCATTTCAGTGTACACTTTCTTTAATTTTTTTTTTATGTCTTTCTGATTTAGAGCTGGTATAAAAATGTGGGAGTAACCATTGAATGAAGATTTCCCATTTCACATAATTAAATTTAATATTTAGATTGCATATAAAACTGTGATTTTTTTTTAGTATTTTCCCCTTTTCTTCCTTATCAAAACTGAAAGAGACACAAAGCATTATCACAGTATAATGTTGATGTTGTTGATTTATTACAGTCGTGTCCAACTTTTTGTGACCTGATTTGGGATTTTATTTTTAAAGATATTAGGGTGGTTGGTCATTTTCTTCTCCAGATCACATTACAGATTAGAAAATGGAGGTGAGCTGGGTGAAGTGAATTGTGTAAGGTCACACAGCTTGTAAGGGTAATTGTGTCATATTAATAATCAGAAGGGAACTCAGATGAAGAACAATAGCCCATTGAGGTTATACAATTTGACAAAGGTTACATGTGGTGTAAGTAGCAGAGCTGGGGTTTGAAGCCAGTTTAACTGTAATAAATGCAATGGGCATTGTCAGAAAATACTATGCTTGCCAGAATGTTGTGGGATAAAGGTACACAGTAGAAAGAAGCAAATAGTGGTGATTGGAAGAGGGTGAGGTTAATGGTGGGTGAGGACCACTAGGAAGGAAGAAGGAGGTGGAGAACTTTCTGAGAAATGCTGAAAGTTGGTAGTGGACAAGGGAATGAATAGTGTCTCTAAGCCACATACACCATCCTGGTTGTTGGAGCTAGAAAGTTGTAGGAGTTACTAAATCTTTGGGTTGTTTGCAGAAACAGTAAAATTCTTCTGTGGTTTACAATGTTTTATTTCAAGCTGTGACATTAGATGATTTGTTGGGCTGAACTTAAGTTCTATTCTAGGCCCATCATTCTTTCATCAACTTTACAATGTATAATGCTAAATATGAATATAGATTATTACAATTTGGTAACTTTATTCCCTTTTAAAAATAAAGGACACATTGATGTAAGAATAAGTGAGAGCAGTATTGAAAGAATTTAACATTTTTAAAAATAAAAAAATAAGAGAATAAAAGGAAATTAGACTTTTTTAAAAGTTTGGATATTTTTCATGTATCATTATTGAATCTGAATGCCCTGATTAAAACCCTCTGATTCACATTCTCTTATTTAATGTTTTATATAAAGAATACATCAAGATGTTTCTGAATATATTCATTCAATTCAACGCACTGGATTTAATTTATCATTCACTCCCAAATTTCTACACTTTGCACAGGGATATGAAGACACTGGATCAGAAATGGTAGGTCAATAACAAGAAGATTGACAAAGATATATTGATTGATGCCAGTGGAAATGACCCAGTCTTGTAGGAGCAAGAGAGATGGTTAAAATAAGAGGCAGAAAGTATTGTTTTACTAGAGTGTGTTCCTGCAAACTAGCTCTTACAAATATTTTGAGGTTTTATCATACTTCTCCAGCATCATGAACTGGATGTTATTGTGAGCTTTTTCTTTGTATCAGATTAGAACCAGCTACTAAAACTCACCTGGAGCAACAGCCATGACAGTAAAACTTTTCCATTTATATAAACTGATAATTTACAATGAACTGTCATATATTTATGCATCACATTTTACCTGTTTTGTGTTGAATGAATCATTAAGATTTGGAAGTTTTCTCAAACCTCTATGCTTTATTTAAAAAGAAAAATTGATATAAAAACTAAATTTGTATTTGATTATTATAGCATAGTAGATATTTTCTAAATTGTAATGTGTTCAACTAAAAATGCTACTTTTATTAAAAAACTTGTTAAATAAAAATTAATATGGTAACTAACAGATAACAATAAGCACATGAAATTTTGTTGTATTACTTCTTTCAGTTCTTACAGCATGTCCCACATATGCTTCACAATTACCCTGATATAATAAAATATTCCTAATTGTTTTGTAATTACAGAATTAAAGTTTTATGTAGAGTTTTCCTAATTAAAGGTAGAATAAAATTTTATGGTTTACAATTAAATTATCTAAATTTTAATTTGGACCATTTTTGGTCAAATGATGTTGTTATTATTAAAACTTGATTAATTCATCTAGAAGAATATTAAAAGTGTAACATACAATTACTATGGAGGTTACCAGCATGTTGTTGTGGTTGTTGTTGAAAAGATTTTGAGGAACAAAAAATATTGAGAACCACTGTTCCATCATCATACTTTCATATATGTGTTAGTATGTATATGAATATATATGTGTATGTATACATATGTGTGTATGTACACATAGATATAGATATACATCTAAATCTACACATACGCACACACACACACACACACATTTTAAAGACCCTGTTGCATTTGATCCATACAACAACCTGCTGGAAAATAAAGAGGAAAAGCATGTAGCACACTAATCTACACTTGTCTTCAAAACTGCGTAGCACCCACTTCATATTTATCTATATCTATCTGTATCAATTTATATAGATAATTTTTCTTTATCTATCATTTTTTGTCTCTCTCCCTATTTATCTGTAGCATCTATCTATGTCTTATCTCTCTGAGCTATCTGTCTTCCTATTGCCCAGGTCAGGAAACAGTGAAAAATTGCATATCCCTTTGAATTTTCTAATGCACCTTACACATACAATTTTATGTGGTCTTCACTATATCTCCATGGGGTAAGAGCTACTATTCTTACCATATTATAAATTATGAAACTGGGACTGAGAAAGGTGAACTGATTTGGGCAGGGCCACACCACCAATAATACTTTACATATAAATAGAAAATTAATCCCAGAAGATATTTGTAACTACTTTGGAAAATATTAATATACTTTGTTCACTAATGTCTCCCTTCTCTATCCTTTCAGATTCTGCATTTGTATAGCTCCTTTAAAACCTTCTTTGTGGATCTAACATTTGTTAGACTAATAGTATACAGTTAATTGTGGAGAATACAGGATTCTTTTCAGTAGAGAGGGAGAGAAACCTAGGGCATTGCTACTGATCCAATATATAATTACATTGCTCTATCCTTACTTAAAAAATAATAAATTTATAATTCAACAAACTCATAAATCCTATAATCATTAATATCTTATATCCTCAACTAACCTCCTTAATGTTGTCTACAGAAATATTAGCAATATATATTTTTTCTCTCACTGGAATGTTGACATCTCTGTAAGTTTTTTCTAAATATCAATATGAAGTCAGGATCATGGTTTGCCCTGTTTTCATGAATTGTCCTTCCTTAGTGTTTTTTAATTTAAAAATAGTTATTTTAAAGTATAAATGTGACATTTGTATTCACTGGATGAAAGCACAAAGAGCAATTTCTAAATCCTATAAGCCTAAGATACTGTAGTGGAGTATCATAAAGCCAAAAAAGATCAGGGTTTTGTGTTCCTTCCTTGGCTACTTTTCCAATATATTTGCTCCTGTCAACAGAAAATCTATTGATAAATGTAAAAAGGAGCTCTTTTGTGTTTCAAAGTCAGCTTCTTACATGCTTGCTATTCTTGGCTTGTTATTCTTCCATCAGGCTGATGCACTCAATTAGAAAGAAAAATCATTTGAGCTCATGAAAGTTGGCCATGTTCCCCCTACACATCAAATTGGTTTCTTCTTTTTTAGCTATCTCAGTATATTTTGAGTAGTAAATGGAAAAAAAACTATATGAATAATATGAAAAGCATATTTTTTATCATATTTTCAAAGAACTAATGCTATAAATACTCATCGAGGTTTTTTCTTTGCTTTTCTTATTCAATAGCACTTCAGGACATTAAAGCTTAAAATCATGGAAGGATAAAAAGGGAAATTGAAGGTGCAAATGGCATAATGCTTTTCTTTCCAATTACTCTTAGGTTAGATTTGAAAGGCTTTTAAAGAATCTCACAAGAGATCTCATCAAACACATAAAGCAGAAAAGTATTTGCATGAAGTTAATGACTTTTATTCTTAATATACTATATATAAATCAATCATTCACTGGGAATTAGAGAGAGAAGGAAAACACTGACTAGATCATTAAGGCCCTTTGAGCACTGGTACTTGTAATCAATTACATCAAAAAACAACAAGAAACATGAAACCTTTATTATTATGGTTAATGAAGACTGCTGACTGAAAACAACCAGAAACATCAAAACTCAGTTAATGTGGTTAATTAAAATTATGGTCAGCAATATGTACAGCCCACCAGCTTCTAATCAATTCTATCTCTGACCATTGCTTAACCTAATTAAAACCTAATCTTTAACTCAAGACACAATTTAAGAAAACTACAAAGAAACTTATAGGAATTCAAAAATCAGATCTAGCAAATCACTATTAAATCCTTCTTCAAAGGTGATATATATGAAAACAGAGATTATTTTGAAAATAGTATGATTAGGGCTTTCATACTCTACAGACTTACAGAGTCCAGTATGTCTTCTCTTTTAAAAAATATTTATTTATTTTTAGTTTCCAACTTTCATTTCCACAAGATTTTGAGTTACAAATTTTTCTCCTTGTCTCTCCCCTACCTCCCACCCCAAAATGGTGAGTCTATTGAATACCCCATATGTTCTCTATTGTATCATCCTCCATGCTCCCTAACATTCTAGTGGGCAAGATGGATCTCTATACCCCAGTTAGTGCCTGTATATCTTATTTTCCAGTTGCATGTAACATGTATTAACATTTGTATTTTGAAACTTTGAGTTCCAGAGTCTTACCCTTCTTCCCTACTCACCCTACACCCTGGGGAAGACAAGCAATTCACCATAAGTTGTACACATGTAGTTACACAACACATTTTCATAGTAGTTATATCGTGAAAGACTAACTATATTTTCCTCCATTCTATCCCGCCTCACACTTGTTCTATTTTCTACTTTAACCCTGTCCCTTTTGAAAAGTGTCTGTTTCTAACTACCCTTTCCCTCAATCTGCCCTCCCATGTATCATCCAATCTCTTATCCCTTTCCCCCCTCACTTTCCTATAGGATAAGATACCCACTTGAGTGTGTGTTATTCCTTCCTTAAGATAAATTCAATGAGAGTAGGGTTGAATCATTCCCTTTCACATTCCTGCTCTTCCCCTCCATTGTAAGTGTTCTCTTACCTCTATTGTATGAGATAATTCATAATAATCTATCTCGGCCTTCTCCTTCTCCCAATAAATTCCACTCTCACATCTCAATTTTATTTTTTAGATATTATCCCTTCATATTCAACCCATCTTGTGCCCTCTGTCTATGTATACATGTACACACATATGCGCAAACTCACATATATATTTATACACATACACACCCTCCTATACATACACATATGTTTATGTACACATAAAAATACATACATACATCCCTTCAACTATCCTTATATTGAGAAAAGTCTCATGAGTTATAAGTATTGTTTTTCTGTGTAGGAATGAAAATAATTCAATTTGAATAATTCCTTATGATTTCTTTTTCCTGTTTACCTCCTCATGCTTCTCTTGCTTCTTGTATTTGAAAGTCAAATTTTCTAGTCAGCTCTGGGTTTTTCATCAAGAATGCCTGAAAGTCCTTTATTTCATTGAATGACCATATTTTTCCCTGAAGCATTATACTCAATTTTGCTGGGTAGGTGATTCTTGGTTTTAATTCTAGCTCCTTTGACTTCTGGAATATCATATTCCAAGCCCTTCAGTCCCTTAATGTAGAAGCTGCCAGATGTTGTGTTATCATGATTGTGTTTCTACAATAGTAAAATTGTTCTTTCCTGGATGCTTGTAATATTTTCTCCTTGACCTGGCAATTCTGGAATTTGCCTATGATATTCCTAGGAGTTTTCATTTTGAGATCTTTTTCAAGAGGTGATTGGTGAATTCTTTCAATTTCTATTTTGTCCTCTAGTTTCAAAATATCAGGGTAATTTTACTTGAGAATTTCTTGAATGATGATTTCTAGGTTCTTTTTTTTTATCATGGTTTTCATGTAGTCCAATAATTTTTAAATGATTTCTGCTGGGTCTGTTTTCCAGGTCAGTAGTTTTTCCAATGTGATATTTCATATTGCCTTCTATTTTTTTCTTTTGTTTGCATCTTTTTGACAGTATCTTGATTTCTCATAAAGTCATTAGCTTCCAATTGCTCCAATCTAATTTTAAAGCAGTTATTCTCTTCAGTTACTTTTTGAAATTCCTTTCCCATTTGGCTAATTCAGCTTTTTAAGGCATTCTTCTCATTGGCTTTTTGGGCTTCTTTTGCCATTTGAGGTAGCCTATTTTTTAAGGTATTATTTTCTTCAGTGTATTTTTGAGTCTCCTTTAGTAGGCTATTGACTTGCTTTTCCTGATTTCCTTGCATAATTCTCACTTCTCTTCCCAGTTTTTCCTCCACTTCTCTAACTTTATTTTCTAAATCCTTCTTAAGCTCCTCCCTGGCCTGTGACAAATTCATATTTTTCTTGGAAGCTTTTGACTCAGAAGTTCTTATTTCATTGTCCTTCTCCAGTTCTTTGCTTTGATCTGTTTTGTCCCCAAGAAAGGATTGCATGGTCTGATTTTGCTTCCTCATCTTTCCAATTACTTGACTTTTGAGCTCTTTTCCATGGTAAACTCTGCTTACAGAATGGAAAGAGCTTTGTCCCAAATTTCAGGGGTTTTTACAGCTGCTGGAGCCGTTATTTGGGTTCCCTCTCTACAGCCCACATAAGCTCTGGTTCACACCCTAGGACCACCACCCAAGACTATGATCCAAATCCAGGTAGGTTGAAGCAAGCATGATCACCTTCTGAATGGTTGCTTGGTCCCCCTACAATCTGCAATCCAGGAGCTCTGAAAGCAGCCATGTGGCACAGCCCCATCTCCCATCACTTCTTGACCTGGAGGCAGGGGCTGGATCAGGATGTTCCTTCACCCTTACAATAGGGTTATGGACTGAACTTTTATTTTCTCTTTGGTGTTTATGTGTTGATAAGTATGGAAGCTGCCACACCTGCTGGCGATTCACTCTCCTGAAATCTGCTCTGGCCAGTCTGGGTACTGGTTGGGGCCACCCTAGGGCTGGAATTGCAGCTCAATGGGTACCACACTGGGCTCCTAGAGAGCTGTGATAGACCTTTCCTGTCATCCTGCTAGGCTACCGTCAGTGGGAGATTTGTTTTTCTCTGTCTCTTCGTGGGGTCCTGTAGCTTTAGAATTTCTTTAGAGTAATTTTTTTTTACAGGTGTTGGAGATGGTTGAAGCCAGAGCCCACTCAAAGTTTGTGCTTTTACTCTGCCATCTTGGCTCCATCCATCCTCCAGTATATCTTTTCATCTTAGACTTACATGACTGAGAATTTAAAGGATTATAGTTGCTACCTTTGGAAAATTAAAAATATCTAATACATTTCAATTTAACAAGTACTTTTAAAGCACTTTCTACATCTCTAACATTATATGAGACACTGAAATGACAAAAAAAAAAGACAGAAAATGTTCCAAGGAACTTATATTCTACTGGGGGAAACAACACATGCACAGATACATAAATACATTACAAAGGGAGAAGAACATTATCACATTGGATGAAAGGCTTAATCAATGAAGGAATTGACAAGAATTCTGCTTTCCCAGTGTTGGAGATCAGGAGAGAAGGCATGGGGAACATTTGGGGTATATTCCCTTTATGGTGAGATATATTTTATGGGATTAGTAATAGTAAATATGTCAGTTTGGATAAAATGGATTATTTGAGGAAGAACAATTTGAAATTGATCTACCAAGTATTAGGATAAAACATTCTTCAACATTCCTGTATTAGCTTCAATCTCTGTAAATTTATGAGTACTGATAATCAGAGATTATAAAATAAAAGTTTACCATTGAGTCTGTAGTAGGGACATATTATACTTGTCAGTGAGCTTTTACTTTGCATTATAGTTATTTTTCTACATGTTAAAATTTCCTTACTGCAATATAAACTCCATAATGGTAAAGAGTATATCATTCTGGGGGCAGAGCAAAGATGGCAAAGTAGAAGCACAGATGTGGCATGGGCTCTGTCTCCAACCAATTTGAAAACATGAAAAAAGTGGCTCTAAACAGAGTTTAGAGCTACAGAACCTAAAAAGTGACAGGAAGAAACAAATTTCCTGCTGAAGGTACCTCAGCAGACCAACAGGAAAGGTCTATTGCAGCATGCTGGGAGATGAGCAGAGTTTGCTGTGAGCCCTGTGATTCTGGCCCAAGGACAGCCCCAAACAGCTGCAGACAGAGCAGACTTCAGGAGAGTGAACCACCAGCAGATGTAGCAGTTTTCAGACTTCTCAACAAACAAATACCAAAGAAAAAAGAAAAGGTCAGTGTGGAACAGTGTCAGAACAGGGATGGGGGGGAGATGGAAGAGGGTGGTCTGGGCCCTGCTCCCAGAGCAAGAAGCTGCAAAGGTGTGGTGGCTGTGCAGCTGCCACAGCGTGGCTGCCTCAGGAGTGCCTGGCCTGTAGATTGTTGGGTGACCAAGCAACCATTCAGAGGGTAATCACTCTTGCTTTAACCTGCTTGGATCTGGGTTGTGATTGTGGGTGGTGATCCTGGGGTGTGTGACCAGCGATCCAGACCTTGTGGGGGCTGCAGATATTGGCCTTTTAATAGCCCAGGCATCTGCAAAACCCCTAGCAATTTGGCATACAACTCTCTCCGTTCTGGAGACAGAGTTCTACCATGACAAAGAGCCCCAAAGTCAAGTAATTGACTGGCAATATGAGCAAGCTGAGGAAGCACAAACAGAACAAAGAATCCTCTTTGGGGGATAAAAACATCAAGGCATTGAGTGGAGGGAAGACAGTGAAGTCAGAACTCCTGAATCAAAAGCCTTGAAGAAAAATATTAACTGGTCACAGGCCATGGAGGAGATCAAGAAGGATTTAGAAAATCAAGTAAGAGAAGTGCAGGAAAAACTGGGAAAAGAAATGAGAATGATGCAAGAAAATCAGGAAAAACAAGTCAATAGCCTGCTAAAGGAGACCCAAAATACACTGAAGAAAATAATACCTTAAAAAAATAGACTAACTCAAATGGCAAAAAAAGCCTAAAAAGCCAATGAGAAGAATGTCTTAAAAAGCTGAATTAACCAGATGGGAAAGGAATTTCAAAAACTCACTGAAGAGAATAACTATTTCAAAATTAGATTGGAGCAATTGGAAGCTAATGACTTTATGAGAAATCAAGATACTATCAAAAAGATGCAAACATATAAAAAATAGAAGGCAATGTGAAATATCTCATTGGAAAAATCACTGACCTGGAAATTAGATCCAGGAGAGAGAATTTAAAAATTATTGGACTACTTGAAAGTCATGATAAAAAAAGAGCTTAGACAACATCTTTCTAAAATTTTCAAGGAAAATTGCCCTGATATTCTAGAACCAGAGGGCAAAATAGAAATTGAAAGAATTCACTGAATGTCTCTTGAAAAAAAGATCCCAAAAAGAACACTCCCAGGCAAATTTCAGAGTTCCCAGGTCAAGGAGAAAATACTGTAATCGATCAGGAAGAGACTACTTGAGAATTGTGGAAACACAAGCAGGATAACACAAGACCTAACAGCTTCTGCATTAAGGGATAGAAGGGCTTGGAGTACGATATTCTGAATGTCAAAGTAGCTAGGATTAAAACCAAGAATCACCTACCCAGCAAAATTCAGTATAATGCTCCAGGGGAAAATATGGTCATTCAATGAAATAGAGGACTTTCAGGCATTCTTGATGAAAAACCTTGAGCTGACCAGAAAATTTGACTTTCAAATACAAGAAGTAGGAGAAGAATGAGGAGATAAATAGGAAAAAGAAATCATAAGGAACTTATTAAAGTTGAACTATTTCCATTCTTAGATGGAAAAATGATAATTATAACTCATGAGACTTTTCTCAGTATGAGGATAGTTGAAGGTAATATAATTGTGTATATATGTGTATACACACACAGACATATATATACACATACATATATGTATGTATAGAAGGGCATATGTGTATATAAATGTATATGTGAGTGTGAGCATATGTATGTTCATGTATACATAGACAGAGGGCACAGGATAAGTTGGATATGAAGGGATGATATCTAAAAAAAATAAAATTAATGGTTGGGAGAGGAATTTATTGGGAGAAGAAGAAAGTGAGAGAAAGAGTAGGGTAAATTATCTCTTATAAAAGAGGCAAGAGAAAACTGTTTCAATGGAGGGGAAGTGCAGGAAAGTGAAAGGGAATGAGACAACCTTATTCTCATTGGATTAGGCTTAAGGAAGTAATAACATACAGACCCAATTGGGTATCTTACCCTGCAGGAAAATAGGAGGGTAGGGGATAAGAGAGGGCATCATAGAAGGGAGGGAAGGTGGGGGGAGGGGATAGTTAGAAGGAAATATTTTTGAAAAGGAGAAAATAGAATAAGTATCGGGTGGGACAGGGTGGAAGGACATACAGTTAGTCTTTCACAATATAACTACTATGGAAATGATTTGGTTAACTACACATGTACAACTTATATTTAGCTGCTTATTTTCCCAGTTGGGAAAGGTGAGGAGGTAACAAGGGGGAAAAAATTGGGAGCTCAAAGTTTTAAAAATAAATGTTTAAAAAAATTGTTTTTTACATGTAACTGGAAAATAAGATATATAGACACTGGGGTATAGAAATCTATCTTTCCCAAATAGAAAGTTAGGGAGTCATGGGGGAGAATACAAGAGAGAATAGATTGGGGGAAGGGGAATTCAGTAGGCTTGATACTTTGGGTTGGGTGGTAGGGGAGAGATGAGGAGAAAAAAATGTAACTCAAAATCTTGTGAAAAATCTATATTGAAAACTAAAATAAATAAATACATTTAAAATATTTTTAAAGAGGATATCATTCCTCTCCAGGCTGCCCTCCTGACTCTCTATAGGATTTCTTCTTCATGTCATAGAAAATTTTTTACCATTTAAGTTCACACCACTCTCAGACTAGTTATATTGGATTTTTTTTTAAATTTAATTTAATTTTTTTTTTTTTTTGCCCCTGTGGTCTCCCTTTGTAATTGATTGCTATCTCTTAGAAACTTCATTTCAGGGATGATTCCCAGACCAACCAAGTCTTCATTCCTTGACTCTGGTCCTCTATTCAGGACAATCTGATTACATATAGAGCCTCAGATACTAACTCCCTGACCCTGAGCAAGTCACCAAACTTCTATTTGACTCAATTTTTAAAGTTGTATAATGGAAGTAATAATAGCACAACTATTTCTTAGAATTCTTGTAAAGACCAAATAAAATAATATTTTTAATGCAGTTAGCATGGAGTTTGGATGCATTGTATAAATGTTGCTCCCCTTCCCTCCTCTTCCTTTCCCTCATTGACTTGACTTGATTTTTCTTTATCTTTTAGGTTTTGTCATAGTCCCTTGTATACAGATGTTCAGTATTCACAGATTCTCAGAATTGGAAGTGATTTCAGAGGCAATACTGTTCAATCCATAACATATTAGAATCCTCTCTACAATATATCTAAAAGTAAAAAGCTTTTCCCTGAAGATCTTCAGTAAGACAAAAATCATTAGCTCCCCAAAATACAGAACAGCAAAATATTTGTTGAATTGATTTTACAAACGTGTGGATTACTGTGCCCAATGAAAATTATAGGTGCCGTATCCTTTTACCATTCAAGAACTGATCCCCATGGCCTCAAATTTCTTATCCTCAAATTTAAAGGAAAACTATGGGAAAATATTTGTTTTTTCTCCATGATTAAATCAATATTTTAATCAATTGTGGTATTAACTGAACATTCACTGAGTATAGTTAGCACTTGTAGGGCTAATGCTGGGTCAGTTGAATTTCCAGAAGGAGTTGTTGAATGAAAAGGAATAATAAAGTATATGATCGAGGAACTCAAAGTCAGATATGAGTCTAATATTTCCCAGTGAAAGCTGGGTACCATATTGGAGTGAGTGGAGTGCTGAACAGAAGTGCAGTTCAATAGCTTCTATGGCAGTGGCTCTCAACCTTCCTAATGCTATGACCCTTTAATACCCATGTGTGGGTGTATCTGGGCATATCTGCATGTGGGCAGATCCACTTGGAGAGGGATAGAGAAGTGGTGTCGTGTCTTGTTTCCTAAAACCATCAGAAATATGTGTTTTCCTATGGTCTTAGGCTATCCCTGTGAAAGGGTCGTTCGACCCCCAAAGGGATTGTGAACCACAAGTTGAGAACCGCTGTTCTATGGTTTCTTTATGCTATTGTCTCCATTTCATATTAAGTTTTAAGTAATGCAATTTTGTCACTAGGGATTAACTTATTTTTGTGGTGATTGAGATTAAGTGACATGCCCAGGATCACAAAACTAGAAAGTATCTGAGACCTGATTTGAACTTAGTTCCTTGTGACTCCAGGGCAGTTGATCTCTGCATTGTATAACCTAATTATCTAGCTGCATTACTAGTGACTAAAT
This sequence comes from Pseudochirops corinnae, assembly GCA_028646515.1. NCBI lineage: Eukaryota > Metazoa > Chordata > Mammalia > Diprotodontia > Pseudocheiridae > Pseudochirops > Pseudochirops corinnae. The sequence goes on from CM053588.1 coordinate 227,713,376, forward strand.
TGAAAAATAATTCCATAAAATTTTCTAAATGGTTTTTCAATTAATATGTGCTAAAAACAAGTAAAATATTGCAAGGAGGAATTTTTCCAAAAATTTACTTTAGGAAAGGTGGATGATCTATATTTGGGAATTTATTGCTGCAAGGAACTCACAGCATAGAAATTCCACTTGTCACCTTTTCCCTGAGGAATGGGAAGAGAGTTTGTATATAATCTATGTTCCTTTGAGCTATACATCTATGGCTTCGGGATTTAGCAAAATGAGTTATGAAGCAAACTAAGGGTTTTTAAGCATTAGGAACAAGTCAAAAGTTTTCTAGACAAAACTCTTTCCCAATTTCCTCGGAAATTACCATTTGCTAGAGAAAAGAATTCTTAAAGTTGCAACATCCACATGTTAGAAACAATTTTATCTTAGAGTATTTTTTTTTCATTTCACTCTGAGTACAACTGAAGAAACATACAAAACAAGAAACTTTAAGATGTTATGGAAAAGCAATTTTGTTAAGGTTCAGATTGAGTAACCAACTATTACTCTGTAACTCAAGCTGCTTTTCCAAAATGTTGCAAATGATGGCCTTTAATTGTAAAATCATTATTTAATAAAACAGATGGCATTATTATGCCTAAATCAACTTGTCTTTCTCCAAGGACCAAAGTATGTGTGCATGTGCATGTGCATGTGTGTGTGTATGCACATACATATGTATATACACAAAAATACATATACGTTTAGAGAAGAAAAGGAAACAATGTTTTTCTTATCTAAACAAAAATGTTGGTTGGTTAAATCCATTACATGATCACCAATAAGAGGTGCTTTGTTTTGTTTTGTTTTTGGTACTTTTATATAATTAAAAACAGGTATATAACATGTAACTTAATTACTTATTGGGGGGCATATGGGAATTAGAGAATCACAGCAATGTAAAGAAACTTAGAAGTAACATACATGACTACTTCTAGAAGGAAAAAAAGCAAAGTTTGAAAAGGCATATTTATCTCAAAGTAGGCAAAGATCCTTGAGTCAAGGCTAAATTTCAAAATTCAGACAACACATAAGACAGCTCACTTTTCCATGAAATTAGGTCCAGATTACATTTCTCTACTATCATATTTAAACTTCCTGACTTCACTGAATAATACCATTAATGGTTTTTATCAGACAATTATGCTTTTTTTCTTTTTGCATTTTAAAATGTGAGATTTTAGAAGGATGACTGAATACTTTAACATGAACAATATTCTGTCATATTCAAATTTCTTCCATGCTAATGGCACTCTAATTTTATAATAGTAATAGTAATAACAATGTTACTAATAATAGCATACATTTTCATAATGATTTGCAATTTTCAAACTGTCTCATAACAACTCTATGGACAAGAGCAGTGAAAGTATAACTATCCTCATTTTCCAAAAAAAGAAAAGAAAAGGAAAAAAAAAAAGCAGGTGCAGCCAAGATGATGGAGAAAAGTTTCACCTTAGCTTTCAATCAAACCCTCCCAAACAATTTTAAATAAAACTCAGAATAACTTCCTTAGCTGCAAAATCCACAAAAGGACAGGGTGAAATTATTTTCCATCCCAAGAAAACATAGAATATTGGTAGGAAAGTTCTTTTGCACCAAAGCGAGAGTGAAGCACACTTCATCATAGGCAAACCAAAAGTGGGCCTTTAGGATGACCAAATCAGTGGTGCCACTGGCACTTTCTAGACCTCTAAGTCCAAGGACAATAAAGGGGTCAATTGATGAGGAGGAGAAAATTTATACAAACAATGTAACTAAACTTCAGGGCTCCCAGGTTGAGAAGAAAATATTGCAAATGGCCAAAAATAAATAATTAATATATGATGGAGTCACAGACAATATGACCAAATATTTAACCTTTTCTATCTTGAAGGATCAGAGGGCTTGGAATATTATATTCTGGAGGGCAAAAGAACTAGGATTGCAATTAAGAATCACCTACCCATCAAAATTGAGTATAATCCTTCTGGGGAAAAAATGGATATTCAATAAATAGAGGACTTTCAAGCATTCCTGATGAAAAGACCAAAGCTGAATAGAAAATCTGGCTTTCAAATACAAGACTCAAGAGAAGCATAGAAAGGTAAAAAAGAAGGCGAAATCATAAGGGATTCAATAAGATTGAACTGTCTATATTCCTATTTGGGAAAATGAGCCTAGTAACACTTAAAACTTTTTTCAATATTAGGGCAATTAGAAGGAGTATAAATAAGGCACAGGTATAAACTGAATATGATGATTATCTAAAAGTACAACTAAGAGGAGATAAAAGAATGCACTAGAAGAGGAAAGGGAGAGATAGAATGGGGTAAATTAACTGACAAAAGAAGCACAAAAGAAAGTTTACAGTGGAAGAGAAGATAGAGGAGGTGAAGGTGCAAGTGTGAATCTTATTCATTGGAATTGGTTCAAAGAGGGAATAACATACACACCCAGGTTTGTGTAGAAATCTATCTCATCATACAAGAAAGTAGCAAACAGAGTATAAGAGAAGAGGGGCAGAGCGTTAATGGAAATGAGATCAAATTAGAGAGGAAAAAGTCAGTAGCAAAATACTTTTGAGAAACAATAGAGTAAAAGAAGGTAGAGAGTAAGACAAATGGGGAAAGTAAGATGGGGAACTAAGTAAAATGTATAGAAATAAGAGACATTCCTCAGTTGATAAATGGTGAAAGGACATGAACAGGCAATTTTTAGATGAAATAATCAAATCTATATATACATACATCCTATATATATATATATATATATACATATATATATATATATATATATATACACACACACATATATACACACACACATATATATATACATACAGACACACACACACATATATATATATTCTAAATCACTATTGATTAGTGAAATGCAAATTAAAACACCTCTGACCTACCAACTAATGCCTATCCAATTGATTAATATGACAGAAAAGAAAAATGAGAAATGTTGGAGCGAATGGGAGAAAATTGAGACACTAATTCAGTGTTGGTGAAGTTGTACATTAATTAAACCATCTGTGTAACAAATTGGAACTATGCCTACAGGAGTATAAATCTTGCCTACCCTTTGACCAAGCAATAACTGTACTACATCTCTACCCCAAAGAGATAAAAAAAAAAAAGGAAATAAAAAGGAAAAGAGGATCTACTTGTATAAAAATGTTTCCATCAGTTCTTTTAGTGATAGCAAATAATTGGAAATTGAGGGGATGTCTATGAGTTGGGGAATGGCTGAAATTTGTATGTGATTGTGATGGAATATTATTGTTCTATAAGAAATGATGAGCAGGATGCTCTCATTAAAGCCTGGAAAGTCTTACAGGAACTGATGCAAAATGAAATGAGTAGAACCAGGAGAACATGGTATATATTAATAGCAATACTGTAACTATGAATGGATTAGCTATTTTCATCAATATAATGATCCAAGACAATATTGAAGGACTTATGATGAAAAATCCTATTGATCTCCAGAGAAATAACTGAAATCAGAATGCAGATTGAAGCATACTTTTTTATTTTTCATCACTTTTTATAATTTTTGTCTGTTTTCTCTCACAACATGACTAATACAAAAATATATTTTTGCATGACTGCATGTGCATGACCTATATAAAATTGCTTGCTTTCTTAATCAGATGGAGAAGAAAAGAGAGGGAAGGAAATACTTTGAAATTAAAAAAAATAATGAACATAAATAATTATTTTGATGTAATTGTGGAAAAATAAATTATTTTATTTTTAAAAGAGGAAAAAAAAAACTTAGATGAAATGACTTGTCCTCCTAGAGGTACCCAAAAGTGGATAGTGGCCTCAGAGTCAGGTTTACAGACTAGCACCATATTTAGGAATTTTTGTGCCTAGAATAAATGCATGAAATGAACCCATAACAGTCAATCAACAAGCATTTATTAAGTACTGTGCTAAACACTAGGGATAGGAAAAAGATAAAAACGGTCCCTTCCCTCCAGGATGTCATGTATTAGTAACAGAGACAAAGTGTAAAAAACTATATCCATACATTTATAGATACATACATTTATGCATAAACAAATTTATACATATACATGTATTTGTGGATGTGTGTGTGTGTGTGTGTGTGTGTGTGTGTGTGTGTGTGTAAAAGATAATCTCAGGGAAAGCAAACTGTATAAGGGACAAGCCACACAGCTGCTCCTCGAAAGATTGCTTGTTCAGGAAATCAGAAGACAAGGATAGCAGGGGGAAGTCGGGAAAGAGATCATCCAAACATATAATAATTTTCTATTTTAACTAACTAATCTTGACAACTAGTGGTAAGCTGGGTTGTGTCCCACTAAAAGAGAAATGCGATGAGCCCACTGGAACAAAGCCTAGATCACCATCACCTTAGCTGCCTTTGTTGCTAACTCCCAGTTCAGTGTTCTTTCTACTACATAGTAAATCAATGAAAAAGTATTGACAGAAATTCACTCATGACTGGCAGGATTTCAAAATCACACTGTGTAACTATATTTTTTCCTCCCTTCCTTCCTTCCTTCCTTCCTTCCTCTTCCATCTTTTTTGTCTTTCTATCCTACAATAAAAATTTTTAATACTTTAAATATGGTGTTGTAAATTTTAAAAGTGAAGGGAGTATCAGGTCTAGAGTCAGGAAGACTCATCTTCATGAGTTAAAATATTATTTCAGACACTTATTAGATGTGTGACCCTGGCAAGTCACTTATTCCTGTTTGCCTCAGTTTTCTCACCTGTAAAATGAGCTGGAGAAGGAAATAGTAAACCACTCAAGTAGCTTTGCCAAGAAAATCTCGGATAGGCTCATGAAGAGTTGGACTCAATTAAAAAAAGACTGAAAAACAAAGTTAAAAGGCATCTTCATATACATTTTTGCTCTCAATTTAGAGTCCATGTAGAAAACTAGAAAATTAGAAAGAGTTTTGCATTTAGAGTAAAAAGAGCTAGGTTTGAATCTAGGCTATGCCACTTAGTAACAGCATGTTTCAATGTGTCTGAGAGCCCCTCCTCCTCCTCCTCCTCCTCTTCCTCCTCCTCTTTCTCCTTTTCTTACTATACTTCACAAGATTTTTGGGAACAAAAGGCCTTTTAAAGTATAAAACACTATAGAAAACTGAATTCTTCCCATTATTATTCTCAGAGCAAATATATTTTAATTGTTACTCTTTTCATTTTTACATGCAAAAAACTTAATCACGAAAAGATTAAGGTCACTCAACTGCCATTTAAGTGACAGAATCAAACTCAGCCCCATTGCATGTTCAATGCTATTTAATCTATAACAGTATTATATTGTTGAATACTGGGCAGATGCATTGCATAATACTCCATGAACCTTTTCTGTTGAAAATAACACTTTGTTTTAATTACAACATTTAGATAATTTTAGATGGCTGTATTTGAAATCAACAATTTAATTTTTAAAATGAATTGGTTTATACATACTGAGGGACAGAGGTGATAAAATGTGTATGGCTTAACCAGAAAACATCTTTTTTAAAATTTGTGATATATTTGACTTGTCCAACATAAAATCTTGCCTTCACTTGTTCTTAATTAATATGCCAAAAATATATTTTCCTGCTACTTATAAATATTAATAAAATATTTAATTGGCTTCAGGTTATGCTTTTCTGTCATGTTAAAAGTTAGGTATGCTCAAAAACATTGGTGGACATGTGGCTTCAGGTTAAAAAAATAAAACAAAGTAATAATGACAAATTAATACTTCTGAAACTATAAAATAATTTTCCAAGAATACTTTATTAAATATCTAAGGAAATATCATGAGGTATAGCTTTCAGTACCTTCACCAGACTATAAAATGCTAAGGCTGTGATTGTTTTTAATGACAGAAACTTCCTCCCCATACACTATCTGTGGAAGAATGTAAACTCCTTGAGGTCAGAGGTTTCTTTCTTATCTTTATGACTCCAGCATCTCTCACAGTGCTTTTCACAAGGTAGCAACTTAATAACTGTTTGTTGAAGTGAACAAATCCTTGTTAAATTACCTTATGAGATAGTTTGACTATTTTAGAACCTCAACTCTTTAGGTGACATTTAATAAGATGTCTTATTTACGTGATATTCCTACCTCCAGTGACTAGGGCTATCGTGTAGCCCTACTGTGCTGGCTTCTAAATTAGAATGGAGACAGTGAATGATTTCAAGTAATGTATTGTTTAGACGTAGGTTTAAATACGTTTCTTGAATTTACAATGTTACGATCAGATGCAAAAGACTTTAGGCAAATATATTTTGTATATGGTGTGCATGTCTGTCTACGTGAGCCTGCAAACAGTCTTGCTGCATTCCCCTTCCCCCCACTCCATCCGTTGGCTCCATTGTCCCATCCCATAAAGAAGCTAGGCTTCTGTCAAGTTTTTATTCATTGGGAAAAAAAAAATCTCCATGTTTTCAAGCAGATATGAAAGGTGGGTCAGTCACAGTCAAAGTACTAACTCAGTACATATTCTTTTAAGTAACTCAGGATTGTAAGACGCACTGAAGACTGTTTCTATAATTGATTCAGCATTGACTCCAATGACATTGAGCATTATGTTTGGGTGGCACAATGCCCTAGATCACTCCAATAAAAATGTATATTTAGACTGTCAAGGAACAAATGATTGGCATCAGCTGTCACTGTTCATTATTTTGAGACTTTGGCATGTCTTCTATTTGAAAAGCCAAATTTAATAAATGTCATGTAATTCTGCCAGATGTTTCATTATAAGATATGATCAGTTCTTTCTCAAATAGCACATCATATACAAGGTCATTTGTAAATAATTAATAAATCTCTATGTGTTCTTACTATCAAGTTAAGGAAATAATAAATTTGTTCAACTAAAATAAAATAATAGTGTTATTCTATTCTGTGCAATTTTCATCCTCCAATTAACCAAATGGCCACATGTATAAAATATACATGACAAGAAAGTGAAATAGAAATCCTAATGTAAGATTGTAAATTGGGGGGGGGGGGCGGCAGTTACCCAGTCATAGTCTAGCAATCACCCTACATGTTTTGAAAGTGTGTCTCAGAAGATTGAAAGAAAGGATGTCTTATAATTATACAGGGGAACTCACTCAAGGAGAGACAGACACTCTCAAGAGTCAAATTTTGAAGAAAAAAAGAGAAACAATTTTGATGTGAAAAAAGGACAATTATATATTTAAAAGTCTGATGCACGTACATAGGGAATTCAATGACAAATAAACATTTGAAAATGATTGAAACAGAAGATGGAAACAAGATTGAGTAATGATGGAATGTTCCTATAAGAATAATGTCAGGAATCGGCTTTATTAAGAGAGGTTAAGGACAACATAAAGAAGCTTTATTTTTGTTGTTCATATTTAATAGCATATACTTTACTACATCATACACTATAACATGATCTCAGTGATGTGATTGTTCTAACCAATGGTGCTGATATCATCTACCAATGGTTTCCTGTCCTGTGAAAATCTAGGCTCTGTCCTCCTGTAAATCCTTTGTGGGAAATCACTTTTACTCAATATGCTGTGAGCCTTCTTCTTGGACTTCTAACAATATGTAGGTACTGATTTAGACTACATATACACTGTCCAGCTGTTGTACTTCACTCTCAGTAAGTGAATGACCCATTTCTTTTTCTTGTCATAAATATCTTTGATATTATTTAGCCTACTTAGGTAATTTGTCACTGGGAACATATTGCAGCCTATTTATGTTTACCATGTGTTTTTCCACTGCCCTTTGAGAGACTTAAAATTATGATTACCAAGAGATTTGGTTATTCAGTGAATGATAGCAGTATAGCATCACTGGGAGAATAATGATTTTTAAAATCTAATGATTTTTAAAATCAAATAGACAAGATGTCTATTTGTGGTGGAGGGGGGTGTTATTTAAAGAACTATGCAATTTCCCAAATGCAACTCAGCTTGTTCTCTCCTATTTAATTCTAGGTCCAGGTAATTTTCCATCTTCATTCTATTCAAGGTGCCAATATGCACTGAAAGGTCAGCTTAATGTATCATTCATTCAGCTGCATATGATGATGTGAACATAGCTACTAAGTATCATGGGATTTAGACTCAGGCATTTTGTTCTGCAAGGCCAATATACTTTATGAACCTTCTTCTAGCAAGAGGGAGAGGAGAAGGAGAGGGAGAGGTAGAGAGAGAGAAAAATAGTCAGAGAGAAATTGAAAAATAAATATTAGCAAAGAGGAGACAAAATTATCCCTATTTGCTGGTGATGATTTACTTGTGAATTCTAAAGAATGAAGAAACTAGTGGGGGCAGAGCCAAGATGGTGGAGTAAAAGAAGGAATTTGTTTGAGTTCCTGCTTCAACCACCTCCAGTACCTATAGAAATGACTTTAAACAAATTTTGGAGCTAAAGAACCCACAAAGTGACAGAGGAAAAAAAAATTCTCCCACTGAAGGAAGGTTAGCATGTTGGCAGGAAGGATCTATCACACCAAGCTGGGAGCCAAGCAGAGTCCCAGGTGAACTGTCCAAGCCCAGATACACCGTTTAGACCAGCCACAGCAAACTTCAGGAGAGTGAATCACTGGCAGCTGTGGCAGTTTCCAGACTTCTCAACCCATAAACACCTAGCAACATTATAGACAAATTTCAGAGTTCCAAGGTCAAGGAGAAAATATTATAAGTAGTCAGGAAGAAACAATTTGAGTATTGTGGAAACACAGTGAGGGCAACACAAGATCTAGCAGCTTCTACATTAAAGGAGCACAGGGCTCGTAACATGATATTCTGAAGGTTAAAGGAGCTAGGATTACAAAAATCACCTACCTAGCAATACTGAGTATAATGCTACAGTAGAAAATATGGTCATTCAATGAAATAGAGGAATTTTATGCATTCTTGATCAAAAAACCAGAGCTGAACACAAAATTTGACATTCAAATACAAGAAGCAAAAGAAGCATGAGAAGGTAAACAGGAAAAAGAAAACATAAGGAACTTAGTAAAGGTGAACTATTTACATTCCTATATGGAAAAATGTTAATTGTAACTCATGAGATTTTTCTCAGTATGAGGACTGTTGAAGGGAATATATATGTATACATTCACATATGTGTCTGTGTGTATAAATATATATGTGAGTGTGTATATATGCGTGTACATGTATAAATAGAGGGCACATCATCAGTTGAATATAAAGGAATGGCATTTAAAAAATAAAATTAAGAGGCGAGCGAGGAATATATTGGGAGAAGTAGAAAGGGAGAGATAGATTAGGGTAAATTATTTCATATAAAAGAAGCAAGAGAAAACTGTTATAATGGAGAAGAAGAGCAGGAAGGTGAATGGGAATAGATCAACCTTACTCTCATTGAGTATAGCTTAAAGATGGAATAACATACACTCCCATTGGAGTATCTTATCCTACAGGAAAATAAGGGGGAAAGGGATATGAGGGGAATAATAGAAGGGAGAAAGGCTGGGGGAGAGGGTAGTTAGAAACCAGCACTTTTGAAAAGGGATAGAATCAAAATAGAAAATAGAATAAGTGGGGGGCGGGATATGATGGAGTGAAATATAGTTAGTTTTTCACAATATAACTACTATGGAAACATTTTGCATAACTACACAGGTACAACCTATATTGAATTGCATGTATTCCCAGTGGGGGTGGGTGAGGAGGGAAGAAAGGAAAGAATTTGGAAATCAAGGTTTTAAAAACAAATGTAAACAATGCTTTTTCATGCAACTGGGAAAGAAGATATACAAGCACTGGGGTGCAGAAATCCATCTTGCCCTAGTAGAAAGTTAGAGGGGTGGGGTGAGGGGGAAGATATAAGAAAGAACAGATTGGGGGAAGGGGTATTCAGCAGGTTCTCTATCTTGGGGTGTGGGGTAGGGGAAAGATTGGGAGAAAATTTGTATCTCAAAATCTAGTGGAAATAAATATTGAAAACTAAAAATTAATAAATTGAAAAAATTAAAATAAAGAATGAGAAAACTAATAGTGATCATAAATAGCTTCAATAAAATCATAAGATGGAAATAAATCCACAACATTATTTTTAGCTTTATTCAGTAATAAGATTAAGGAGGAAACCAAATAAAACCTCTTCAAATAAAATAAAACTATTCTAAATACCAGCAGATAACCTCCAAAAACATACATTATACAAAATACAACCACAGTTAATTAAATATATTACACTTGAAAGATAAATAGAAACCAACAGGGAGGCATGTTGTTGTGTCTAGGAAAGAGTACAGGATAAGTGAGGGAATCACTGTAAAATAAATTCCAATGCTGTAGATAGGAGTGGGAGTGGGAGTGGGAGTGTATGTGTGTGTATGTGTGTGTGTGTGTGTGTGTGTGTGTGTGTGTGTGTGTGTGTGTGTGTAGAATTAAGATCAAAGGAAGAGTAAAAGATTACCTTGCAATGCCATATATTAGCAGCTTCACAAAAGAATGCTACTGGAAACAGCTTCTAAGGTACTGATTACACAGTCTAGTGAACACTCCATTTATTCCATAACAAATTGAGGCAACAAATCACAATATAATACTCATAGCATTACATCTCACCACAGAAAATCACAGTATAGTGTTCACAATAGTTTAACATTAAAATGGCCACATAGTTTTTACCAAAGTGGTCACAGTATTAGAACAAAGAACAAAAGAACAATCATCTGGTATCCCTGAGGAGGTTTGCCTCCTTACACAGTCATTCAGTCATCTCAAAACACCATAGTTAGTCTTCCACTCATGGGGCAATCATAGGTTAACTTAATCAGTTACTTATCTAGCAATCAGTCACTAAGTATCATTAATCACTAAATATAATCATTAGAAAATTACACAAACTCTTCACCCCTTGGTCTCTAGTAAACTTCAATTTCATCACAGGACTCAATATCCAAGGAGAGACCTTTTCTTCATCTTGACTCAGGATGGTCCCTCAGATTCCCTGGATCTGCTTCCATGGTCCCAGCTCCTACCTAAATCCTCCAAAAAGTCACCTGGATTCAGAGGCAGACAGCTCCCAGGTCCTTGTCCAGTCCTCTGGGCAGTTGCTGCAACACACTGAAGTTCACAGGGTCCAACACATCTCAAAACCTTCACAACTTCTGTTCCATGGAACTCAAGGATCAACCAAGCCACAAACAAAGTCTTATCCCAGTCATGCTTCTTCAGTCCTCTGGCAGTTCAGCTGGCTCTGGGACCGAGAAGAAATCTCAGCCTTCCAGGTGGCCTTCTTGGCAGTAACTTCAGCCTTCACCAGATTCTGGTCTCAAGGAAATCCTCTCTCAGTTCTCAGTCAGCTTGCAGATGCTCATTGAGAGAAACTCTCTTTCTCTCCTCCACCAGGAGCCCACTAGGAGAAAAATTCTGCTTCTGCCTGTCTGGAGATTTTCTTATATACACACAAACAGCATTGGATTCCTCTTTCAGCTAAACCCTTCCTGTTATGTCAGCAACAGGAGACAGAATTCACACCCTCTGCCTCTTTCACAAAGGCTTGACTAAGGGCTAAGTAGCAGCTTACTTCACATAACAAAAAGAGATCTTCAAATTTAAATTAATTACCATTACGTACCTCTAGGCAGATTAAGGGCAATGGAAAATCTGCAACAGAGAGGAAACAAGTTGTTTCATACATAGATCCCAAGGCAAACTTCTTCTTTTCTATAACCTTATTTCTAATGAGGGGAGTAAAGAGAAGAAATAATCCTCCACAAAGGATTCATCGAACATGCTCAAAGTCTTCTTCTAGGGTTTTTAAAAAAAACAATTTCAGGGTTACAAGATGATCAGGCAGACTCCTGTTGCTATCCCTCTCTTGTACCAGATGATCTGCTCACTTCTTTTATTAGTCATACCTATCTTTGGTGATATCCTATACTCTACTTCTTAGGCACACACCTTCATTGGAAAACTTGTACATCTTATTTCTTCTACAATATATTTCTGTGTTCCCTCAGAAATTATGGTTTCCTAAACTTATAAGCATAGGTTATCATCAAGAGAACATTTAGTATGAAAACTTTGTTTTTCATGTTAGAAAACATCTTGGTATAGCTCAAATAAAACGAACCTTACTGTCTATTTTTTTAACCACACTTTCTCTATTCTAATTAATCCTGAGCCTAACTCATTGTCTTTCCCAAGTACTTGTGCCAAATATATGCAACTGACATCCTAATTCAAAGAATTTGCTATCTTAATACATATCATAATCTAAGCCATAACCATTTTTCATCCATTTAATTTTGTTTTGGTTAATCATGGAATCTATTTGAGGAATTATAATATTCTTGGGGTTGATTAAATCAATCCAATATCTTCTGTAAGAACTACAAGAATAATTTCTACAGACAACAGCATCAGAAAGGAAAAAAAGAAAGTACTTTAAAAGACTAGATATCTGAACAATGCAATGACTAACCATAACTTCTGATGACTAAAGATAGAGCATGATATTTGTGTCCTTTCAGAGAGGTAATAGACTTAAAATGTAGAATAAACTATTTGTTTTACTTGATTATGCATATTTAACAGGGTTTTCTTCCTTTTTCTTAAAGTGTTCACTCATCTCAGAATGTGAGTGAAAATAAATGGTTATTAGTTAGAAAAATAATAAAAATAAATTTTAAAATATCATCTGTCAAAAGGAACATCTGAAAAATTTCATCTTCAATATGGAATTTGTCTTCTATTTATAAGATATCCTCCAAGGAAGTGGAATATCCTTTATCAAGTATACATTTTCTTGTTTTATGTCTCACTTGATATTCATACCTAGAGAATTATTAAAAAAAAACACAACAAAAAAACTCCCTATCTCTGAGGTTGTATCTACAAAGAAATTTCCTGTGATTTTAACATATGCAAGTGGAATCACTTCTTTAGAATTTTAAGGCTGACACTTCCTCTAACAAAACAGATGCATCCTTCCATTTTACTTTCCTTCTTCCCTTCTTTTCTTTTTCCTTCCTTCTTTCAACACAAAAGTATTTTGTATTCTATTCATTTTTAGATTAATTTTGCAACTGTAAAGACATAGTTCATAGTAAAAGAAAACAATTTATAACTCAAAAAATTCTGATGAATATAGTGAGCTGTCATGACATCAGAAGACAATAATGAATCATGCTATCCTTTCACGGAAGAGAGATGGACTAGATGCATAGAATGAAACCTATTTTCAGAAATAATTGAGTTGATTAGTTTGATTTGTTTTTTTCCTGACTACTTATCAATGAGTCATTTACCAAGCATTTATTAAGTTCTGGAAGTTGTGTTATGTGGTAGGGATTCAAAGAAAGCTAATTACAGGATTCCTACCCTCAAAGAGCTTATATTTGTAGAGGGAGTCAACATATAATTAACTATTTTTTTACTATAACTAAATTTATGAAATACTTAGATATATTAAGAGCTTTCTATCAGTTCCTAATGCATTTTATAGGATAAGTGAACTGAGAGGTCATCTACTCCCTACTCTCCATTCTATAATTTACAGATAAGATAACAAGTAGGAAACATAGATGTTAAGTGGCTTGCCTGATGTCACACAGTGGCAGAAGCAGAATTTGTACCAATGCTTTCTGACTTTAAATCCAATGTTTTTGCCATTGTATCATGCAAATAAAAAGAATTCAATGTTTACTTTTTAATGAATTACAGAAAACAGAGCAGTACATTTACAACAGCTTCCTTTGCCTTTTTGTCATATGGCCAATTCTGAGAGTTTCTATGTCCCTTAAGTGTATACATGCCAACTAGCTTTTCTTTTTACATTATTTTAGCTTTCAAAGATATTTCCCTATCATAAACAAATAAATCATCACTTGTTACAAGGAATAAAAAAAATCAGAAAAATTAAGTCATACCTCAACTGGGTTGTACAGTATATCCAATGTCTCACACCTACAGTTTCCTGCCTCTGTAATGAAAAGAGGGAGATCAGTTTTCTCATCTTTTCTTCAAATCCAAACTTAGTCATTATAATTTAACAGAATTTAGTTTAATGCTTTCCAGTTGTTATCATTCTTTTAATTTAAATTGTTGTCATCCTTTTTTGTATTGATTTGTTGGATCAGATTACCTCATTTTGTATCATGATCTTCGGAGGCTTCTCTGAATTATTCAAAGATATAGTCTCTTTTGGTGTAGTAATATACCATTACATGAACATACCATAATTTGGGGCAGCTAGGTGGTGCAGTGAAAACAGCACCAGCTCTAGAGTCAGAAGGACCTGAATTCAAATCCTTCCTGACACACTTACCATTTACTAGCTGTGTGACCATGGGCAAGTCACATAACCCCAATTACCCTGATTTCCCCTCTTCACAAAAAGACAAAAATAAATCACATTTAGAGGCACCTAGGTGGCACAGTAAATAGAGCACAGGCCCTGGAGTCAGGAGGGCCTGAGTTAAAATCCCAGCTCAGACACTTAAAACTTACTAGCAGCGTGACCTTGGGTGAGTCACTTAACCCCAGTTGACCTGCCCTTCCCCCTCCACAAAGCTAAAAAATAATAACATAAAAAAGAAAGTATCATAATTTGTTAGCTATTGCCCAAATGACAGACATTTCCTTCGTATCCCTTTCTTGCCTAATGTAAAAATATCTCCACCTTGTGGCCTTCCACTCTATATTCAAATAAATATTATTCGTAAAATTATACATTCCTTTTGCTTCTCAAGGCCCTAAGTCCTAAAATATGATGACCTACTTCTCAGTAGGTTATGCTAAAAAATAACTAAAAATCCACTTAAAAATGAAAGGGCATTAACAGATTAATAGCATTTTTTGTTCCAAGAACATAAACCCCAATGTCCTTGTTATCTTCATTTTAATCCTGAGTTGCTCCTGATGAATAAACAGAATTGAGATTATCACACAGTATACATTCATGTGTAAAATGAAATTCCTATTAAAGTTCATTGCTTCAAATGAAATATGCTTGGTAGCATTTCCTGTGGAACTCCCTGCTGGGTCTTGTCATGATATGCTCAAAACAGGCTTTCTTCTCTCACGCCCGTGTTTAGCACAGTAAAGAATGTGTTATTTATTTTATTTTTTGGTGATGCTTTGCAAAGTTTTGACAGGAAATGTCAGCAATTGTTGCAGTGTTCAACTATTTTATTAGAGTTTTATACAATATCATTGAACTATCAAGAAGATTTAAAATGGGGGAAAAAGATCTTTTCTTATTTTGCTCCCTTGAAAACCTTCTTGGTAAAATAACAATACTAACAACAACAAGGATAACAGTAATAATAATTATTAATATTATAGAGAATGTAAATCCTGGGAGATATAAAAAGGATGAGGATATAAAGATAATGTTTCACATTTATGTAGTTTTATAAGCACTATTTGTGTTTGCCAAGCACTTTACACAAGTAATCTTATTTAATTAATATTAATTCTAGAATCAAAGTTAGAAAAGATCATTGAGATTAACATGTTGGACTCTCTTTGTAGTATATGAGAAATCTGAAGTTGAGAAACGTTAAGTGAATTGCCCAAAGATGTGTAGCTACTTAATGATAGACTGGAGACATGAATACTAGTTGCTTGCTTCTGAATTCTTTGCTTTTTCTACCAGGCATTATCATTTTATGATTATATTTTTGAAGTTCTGTGTGGCATAACTATTTGTAAACATGTTTGCAAAAGGCAGGTATATACACGTGCACATTCCTACATGTGCTCATATATGCATACAGATATAAATATGTCTATAAGTATACATATACACATGCACACACATGTCTAGTGTATGTTTGTATGTATTATGGGTAGCTATGAGTATTTTATATGTATGTTTGCAACTGCGCATATGTATGTACATATGTGCATTAACACACTGCATATTTATGGAAAGAATTTCTTTTTAATTAGGAAAATTCAGATTTAAAAAATATCCTAAAATATTTCTTCTTCAAATTGATTTAAAATAAAAATTATATCATCTTCATCACAATTTTTTATTGTTGTCAGGAAAATGAAATAAGTAATCTCATTAATTAAATAAGTGCTATGCAAAGTCTTGAGGATACACAAATAAAGAACTAAGGTGCCTGACTTCAAGTAACATACAGTCTACCTTCTACCATGATAAAATTTAGACACCTTGAACTTGAAAAAGTTAAAAAAAAAGTCTGTTCTTCAACTTTCAAAGCACTGGAGATGTAATGGCAAGCAAAGGAGTATTTAGCATCTTGTTTGAGTTCAAGTGTCTTTGAGCCTGGCCCTGATTATATCAAATCTTTGTTATGAAACAGAACTTGTAAAACCCTGTTGATGATGCAAGAGGAAGGGGCAGAAGAAGGAGGAGCTTAATGACCATAGAGAAGAAGCCCAGACCAGGAGAGAGCAGAACTGAGAGAGAACTTGTGGTGGTGGATTTTGAGAAAGGGACATTTGTGGTGGCGGCACTCTGTTTATTTCTTCTATCTGTGTTGATTTCTGTTTGTGATGTGTGTCAAGTTCTCAGACCTTGTTGGTGGGTCTGTATTGATTTCACAGGCAGATAGTGAATTGAATATGGTGCCAAAAATTTGCATGAATGTTATTGTGGCTCTGTTAAGCTTTGTCTTCCTAGAAACAGGAACTGTGAAGGACTTGAGGTGGACTAGACACTGTGAACTTCAGTGTGTAATGGGAACTGGACTAGGAACCAGACAAGGAGCTGGAGAAAGAGGTGAGAGATGCCTACCTTTGAAATCAAGATGACAGTTCGATAGATATGGGCAGGAGTTGGACCCATGGAAGAGGAACCATGGAATCTGAGAGCCAGCCTCTAGTAAAGATGAAAAGACTTCTTCTTGGGTACCTAATGCTGACTGAGAAGATTATGATTTACTATGACCTAGGGGTGGAGAATTTTGAACTTTTTACTTTGTTTCCCTTAAGGAGGCCTGCTCCTTAAGGATGATTGAGTTAAGGACTTACTGAATGATATCTTCTGTTTAAAACTATATGACCACTTTGGTGAAAAGTATGTGGCCACTTTAGCGATAACTTGTAATGCTGTAAGATTGTGAATGTTGGATTTTGGTTTCTGTCAATATTTTGCCTTGGTTTATTATTGAATAAATAGAGAGTTCACTATACTATGTAATCAGAAACTTGAAGCTGTTCACAGCAGCAGTCCTCTGGAAAGTTGCTCATGCTTGGCTTTATAGGAGTTAAAATCCGAATACTTGAACTCATGTCCCAGAAATATTTGCCACTGGAGTGATTATGGGCAGATATTTATGCCTCTTTGCTTGGCGGCACAATAATAAGAAAACCACTTGTACTACTTTAGCTTTTTAGTCCTCAGTTTCTTAATTTATATAATAATGTGGTTGACCAATGTGAACACTACGGTCCCTTAAAGCAATAAATTTAGAATACTATGATCTCTCTCTTTAGATTGTTATTTCAATATATGAGAGTGAAAGCTGCTGAAGAGTCACAAATTTCATCTCAGCTGTTAGGATGTCCCATCATACGTAACTGTTTCCCCCATGGTTTGGTATCCTAAGTGAAACAGAATAATGCAGAGGCTTCCCTTCTGAAATTATGGGTGAACCATTGGGCCTCTACTGAGAGTCTTTTGCTTCTTTTTCTACCCCCAGTTCTCAGAAGAATGCCTGATATATAGTAGGTGCTTAATAAATGTTTATTTATCAATTTTATCAATTAATTGTTCCCCCTGGATGAAGACACAAAAATGACTCATAAGATTTGCATTGCTTTCTAAGAAGGGTAGAACTCAGGATAAACATTGGAAGACCACAATCTCCACTCAAAGAGACTCAAATCTTTAGGAACAATCCTGACCTGATGAGCAGAGAATTCCTTACATTCATTTTAAGATGTCTAAAATCCTGTAATGAAATGAAGCCCATTTCTGCCCTTTTCAATTTGGCTTGCTTCATTAATGTTGGAAGAGTAAAAGATTAATCCCATCCTTGCTAAGTGAAAAATTCTGATTGTAATTTGCTATTAGAATGGCTAAGCTCATCCTTCTGTATCTATAGAAAACACAAGATGAAGATTGAGGAATTTTTCAGATGTGAAGAGCTAAAATGATAATTAATATAATATTTCATAATGAATGAAACTATTTTGCTAAATGCCATATTAGAAAATCTTTGAGATAAAAAGGTGATCACGTTGTTCCATATCTCATTCCCTTTTCCTCCAGCAAACAAACAAACAAACAAAATCCTAAAATCCCACTTGGCTGCTTTGACTAGAGGACAGTGTCCAACTATGCAACTGTTAAAGTTGTTACAAACAAAAAAAAAAATTATGCAATAAGGGAGATAAATTTAAATATATATGTATGTATATAAATATGCATATATATACACACATATACATACACACATATACATACATATATGCACACATACACACATATATACATATATATATGTATGAACATACATATTCTAAAATAACTGCCAAAAGTTTTCTCATCTCATCTCATCAAAAAAAAAATTGTTTTTACTTTTAAAAATACTTTTTCTTTTCACTATGCTATAAAAGAACAACATTTTTGTATACCTGACTTTCAGATAATATTTAGATACATTTCTATAATCTATATGTTTGAGAAATTCCTTGTGAACTACTCCAAGGTCAAAGAAAAATTGAAGCATCTGTACTGTAACAAGAGATAAATACAGTCATAATAAAATCCAGATTTTTTTTCCTTCTAATTAAAAAAAAAGAAGAAACTTTTCATATCATTTTGATTCAAATTTGAATTTAACAAAAGTCCAAATAATAAAAGAAGAGTTAGAAGAGTTATAGGATTGCAGATGTAGATCTTGAAGCAATTTTAGGGGTCAGGAAGTATATGTATCCTCACTTCATGTTAGTAAGGAAACTGAGACAAGTAATTTAAATGATTTCTCTAAGGTAATACAAGCAGTTCCTGATGGATCAAGATTCATCAAAGTCAGATCTTAACTCAAAATACAGCACTGTTTTCATTGATCACATTGCTGAATTATTCTTGCCTGCCTGAATGTATAAAATTAACATGGCATAAAAGGGTATTTTTAATGTAGTCTCATCAGTTTTAATGCCACTAAGCTGAGAAGAATACATCTAAATAGTGCTAATCATACAGATGTAACTGAAGTCACAGTGTTTAGGAGTTCAATGTGGGGATACTTTGAAAGTTAGAATTTTTCTTTTCTGATTTTAGCATACACCTATTTTCCTAAGGAATTCCTAAAAGTCATCTAAATTTAGCTTGTAGTTGAGTAAAGGTTGAGTATAAATTCATACCCATTTTGCAAAAGAGAAGCTTAGAAACTGAGTTTCCCTAAGACTCACATCTCTGTAATGGAAGTATTTGGTAAGAAGAATGTCTTCCCCTAGAAGAACTGGACCAACCACTGCCCAGCTTTTCCCACATAGTGACCAGATCTTTGCTTACTGTCAAACTGAATTTGCCACCTTTTTGGATCCCAATTATCTGTCTTCCTTGTTCTGTGGGGTCTCAGAAATTGCTGGGACTTCTAAATTTTTTGTTGTCATCATAGTAGTCTGAGATGATCCTTATTGAAACCCTTTTCATTAGAATTCTCCCTTTTTAGCAAAGTCTTCATTGCATTCATGGCAAATTTGCTTCTTGTGCTTGTATTTATTCTCATAAGAATTAATGTCCTGGAGACTTCAATCAGCCAACCCAATGATTGAGAGCATACTTTCATAAGAAATATATGAGATGTTATAATAATGAAAGTCAAATGAAGGAAAAAACATTTGTTAAATGGCTTTCTAGGTGGCAATCCCCACCCTAAGTGCTATTGATATAAATACAAAACTAAAGACAGTTCCTTCCTTCAAAGAGCTTAGATTTTAATAGGCAGATATAACATATATAAGAGAGTGGGAGTCAGAGGGGTGTGCACTGTGTTTTGAATTGGAAAGTTATAGGTATGGTGAGCAGAGTCAAAAAGGAGCTAATGAGTACAATCTTTCCATTAACAATGACAGTATTGATTTGATTGTGATTCAAAACCTGGAAAGCAGGTGGTGGCACAGTGAGTATGGGAATGGTAGCAAGGCGATTGGTGAGATGGCCAGAAAGTAAAATCAAAAGTGTCTGGAAGTTGCTTAGACTTAGTGGGTTACATGAGACACCCTTCAATCAGAAAAGCTGAACCCCAGGCCCTGCATTTCTCAGGTGGAAAGGCCAAATCTTCAACCACTGGTTTTGTCAGTGTTCTAAATATCCATATGGAGAATTCAGATGCAGTCATAGGGATTCTAAAACTTTTATCATCAGAACTATTTAGATGATACCCTGCCATTATACATTTCTTTCTGATATTTTTTTTCAGATAAATACAGCCAGAAAGTATTTTCTACAATATTACATCATTACTTTTAAGAAAATTATCTAAGACCATATCAACTCATTCTAGGACTACTCATTAACCTGCTGATTGGTCTGCGCCTCAACCCTTTGCTCCACTCTAATCAATTTTTAACTTAGCTATTAAAGCAATTGTTCTAAAATTTAGGTCTAACCTTATCACTCACTTACTCAATGAACTTGAGTGGCTGCCTTCACCTCTATTTTGTGTTCAAAATCCTTCATAATCATTCCCCCCCCTCACTTTTCTAGTCATTTCATACATTATATTTCACCATGTACTCTAGAATATGGTGATAACAGTCTCTGCTTTTCCTCGAACACTGAAATCTCTCTTCTCAGTCTAGGCATTTTCAATGTCTCTTATGCTTTCCCTAAACCACAGTTAAAATGATACATCCTACAGAACCTCTACCTCACCCTCCTTAATTCTAGTACCTTCCCTCTAATTAGCTTCAATTTATCTTATATGTAATTTGTTTGTAAGTAACATTTTGCTTATTGTCTTGCCCATTCGACGCTGAGAGTAGGCATTGTCTTTTTACCTTTCTTTGTACCCCCAGCACTACTTAACAGTGTTTGGCACTTAGTAAGCATTTAACAAATATTAATTGACTGATGGACTTCTTATTCACATTCGTGGTCACAAATATCAACATTACTTGGAACACTCTGATATCTCCCACTTCAGTTCTGAATTCTTCCCTGTGCTTAAACTAGCTTAACCAATCTAACAAATATTTATTAACTGATCAGGATATGGATAAACAAGACATATATTATATAAATTTGTAGTAGTCTCAGAGGGAAATCATTAAGTTTTAATAGAACTGCAAAAGACTTCTTTTAAAAAGGGGGCTTTCAATGACATGGTGAAATAACTAAAAATATGTTCTAACATATTTATATGTTTTTATTAATATAACATCATTTGATGTGGGATTTAGGCAGTTCTGAGCATATGGGAAATAGACATTTATATAAAAATATTTTGTCAAGAAAAGTTAAAAAAAAAGAAAGCGAGAATTTACTGGAGTCTTGAATGAGTCAAGAGAAGCCCAGATAAGGAGATTAACAGAGACAGTGTACTTGCTATGGGCAAGACATTGTGCTAGCGTTAGATTCTATGAACAAGAAAATAGTTATCAAATTGAAATTAATTGCTAAGGAAGACACAGGTGAGTGACAAAGTCAAGTAGGATTTAAGTACAAGTCATCTGATCCCTAGTCTATTGTTTGTTCTACTGTACTATACTAAACAGAGAACCACAAAATCACAAACATTAAAACAAGGATAATGACAATAATCATTGTGATAATAACAATCAATAACCAAAACCTGAAACTATGTTTTTTTCAATCACAAACTCATATTATCAATTAAGATAGATGTTAACATTCCAATTTCTATACTTCACATAGCCCATAAGCATACAATTCCCATTTCTTTACAGAGAATGAAATGAGGAAGATAGTCAGACAAAGAGTTAGGTACCAGAGAAAATGAGGCCCCAGAAAGGATTTCTAATTACTACCTAGTTTTATCTAATGGACATCTTCCTACCCTTCAAATTCAATTAGTTTGAAACCACAGTATTGATTATCTTTGAAAATTAGTTTCTCTTTCTGACTTTCTGACATGTCTTTTTTTCTGTTCTTCTACCCTGAAAACCTAGTAATCCTTCTTCCTCCTTATTCTTTTCCCCTCACAATCCAGTCAAGAATATAGGACTGTAAAATCTTGTGTTATACTATCCCTTTTGTATACTCCTTTCAATTCTCATTGCCATTTACTTTGTCTGTCACTATATGCCCTTCCTCAGGACTATTAAAATTATACCAACATTTATCTCTCTGATTTCATCCTCTCCCTTTCTCAAGCATTCTACATACATCTGTTACCTTAAGAAGATGGCAGAGTAAGCAGTAAGGCACTGTAACTCACCCATATTCACCTCCAAATAACCATAAAATCATGAAAACAGTAAAAGAATGAATTAAGAGCAGAATCAGCAAAAATACAGGGAGAAACAATTTTTAAGTTCAAAAACACTTGGAGGATTATCAGGAAAGCTTTGACTCACTCAGGTAAAAGGGGAGCATAGTCCAGGACATGAAACATTCCAGCAAGGCAGCAGAAAGTCCCACCTTAGCAAAACAGCAATAGATCCTGAGCCCAAGTGTTGTGGATCAGGCAAATGCCAACACCAGTATCCTCCATGTGCCTTACCATAGTGAGGGAAATGGGCAGATTACAACTCTGAGAACTGTCATATGCTTCAGTGTAACCCCTGGCAAACAGGCAGCCTCCAATGGGCAGACATCTATGTCCTTCATCCCAGTCCTGGGCAAGTAGGAAGATGCCTGCCCTGTAGGTGCCTAAGCTAACAGGCAGCCTCCATTGGCCAGACCATCATGTGCTTCAGGGTAGCTCCAGAGAAATGCAGAAAAATACCACAGGTATTAGCATACCCCAGACACCAGCACTAGGACTCCTGCTGAGCACTAGTTAAGCTGCCAGACCCATTGCACACTCTCAGCTCAGCACCAGATATGAGGGTCCCCTGTGAGCCTCAGGACATCAGCATAGCACCAAGTAAACCAGCCAGAGTCTAAAACTCTAAGCACAAGAAGCCAGAGATAGTGCCCATTCTACTCCAGTAGCAAAGTTCAAATTTAAAAGAAAGGGAAAAGGCCCCCAAAGGAGAAAAACAACAACAACAACAAAAAGAATCTGACCATAGAAAGTTATTATGGCAACAGGGAAGATCAAGACACAACCTCTGAAGAGGACAATTTCAAA
Organism: Pseudochirops corinnae; assembly: GCA_028646515.1. Classification (NCBI taxonomy): domain Eukaryota; kingdom Metazoa; phylum Chordata; class Mammalia; order Diprotodontia; family Pseudocheiridae; genus Pseudochirops; species Pseudochirops corinnae. The sequence goes on from CM053588.1 coordinate 227,736,599, forward strand.
AAAACAAACAAAAAAATAACCTATGGGCAAAGTCCTGAAGAAAAATGAGAAGTGGTCTCAAGGTCAGAAAGAACTCACAGAATAGCTCAAAAAGTAGCTTAAAATCATATAAGAGTGGTAGAAGAAAAAATGGGAAACAGAATGATAGTAATGCAAGAGAATTATGAAAAAAGACTCAATAGCTTAAAAAAGGAACAACTGCTTAAAAGGCAGAATTGGCCAAATGGAAAAGAGAGTACAAAAGCTTACTAAGGAAAACAACTCTTTAAAGATCAGAATTGGGCAAGTGGATGCTTATAACTTGATGAGACATCAAGAAATTCAATCAAACAAATTCAAAAGAATGAAAATCAAGCAATCAAAAGAATGAAAAAAATTGAAGGAAATATAAAATATCTCATTGGAAAGACAACAAACTGGGAAAATAGATGCAGGAGAGATAATGTCAGAATCATTGGACTACCTCAAAGTCATAATCAAAAAGGTGACCTGGACAGCATCTTTCAAAAAGTTATCAAGGAAAACTGCCCTGATAACCTGGAACCAGAAGGCAAAATAGGCATTGAAAGAATCCACCAATCATATCAGGAAAGAGCTCCCCAAATAAAAACTCTGAGGAATATTATAATCAAATTTCAAAACTATCAGATCAAGGAAAAAGTACTGCAAGTGGCCAGAAAAAAAATTCAAATATTGGAGAGCCACAATCAGGATTACAAAGGACTTGGCAGCTGCAACATTAAAGGATAGGAAGTCATGAAACAGGATATTCTGGAAGACAAAAGAGCTAAGACTATAGCCAAGAATTCCCTACCAGTGAAAGTAAGCATAATACTCCAAAATGGAAAAAAAAATGGTTATTCAATGAAATTGAAGGGTTTCAATTTTGCATAAGAAGATCAGAATTGAGCAAAATAATTGATCTCCAATATTAAGACCCAAGAGCAGCCTAAGAAGGGGAAAATGGAAAATAATACATAAGGGATTCATTGGAGCCAGGCTATTTACATCCCAACATGGTTATATGATACTTGTAATTCTGAAAAACTGTGCCACTATTAGTAGAAGTAGAACGAACATACATAAGGGGTATGGTTATGAAGTGAATTTGAGAGAATAACATAAAACATAATTAAGGGATAAGAAAGAGGAGTACACTGGGTACAGAAGGAAGGGAGAGGTAAAATGGGGTATATTATATCACATGAAGAATCACAAAAAATTCTATTAAAAAACAGTGGAGAGAAAGATGGGAGGGTGGATGATGAGCTTCACTTGAATTTCACCTACTTTCGTCAGTATTAGTGCAAAGAGGTAATAATGTATACAATAAGTTGAATGTAGAAATCTATATAAGCAGTCGGGAAAGTAGGAGGGGAGAAAATTAATCGAAGTGGTGAGGGAACTGACAGAAAAGAGGTCAGACTAGGGGCAAGTGGTAGATAGAAGCAGAACACTGTCAGGGTGGGAAAGGGTGAAGAGAGAACAAACAGGAGGAAAAAGAGTATGGAGGGAAATACACAGCAATCATAACTGTGAATGTAAATGGAATAAATTCTCCCAAAAATAATCGAAGTGGATAATAGAAAAGATAGCTAGAATCCATCTCATTTGTCAAACATATAGAGGACTAAATCAAATTTATAAGAATAGATCCCATTCCCCAATTGATAAATGGTCAGAGGATATGAACAGGTCCAAAGGTTGAACTGTACATACCTTTTTATCCAGAAATACAACTACTAGGTCTGTATCCCAGAGCGATCATAAAAAAGGCAAAAAGGACCTACATGTGCAAAAATAGTTATAGCAGCCCTTTTTGTGGTAGCAAATATTAGAAATCGAGAGAATGCCCATCAATTGGGGAATGGCTGAACAAGCTGTGATACAAGAGTGTAAAGGAATACTATTGTTCAATAAGAAAAGATGAACAGGCAGATTTCAGGAAAACTTGGAAAGACTTAGACAAACTGATGCAAAGTGAAAAGAGAAGAACCAGGAGCACATTTTACAGGGTACAGCAACATTGTGTAATTATCTATGATGAATGACAGGTTCTTTTCAGCAACACAATGATACAAAACAAGTAAAAAGAACTCATGAAGTCCCTTATTCACATCCAGATAAAGAACCAGTGGACTCTGAATGAAGCTCAAAGTGTAGTTTTTTCACTTTATTCTTTTTTGTTTTTCTTTTATATTTTTGATGTATTTCTTCTTTTGCAACAGTGACTAATGTGGAAATATGTTTTAACACAATAGCACATGCATAACCTATATCAAATTGCCTAATATTTTCAGAACAGGGAAGGGAGAAAGGGAGACAAGAACTCAAATATTGTAAAAGTGAATGCTAAAAATTCCTGGAGAAGTAATTGGAGAAAATAAAATATTATTAAAAATAAAATTCATTTGACCACTTTCCCATCTTAAAAAAAGAAAGGAAAAAAATAGACTAACCAAATAGTGCAGTGATAAAATGTAGTCGAATTTTTTTGGTGGGGTAGGGAGAAATGAAGTGGATTGGTGTTATCTGAATATGTCTTAAATTCAAAACAATATGGTATTATTGTAGAGATTCCTGGCTTTGTAGAGAGGTTCATGGAAAGGCTATGTGGGCTTGTAGGATTGTGTTCTGTGTTCACATTGCTTATTCCTTAATATTTCATTTTTTCTCCTGTGACTATTTCATGTTTTCTTCATAAAGATTGTAATTACCATGAACTTAATATAATATATAACAATATAACTATGAACAAAATAATCTAGTACCTAAAGCACCCACTGCTTTGTATTTTTACCTGCCTGAAGTAAATCCTTGTTTCCTCAGACTGTCATTAAATGCTGTCTACAAATTATGTCCTAAGTATGTCACTAAAATTAATTTACTATTGTTTTCCTGTGTGAGTATAATTCAGCCCCAATTTTCTGAAGATTAGGAATGTTATATCTCCTTCTACCCCCAAGTTTATCCTGGACCCTAAAGAAAAATTGGTAGTATTAACTTTCCCCTTCATTGATTCCAGCGCCTATTGATGGAAAGAATAGTCCTCTGTACATTCATTTCTGAGTTACTAATAGTCAGATTCATTTTCAAAGTATTTACTTCAAAGATGTAATAAAATATATTTAGTTTGGCTCAGTTCCTATAGAATATAGTCCTAAATTCTGGATCAAAAACCTTCTTTGGTATCTAGTTCTAGGAACACTAGCCTGTCAGGGCTCCCTGTTAAAATGAGTGGCTGTAATACCCTGCCTGCCGTCTTGGCTCTAAGGTCACTATCACTTGGTAACCACCTACAAGTGAAAATGAGGAAAAATGGAACTGAACAAGAGAAACACCTTCGGGTCATTCCTAAGAGTGAGGTTAAGGAGGGGCTATAATTCTCCCCTGGTTCAGTTTAGGATTCCAGTGCTATGTGTGAATTAAGACTTTCGCCCTCCAAATGCAGCAGGATAGAGCAAGAAGGAAAGACAGACACTATCCCGATCTTATCAGTTTTAAAGACATAGAATATTTCCCCTACACAGTCAATCAAAGGAGGCTACTCAAGTAGGAAAACTCAACAAAGCAGAGGGTTCCATGTTATGTGATATAAGCATATACAGGTTAAGACTTCTTACTTGTAGAATAAATTGACATATAAGAAAGCACAATGGGGTTGAAAAACATTCCATGGTAGAAATTAACTAATGAAATCATGATTCTAGGAATAGCAAAGAAATTTGTTGAAATTAAATTAAGTTACTCATTCTACTTCTTGCTTCCATACTTTAGTTTACCCTTTCTTGAATGATATCTACCTTCTTTCACTGGTAAAGTAAATCCTTGTTAATAAAACCCAAGTAAGTAGAGCCTGATGCTGCTTTGAGCTGTGAAGGAGGATTAGCAAGTAAACATAAGTAAACACAGGCAGATGATTTCCCAGGAAGGGAATGAGCAAATAAACACAAGAAACAGTAATGTATGCTTGCTGGGGGATTCTTTCTGTATGGAAACTAGGGATCTAATATGAAGTATTCTTCATTAGATTGGAGGAATTGGGGAGGGGTTGGTTTGGGTTATTGTTGTTTGTTTTATGTTGTTTATAAAATAAAGAGGGTAGATAAAAATTTTAAGGGTCCTTCTAATGCTGACATTTTTAATAGTCTATTATTCTATGTGCATTCCCTCAATAACTCTTTATATTTATTTTTTAAAATTAGATCAGAGGAAGCCTTAACAGCTTTAACTTATGTTGAGATGCTCTAATCATTTATATCAATAAGCTTGAATTTTCAAGAGTACTAAAACACCTTTTTCTAGGCTCTTAATAGTTATACTTTTGTAAAGCTAATAAGTAATTTTTAAAGCCCCATCCTCTCTCTAGGGAGGGAAATGGTGAATTGCAAGTAAGGAGGGAGACATTAATTATCAGAAGAAGACATGGCTTATTTGTTTATTCATTTTACTTTTTTACCAAGAATTTTCATTGATTCTGGGGTGAAAATGAGAGTGGAAAATTATCAGAAAGTTATGCTATTTTTGAAGAGTATCAATAAGACATTAAAAAGAAAAACAGAAGTCATTTGGACAATGTTAGCAAAAGCTATTTTGAGTCTTTTATTCATCTTATTCCAGTGATACCTATGTATTTATGAAAGTCTAATTTCCTTGAAGAAATGAGTAATTTGGGGAAAAAGCATACAAATTTAATATGATACAGAATTTTTTTTCTGAGGTGAATCAGGATAGTTTTCCTTGGATATTTCATTTAAACTTCCATTACATTTCTATTCTAATGCATCATCATAGTCTTGGAGGTGATGCTTGATTTTTCAAAGATATACAAACACTGGCAATGCCTTCCAAGCTGAAAAGTTTGAATGTGAGTCTGGCAGTGGCATAGATTCATTTTTCTGATGGGGGTAGAGCCAAGGTTACAATAACTTCACTTTCGGGAGCTTCACATGAACTAATTATTTTGCCCTACTATTAGTAGCTCATCAAGATTGTCAGAGGGAATGTCAATCTGCATTGGTGATAGGATGCTCAGCATCAATCAATTATATATCTTTAAGAAATGGAAAATATTCAAGGGTACATCGCACACTTGCTTTAGGACATTTCATAAATTTAGAAATGCCTAGCTTTTTTTTTTTTTTTTGTGAAACAGGCAATCTTTACTTACCATTATTTAAAATAGTTTTATTCAATCATTCCTTCCTTTCTCTCTCCACCTTTGCATGCACATAGCTAAAGTGAAGTGCTGTAGTGCCTACAGGTTGCCATGTAATTCTTCTTTTGCTTTATCAGAAATTCCATGAAGAAGGTAAGGTAGGCATTTGCATACTCATCAAATGGACAAGAAAATAAAAGAAAATTTAGATGTATAAATGACCCTTCCACAGAGATTATATACAATGAGGTCAGCACAATGGCTCTTTTAATCATTTGGATCAATAATCTTGAGCTTCAGTTTGGTAGTCAGTCCAATACCTCTTCTCTCTCAGACTTTCCTTTGGAGCCTCCTAAACACAGAACCAACTCTGTATACCTGTAACACCTGGACAATATACCAGCATCATGATAGGAAACTGAATGACTTCCATTTCAATTGTCTTAGGAAGATTCTGGAGATCACCTGGCAGGATCAGGTACCAGACACTGAGATCCTTTTTCAAGCTAAACTCCTAAGCATTCAAACTCTGCTTCAGAGAGCACAACTCCAATGGGACAGCAATATTGTTCAAATGCAAAATGTATGTTTGCCAAAAAGACTATTTTATGGAGAACTCACACAGGGCAAGCATTCTCATAGTGGTCAGAAAAAGCAATATAAAGACACTCTCAAAGGCTCTCTTGAGAATTTTGGAATTGAATGTGTAACATGGGAGATATTGACATAGAACAGCAAAGCATGGTATGCCCACCTCATAGAAGGTGCTGTGCTCCATAAGGAAAGCAACATTGAAACAGTTCAAAAGAAACACAGGCTGGACAAATTTGGAAAATCCACCCCAAATGTTAACATGAAATATTTGTGCCTGATCGGTGGTGGAACATTACGAGCTCACATTGGTCTGATCAGTCACAGTTAGACACACTGAAATTGACTCCAGCATTGTGATGTCATTTTGGTCCTCTTTGAGTATGAAGGAAAGCAACCAACCAAAGATTATCTAGTCCAATGTTTTAATGTTATAAATAAGGAAACTAAGATTGAGAGGCAACAATACTTGCTCATTGTCAGACACTAAGGAAAAAAAAATCCCAGATTCAAATCTAAGAACATTAGATCTAAATTCAGTGATTTATTTTTTTTCCAATATAGTGTGAAATCTATGTGACTTGCTTAAACTCATATCACTAATACATGTTAAAGCAAATATTCAAACTCATGTTTTTTTTATTCAGTCCAGCATAGAGTATTTCACTGTGTAATTGTTGATACCACTTAATCATTGTACCCTGTTTTTCAGTCCAAGAATTGGTTTATAACCTTTCATTGCATAATCATCACATAGTATAATTCTGTTCATCACACCATTTGCAGGCAAGAAGAGCAGCACGTTTTTGAAAGTGGTGAGGATGGGAGGGTACAGGGAGATGGAGCTAAGATAGTAGAGTGAAAGCAAGAACTTGTTTGAGCTCTTCCCCCATTCACCTCCAAACATTTGCAAAAATGACCCTAAACAAATTTTTGAGTTACAAAACCTAAAAAATGATGGCACAGTGCTTTCACGCCAGCACAAACCAGGCAAGAGTATGCCACAGGGGACTGAATCACTGGAAGCTATAGTGGTTTCGAGCCTTCTCAACCCACAAACACCAAAGACAAAGTAACAAGTCAGTGGGAAAACTATGTTGGACCTGGGTGAGAGAAGAGCATGGTCCAGTCCAAGCCATAGGGTGGTATAGGTGGTGTTGGTGGCAGCAGCAGCAGTGATAGCTGCTTACAGAGCCCACAGATAATGGGGAAGGGGATCTGCAGCTGATCAGTGGGAAATTACATGAATCTCTTTGCTGGTGCTAAGGAAGGATTCTCTTGCTTTGCCCTGCTTGGATCTGGGTTGCAATCTTGGTTGGCAGTCCTGGGGTGAGGAGAAGCATTGGCATGGAAGAACTTGTTTGTGGCTGGAGAAAGGGAGTCCTTGTCATAGTTCTGAGGCAGCAAAGAGTGCCTGTGGTCACTCAGACCAGAACACAGGGCAGGAGAGGAGTAGATACCTCTCCTCTGACCATATCACCTTCAAAGAACTGAAAATTTATGTAAAAGTAACTCTGATGCCACTTATGCAAAAGCCTAGAAATTTAGGACAGCATACTCTCCACTCTGGAAGCAGAGTCCTACCTTTGCAAAGACCTCAAAAGTCAATAATTGGCTGAGAAAATGAGCAAAGAGAGAGAAAATCAAACTATAGAATCTTTCATTGTGACAAAGAAGAACAAAACATACCACCAGAAAAAAACAACAGGCCACAGGCCATGGAGGAACTGAAGAAGGATTTTGAAAATCAAGTAATTGAAGTAGAGGAAAAATTGGGAAGATAAATGAGAATGAATTAAACAGATCATGAAAAATGAGTCAACATCTTGCAAAGAAGGCCTGAAAAATACTGAAGAAAATACCTCAAAAAATAGACTAAATCAAATGGCAAAAGAGTTTCAAAGAGCCAATAAGGAGAAGAATGTTTAAAAAGAAGAACTGGCCAAATGGAAAAGGAGTTCCAAAAGCTCACCAAAGAAAATAATTTCTTTGAAACTAGAATGGAGCAATGGAAGCTTATGACTTTATGAGAAATCAAGATATTATAAAACATCCAAAAGAAGGAAAAAAAGGCAATATGAAATATGTCATCAGAAAAACAATTGACCTGGACAATACATCCAGGAGAGATATTTTGAAAATTATTAAACCACCTGAAAGACATGATCAAAAAAAGAGCCTAGACATCATCTTTCAAGAATCATCAAGGAAAACTGCCCTAATATTATAGAACCAGAAGGTAAAATATACATTGAAAGAATCCACTGACTGCCTCTTGAAAAAAGATTAAAAAAAAACTTTCTAGGAATATTGTAACTAAATTCCAGCATTTACTTGTCAAGGAGAAAATACTACAAGCAGTTAGGAAGAAATAATTCAAGTATTGTTGTAAACACAACCAGGATAACACAAGATCTAGCAGCTTCTATATTAAGGGATCAAAGGTCTTGTAATATGATATTCTGGAGGTCAAAGGAGCTAGGATTAAAACCAAGAATCACTTATCCACTAAATCTGAGTATATTAATTCAGGGAAAAATATGCATATTCAACGAAATAGAGGACTTTCAAGCATTCTTGATGGAAAGACCAGAGATGAACAGAAAATTTGACTTTCAAATACAAGAATTAAGAAAAGCATTCAAAGGTAAACAAGAAAGAGAAATCATAAGGAAATTATCAAAATTGAACTGTTTGCATTCCAATATGGAAAGATGATATTTGTAAGTCATGAGACTTTTCTCAATAGTATGATAGTTGAAGGGAATACAGTGTGTGTGTGTGTGTGTGTGTGTGTGTTTATACACAGAGGCAAGAGAAAGCTATTAAAATGGAGGGCAAGAGCAGGGAGGGGAAAGGGAATGAGTCAACCTACTCTCATTTGTTTTGACTTAAGGAGGGAATAACATACACACTCAATTGGGTATCTTATTCTAAAAGAGTAGGGTGGAGGGGATAAAAGGGAGGATGATAGAAGGGAGAGCAGATTGGAGGAGGGGTAAGTCAGAAGCAAACACTTTTGAAAACAGACAGAATGAAAGGAAAAATAGCAATAAATGAGGGGGCAGGATAGGATGGAAGGAAATATAATCTTTCACATTATGACTTCTATGGAAATGTTTGGCATAACTACATATGTAAGCTACATTGAATTGCTTGACTTCTCAATGGTGATGGGTGAGGAGGGAGGAAAGGAGATAATCTGGAATTCAAAGTTTTCAAAGCAAATATTAAAAAAAATATTACATACAATCAGGAAATAAGATACATAGGCAATGGGTTACAGAGGTCCATCTTGGCCTACAAGAAAGTAAGGGGGAAGGGGAAAGAAGGGGATAAGGGAGGATAGAAGGGAGAGCATAGTGTAGGAAAGAGTAATCAGTAAGCATACCATCTTGGGTGGGGATAGAGGAAAGATGGGGAGAAGATTTGTAACTCAAAATCTTGCGAAAATGAATGTTGAAAAGTAAAAATAAATAGATTTTGAAGAAAAATGTTATATTGATATGCATTTATCTCTTCTACATTGCAAACCAGGACCCTAGAATTCTCAGCACAAGTGTGTTGTCGGTACAGCTCCAAAAACCAACCTGTGTGGTTTATTTAAGGCACTGAAGTACTAAAGGCATTGCCACTCAACCCTATGAGGAGCTGAAGGCACAAGAAGAGTGGGCGGGCAGGGGAAGCTGATATGAGTAAGTCAGGTGATATGGGAAGATTCAAAAATTCCCAGGCTACCTAAACTGTATAGTTCATTGGCTGCAATACAATTTTATAACAAATTATTTTTAAGCAATATTGGCACATTTGTTTAAAAGCTTTGCATAATGATCATGCCCTTACTTTTTAAAAAGAAAAAGTGGCATAAAATCTGTGACAATTATGTATTGAAATAACATATTCTTATAAATATATTAGGGTGCTTCCCACACAGGAACATTTAGGAAGCAAATACTTGTTTACTCCTACAGAGAAAAGGAACTCAGCCACACAGAATTACCTAACATTTATTAATTTATTTAAGGCAATTATTAAACAACTAAAATATGGGTTCCTGAATTTTAGAGACTTTGGACCTTTTTGGAATACTGGTGAGTTTTTAAATTCATAAAACACAGGATTACAAGGGAAATAAATTCTATTGAAATACAAACATTGAGGCAGAGCCAAGATGGAGGAGTAGAAAGAGGACTTGCCCATGGCTCTGACTTCAACCTCCTCCAATACATGTAAAAAATGACTCTAAACAAATTTTAGAGCTACAGAACCCACAAACCAACAGAGAGGAAAAAATCTCTTACTGAAGGCAGCCAGGCAGGCTGGCAGGAAGGGTGTATTCCACCAAGATGGGAGCCCATCACAGCCCTGCATAAGCCTTGCAGTTTTGGCCCCAGGGCAGCTCCAACAAGCAGTGAACAGAGCTGACTTCAGGAGAGTGAAGCCCTAGCAGCTGTGGCAGTTTCCAGACTTCTCAATACATAAACATGAATGAAAAGTAAAAAAAAATGATGATAAAAGTAAAAGTTCAGTGTTGAACTCTGTTGGCAGAGGGGTGGACAAAAAAGCATGGTCCAGGCCCTGCCCTTTGGGAGAGAAGGAGCAGAGGCCTGACAGCTACTCCATGTGGCTGCCTCAGGAGCTCCTGACCCGCAGATTATAGGGGGACCAAACAACTATTCAGAGGGTAATTGCTCTTGCTTTAAGCTGTTGGATTTGGATCCTGGTTTTGGATGGAGATCTGGGGGTGTGTAGCCAGGTGCCAGAGCCTGTGGGGACTGCAGAGAGAGTACCTTCCTAATTGCTCTGGTTACTGAGAAAACCCCAGCAATTTGGGACAACACTTTCTCCATTCTGAATTCAGAGTTCTACCATGGCAAAGAGTTCAAAAGTCACGTAATTGATTGGCAACATGAGGCAGCAGAGGAAACTCAATCCTATCATAGATTCCTTTTTTCAGGGAGAAAAAGGTTTAAAGCATAGAATGGGAGGAAGACAATGAGGTCAGAACTCCTGCATCAAAAGCTCCCAAAAAAATATGAACTAGTTACAGGCCATGGGGGAGCTCAGGAAGGATTTTGGAAACAAAGTAAGAGAAGTGGAGGAAAAATTCAGAAGAGAAATGAGAATGATGCAAGAAATTCAAGAAAAGTGAGTCAACAGCCTGACTGAACAAAATAATGCCTTAAAAAATAGAATAACTCAAATGGCAAAAGAGGCCCAAAAAGCCAATGAGGAGAATGCCTTAAAAAACCAAATTTGCCAGATGGAAAAGGAATTTCAAAAACTCACTCAAGGGAATAATTCCTTCAAAATTAAATTGGGGTAAATGGAAGCTAATGACTTTATGTGAAATTAAGACACTATAAAACAGATCGAAACAAATGAAAGAATAGAAGACAATGTGAAAAATGTCATTGGGAAAACTATTGAGGTGGAAAATGGATCCAGGAGAGATCATTTAAAAATTATTGGACTACCTGAAAGCCATGATCCAAAAAAAACCATAGACATCACCTTTCGATAAATTATGAAGAAAAATTGCCCTGATATTCTAGAACCAGAAGGCAAAATAGAAATGGAAAGAATTCACTAATCATCTCTTGGAAAAGATCCCAAAAAGGAAACTCCTTGTAATATTGTAGCCAGGTTCCAGAGTTCCCAGGTCAAGGAAAAAAATACTGTAAAAAGTCAGGAAGAAACAATTTGAGTATTGTGGAAACACAGTCAGGATAACACAAGATCTAGCAGCTTTTACTCTAAAGGATAGAAGGGCTTGGAATATGAGATTCTGGAGGTCAAAGGAGTTAGGATTAAAACCAAGAATCACCTACCCAGCAAAACTGAGCATAATGCTTCCGGTGAAAATATGGTCATTAAATGAAATAGAAGATTTTCAAGCATCCTTGATGAAAAAACCAGAGCTGAACAGAAAATTTGACTTTCAAATCCAAGAAGCATGAGAAGCATGAGAAGATAAACCAGGAAAACAAATAATGAGGAACTTATTAAAGTTGAACTATTCATATTCCTACAAGGAAAAACAATATTTATATCTCATAAGATTTTTTTCAGTATGAGGACAGTTGAAGAGAATATATATGTCTGATATACATATATACACACACACACACATATATATATATATATGTTAGTTTACTTGAAATATTCATTTTGGAGAAGACTGGATGAGAAAGAGCCATTCTCCAATTGACCAATAGTAATAAGATATGAACAGGCAGTTTTCAGAGGAAAAAATCCAGTCTATCAGTAGCTATGAAAAGGCTCTACATTACTACTAATTAGGGAAGTACAAATTAAAATAACTCTGAGATACTACCTCATGTTAATCAGAATGGTTAGCTTAACAAAGCAAAAGAAAATATAAATACTGGAGTGGCTGTGGAAAAGCAGCTACTTTAATACACTCTTATTGGAACTGGGAATTGGTCCAATCATTTTTTTACAACAATATTTTTTTATTTTTTGTTTTTTAAATGTTTAATTTTTCCCCAGTTACATGTAAAAACAATTTTAACATTCATTTTTAAAACTTTGTGTTCCAGATGCTCTCCCTTCCTCCCTCCCAATCCCATCTCATTGAGAAGGCAAACAATTCAATATAGGTTATACATGTGCAGTTATGCAAAACATATCCATAATAGTCATGTAGTGAAAGAAAAAAGACAAAAAAAACTCAGGAAAAAAATAAAGAATTTTTTAAAAGTATGTTTCAATTTATATTCAGATACTATCAGTTCTCTCTCAGGGGACCGATAGCATTTTTCATCATAAGTCCTTCAGCATTATCTTGGATCACTGTATTATTGAGAATAGTTAGATCATTCACAGCTGATCATTTTCCAATATTGCTGCTACTTTGTACATAGTACATTCCACTTTGCATCAGTCCATTCAAGTCTTTCCCAGTCTTTCTGAGAGCATCCTGCTCATTATTTCTTATAGTACAATAATATTCCATCATAATCACATACCACAACTTGTTCAGCAATTCTCAGTTGATGGGCATCCTCTCTGTTTCTTACTCTTTGCCCCCAGGAAAGAGTTGCTATAAATATTTTTGTACATGTAGGTCCCTTTCTTTTTATCTCTTTTGTGATACAGACCTGGTAGTTGTATTGCTAGGTCAAAGAGTATGTGCATGCTTATATAGCTCTTTGGGCATAGTTCCAAATTGCTTTACAGAATGGTTGTCAGTTCAGAACTCCAACAGTGCCTGAATGTCTCATATTTTTTTTCCACATCCCCTCCAACATTTTTCATTTATCTTTTCTGTCCTATTAGTCAATTTAATAGGTATGAGGTAGTACCTCGCGATTGTTTTAATTTGTATCTCTCCAATCAATAGTGAGAGTAACTTTTTTAAAAATATGACTAGATAACTTTGATTACTTCATCTGAAAACTGATTACATCTTTTAACTGTTTTTCAATTGGGCAATGGCTTTTATTTTTATTAATTCGACTTGATTCTCTATATGTTTGAGAAATGAAGCCTTCATCAGAGAAACTTGCTTCAATTTTTTTCACTATTGCTAACTGTACTTCTCTCCACCCTACTCCTCCCTTCCCATTTATTCTATTCTCTCTTGCTTTTCAGCATGTCCTTACTCAAAAGTGTTTTGCTTTTGGCTACCCCCTCCCCCAAGCTTCCATCCCTTCTAACACCACCATTATCCTTCTTATGCCCTTCCATTCCTAATTTCCCATAGGGTAAGATAGATTTTTATACTCAATTGAGTGTGTATGTTATTCCCCTTTGAGTCAACTTTGATGAGAAAAAAATCATTCACTCTGCCTCACCTCCCCCTCTTTTCCTTCAATGTAAAAGTTCTTTTTTTTTTTTCTGGACTCCTTTATGTAAGATAATTTACTGCATTCTACTTCTCCCTTTCTCTTTCTCCCAGTACATTCCTGTATCTTTTAAGTTGTCTTTGGAATCTCTGGTTTAAGAGGTATGGAAACCACCATTGCTGCCAGTGATTTAGTCACCTAGAGGCCTGCTCTGAGTTTGCTGAGATCCAGTCTGTGCTGGCCCAGTCTTCCCTGGACTGTACTCCTCTCTTACACTGGTGCAACATCCTTTCCTGCCAATCTTCCAGTTTATCTTGGAATGGAAATTTGTTTAACTCTTTTGGGGGTTCTGGTATCTAGAATTTTCTTAGTCATTTCTAAAAGGTATTTAGAGTAGTTTGGGGGAGAGATCAGGAGAGTCCCTGTCTTTATCTTCCATCTTGGCTCTACCTAGGTCCAATCATTTTGAAAAGCAATGTGATTGTATACCACCAAAATTATTAAACTGTTTATACTCTGACCCAAACATAAGCTAAAAAATCTACACCCCAAAGAGATAAAAGACAGAGAAAAAAAGACCCATCTGTTAAAGAAAAAATGTAGCTGTGCTTTTTTTGTGGTAGTAAAGAATTGGAAGCTGAAAGAAATCACATAAAATGGAGAATGAATGGACAAATTATGATATATGTAAATATGATGGAATACTACTGTGCTGTTAAAAATGATGAAAGGAGTGGTTTCAGAAGAAACCTGAGAAGACATATGAAATACTGCATGATAAAATGAGCAGAACCTGGAGAACAATGACTATAGTAACAATAATTTTGTAAATATAAGCAACCTGCTTTGAGAAACTTAGTATCTCTTATGAACACAGTGACCAATCATAATTCTAAAGAACTCATGATGAATCATGCTTCATCTTCCACATAGAAAGCTAATGGATGCAGAATACAGATTAAAGCACAAATTTCTTTCCTTCTTCCTTACTTCTTTTCATCCCTCCCTTCCTCAATTTCTTTCTTCTTTCCTTCCTTCAATTCTTCCCTCTTTTCTTTCTATAATAATGCTATGGGTAATGAAGGAATTTGTTATTAATTACTATATTTATCATATTTTTTCCCTTGCTTTTTCATTGAATGGGGGAAGGGATGATGTATTGAGAAAATTTGGAACTGTAAATTAAATAAAATTGAAAGAAAAGGGAAAAAATATGATAAAAGCACAAAAAGAAGACGGTTGAGGACATATTGTTGAAGGCTTTGAATGCTTTGCTTGTTAGTTTAGAATTTATCCTGTAGGGATATATTGATGGTGATGATGCTGATGATGATGATGATGATGATGATGATGACAAGCAATATTTATGTGGTGTTTTAATGTTTACAAAGCACGTTATAAATGTTATTTTATCTTTACTAGAACCTTGACAAGAAGGTGCTGTTATTATTACCATTTTTAGTGTGGAAAATAAAGCAGATAGTGGTTGAAATGATTTGACAAGGATCACAAACCTACTATGTATTAAGGGTTAGACTTCAACTCAGGTCTTGAATCATGTCTTTCTGACTCCAAGTTTAGCTTTCTTTCCAATATAACACCTAAGTTCCCTGATATATAATTAAATCATATTAGAAGTTTTTTTTTTTTATAAGTGACATTATTCAGTGGCTTGTGGTGGTGGTGGTGGAATTTTTGAGTGTGGTAGGGAAAGGGGGAAGGAGTAGAATGGTATTTGTGAAATGATGCTTGGGGAGAGAAAATCAGGCAATTATACAGAATGAATTAAAGGGTAAAAAACCTGGAGGAGGGGAAATAAACATTTGTGATATCCAGTTATCAGGGCAAAATAACGTGGCTGCAATGAGAATGGAGTGAAGACACATTATAAGGGAAAAATAAGAACATGGTGACTAAATATAGGAGGAAAGGGGAAAGAGTGATGTAAAAGATAACTCTGAGATATTGAGTCTGAATGTCAGGGGAATGTGCCAAAACAGGAAAGTCAGGAGGCAAAGGCACTATTGAGTTGAACATCAATTTGTCAATGAGCCAAAACTCATTGGTGTATGGGCCCAGGGACATGTTATTCCTGTGTTATTTATAAATTATCTTTAGTCTCATATCACTGGCTACTAATATCCATCACTTCATTTTCAGGCTTGATCTCTTAATGAAAAAATGCCTTAGATTTTTTAAATAAAAATATACTATTTAAATGAATACCTACTGAATGAATATAGTGAAGGCATCTTTCCAACTTTTATTTCCAGTTTTATATTATGAAATCTGTCAGATCTGTCAAATTCATTAGATTTGTTCCTACTTCAAGTATAGCTATAATTTTTTTCTTTTACTTTTCTCCTGGGACCCTTCCCTCATCCCCCCCTCCCCCCCAAAAAAAAACTAATTGGGAGGCATAATGGCAGCACAAAAAGATGATTTGGTTAGTGAGAGATTGGTAAAGCAGAAAATGGTATGAATGCTGATACAGTCATGGTGGGAGAGGGGACCTATTTTCCTCAAGACAGAGTCCACCTGATGCAACTGTTGTCATAATAGAGGAATATGAATGCTGGGAAATATGTGCCTTGGCAAAGAGACCATAAGGATGGTGTCCTAGGGTCATATAAACGTGTGCTCTCAATGTAAAGGATAGATAGGTAATGAGATGCAAGCCACAGAGCTCATAATTTTTGCATATGTGTTTCCCTGCTTGTCAGAGTCATATAATAATACATGAATGATCCCATCCTAGTTATATCTCTGTCTGCCCCTATGACTTAATCATTTCTACTTTAGGGCTGACAATTTCTAAAGGGTCAAATGCAGTTCAATATTAAACTATAATAGAATGTTTATAGTCAAAGACAAAGTATCTGGTGTACCACCATGTGGTAACAATGATTAGTATAAGCATGCATATACATAAGGATGACAGTGTGAAGCAGCAGAAATAACAATTAGGGGAGTGCTGAATTTTGGTGTTACAGACCGGTATTCAAATGCTGACTCTGACATTTACTTTCTGTGTGACTTTGGGCAAGTACCTTAACGTTTCTGAGCCTTACTGGTGAAATGAGATTTGTAACAGATAAACTAAAAGTCTCTTTCATTAGCATCTATGATCTTATATTTCCCATAAAATACTACCCTCATTCTCATCATTAAAATGTTTCAAGGAAAAGGACTTTTGGATGGAAATACATCTTAGTAATTTAAAACTCAAAACTACTTAGCCTGTAAGTCACAGCCGGTACCTTATTCTCATTTCTCCCCCTTCCCTGATTGCTCCTTTTCAAGAAAAAAAAAAAGTTCAATCTCAGCTCAACTGATCACTTTACTTCTCTAGCACCATAATATCAACCTTGTTCCTATACAGATACTCTTCTCTTCATTCACATGCCTATCCTCTTTCATGATCCCTTTAGGTATTGTTTTAACCTATTAGTGCATAAGCTTCTCCAAGATGGGATGTAGTTTGTTTGCTTGTATTTGATCAAAAGAACTTATCACAGCTCTGATATATAGTAAATACTTTATAAATGCTCTTGCATCATTTATCTGAAGAGCTTTTTTTTTTTGTTCAATCTCGCTGATTCTTATGTATCCCTCCACAGGACTTAACACTGTTCTCTGCATGTACAGAAGTTCAATAAATATTGATAGACAAATGTCATTGGATGACAATCAAAACATAAGGTAGAAGGATAAAGCAACTTGTGTTTTAAATCAATGGGGAAGAATGTGATTAATTATTAAGCATATAGGTGAGGAAATAATCCAACGACTCAGAAAAAATATGTATAATGAAAAAACATTCCTCTGGAAGTTATTTAGGCATCACCTATAAATTTATAAATTAAAGCAGAGGAGGATATTTTATTAATTTGATAATGTTATCAAGTTATTTTCTTTTGAAAGTTATTGCTGTAGTATGCAAATCCTTAATTACTTGGAGGTTATAATAATAATTTTAAGCTGAGTGTTAAAAATATGATTAATGCTCTCTTATGTTATACAAATATTCATATAAGAAAGTTTCTAGAGAGAGGATTTAAAAACCCTGTGCAACTAGGATTTTCTATTAAGTATAAGAAAGCTATTTCATTTGGAGTATTATCATATTTTCCCCCTTTAAAACCTAAGAATATTGTGTGCTTAAGTGGCTTTATGATTATTAAGAATATACATAAATACTGTAGAGTAAAGAATGATTTGAACACAGATTTAACCAAAATATTTTAAATGTAAAGAGAAGAAAAAAGTGCTATATCATTCTCTTTATTCCATAAAGGGTACAAATCATACTTACTGGTCAGGAATTAAAATGGTTAATTATCTATGGATCATCTACTTCTATACCATTTGTTTGAAATGTGATAGAATTGGCCAGAGAAGGAATGGTTTTCTAAAAACAGGCTAGAGTTTTTTTTTCCAGTGTTTAAAGAGAATCTATTTTCTGCATGCTTAGTTTGATGACAAAAAACACAAAATCAAAAACAAAACCTCTTATTGATTGCACAAGAAAACAAGCTTTCCATCTAGTTATCCCTAAAGTGAAATCAATGCCACAATAAAAGAGAGAGTAATTTCTTCCCCTTTGAGTTAAAATTTCAGTCAGATTTTTAAAAATAGTCATTTCAGGGGGAAAAGGAAATTAAAAAAAATGAATTTCATAATGTTCTTACGGAGTAGTTCTGAAAAAAGATCACAAATGAGCTAAATCTCTCTCTCTCTCTCTCTCTCTCTCTCTCTCTCTCTCTCTCTCTGTCTCTCTCTCTGTCTCTCTCTCTGTCTCTCTCTCTCTTTGTCTCTCCGTCTCTCTTTTTCTCTAACAGTTCCATCAGAGAAAGGTGAAGCAATATTCTCAAGGTCCCATAGTATTAATACAAAGCCAGGACTAGTAGGCAGCTTTTCACTTTCCCACCCTTCAAGAGAAAAGTTTTAATTTATTAACCTTTTAATAATTAATAATTAGTGCTACTGATGCTGTTCCTTAACCTTCACTATTTTTAACTTCCAATTCTCAAATGAACTTTCCTCTACGAATATAAAAACTTTGTTTTTATACACTCAGCCTATATAATAGCCTTAAATTTCATTCCACAATATTTTCCACAGTATTTAAATATTCCTCACTTAGAGAAATGCAACTTTTTTTTTTCCATCAGACTCCCTACTTATAGTCCTGCACACCCCAGTTAATCTTCAAAGTCAAGGTCACTGTCTAAGTTGTCTTCTCTATCCATCAGTCTGACCATTACCAAGCACCTATGGAGGGATTTACAGTATAATCCTATTATACTTTGAACCAGATCCAAGACAGGCAGCCCAGGGTTCCTTAATTATAATTTCTTGTAGACTTTATCCTGGAGCACTCTTGTTTATGCATCACATACAGTAACACCAAATGCAATTAATCTTGGTTTTTCTGCACAAGAAAATATTATTACAACTTCTAAGCAATTAAGAAGTTGCATGTTCAAGCAATAACTTGAAAGAAAAAACGTAATTTGAAATGAAATGTATCACCAAAGGTGGCACTTAGTTAAAGTCTAGAAATTTCCATGTATTATGTTAAAATTTAATGAATCATATAATTTACACTCAGCTTCCATTATGTGTACATACAAAGTTATTAAAGATTAAAGTCAAACAAGGACTTTATTCATTATGCACCCTCTTTCTCCTAGCTGTCTGACAGGCAGTAGAAAGAAAATTCACATAGACATTCTTTGTCCTAGTAAAACCAAAACAGGAAATTACATTCCAGAGGTAGTTTTACCAAAGGAGAATCAATATATATATATATATATATACAGAATACAGATATACATATATGTGTATGTGTATATATATGTATGTATGTATCCATCTCAAAAGGACTAATATGGGAAAAAAATTTAGGTGAATAACAAAAACTGAAAATAGTTCCAAATTTTAAGAGAAAGATTGGTATTGGATTGAATTTTGCCTCTTCACTTTCAGCATAGGTTTGATGGAACAGTGTTGAATATTTACTGAATTTTAATTGATACAGTGCTTAGCACTAGTCTCAGAATTACAGAAATCCTACAAAGTAGAGAGATAAGTCCTCAAAGAATGTATAGAGCAAGATGATTTCAGGCAGAACTAACTCCATTTAGGGGAGAGTAAATAGAACCAGATGTGATTGTGATTTAATTTGGTTGAGCTATTGAGGTAAACTGCTAGTATTAGCAAGAGAGACAAAGTCAATCTATGGAGGCCAGTGAGAGAGATAGAGACAGAGAGGAAAAGAGAGGGAGAGGGAGAAAGGGATAGAGGGGGAGAAGAAGAGGAGAAGGAGGGGGGGGAGGGAGAGAGAGGGAAATGGAGAAACAAGGAGAAAGAGGGAGAAGCAAAGAGACAACATTATTAGACTCATAGGAGCAGTCCTTTGCCTGTAATGTCAATGATACTTACACTTATAACCTCAAATAATCCCATTTCAGAAAAACAGAAGGAGTGAATTTAAAAAGAAATAAATTAAACACTTACTATGTGCCAATTATCATTCTAAGCAGTAGAAATACAAATGCAAAAAAAAGCTTACATTCTAAAAGGGAAGCCAACAAACATTTTGTTTTGTGAAATAATAAGGACAGTAAATGAAACCATAGGGGAATTATGAACAGAACTTCAAAGCAAATCTAGAGAAGATTGCTTAGGAGTAAAGTAAGCATGACAAGTCCTAGGTCTAGATGTAAGTAACTGAGTCAGTTATTGATTGAGGCAGCAGGCCAGTCCTCTTTGGTGTCTGAGTCAAGGGATTAGGTCCTCTGTGACCTGGTTTCTGATGTAAAGGGAAAAGAAGAGGAATGTAAAACTACTTTTTTTTTAATTTCAGGTGTATGAGACTTGAAAAAGGTAGTTTCTTAGTTTCCCCCAGTGGTAATCAGGTATAAAGTGAGTCATTAGGGAATGGTGTCTTGTTTTTTTTCTTATTGCTTTGTTTTGAAATTCTGGCACAATTAGATGCAAGACTTGTGGATTCATGACCCAGAGTGGTCTTTTGGGGACCAGGAATAAGAAATAGACCTATGATTTCATTAGTATTGTGATATACCTATGAGGCAATTCTCTACACATGCAAGTTGGACTTATAGTCTGAGAAAGTACCTTAGAACAGTGACATCAAACTCACATAGAAATAGGAACAACTAAACCATATATAAGGATCCCTATGGGTCACATATTGACGTAAAATATTATCAATGTTTTATTATATTTTATTTATTTTTAAAAGTAGATCTTGATTATTTTATAATATGATTTAGTGGCACTTGACAGTGTTTTACCTCATGTTTGACACCTCTGGTCTAGAGTACTAAGAGGTTAAGCAATTTATTCAGGGTCACATAGTCAATATACATCTGAGGCAACACTTAAATATGGATCTTTCTGTCTCTGAAGTTAAATCATTAGCCACACCATGCTACCTTACATATAGTTCAACCTGAATTTAACTAAACTTAGAAATTATTAGGACATTAGAACTTACTTTTTATCCCTTGCCCATTGTGATATTATGGAAGAAGAATGTGAAGACTGAAAGTTTGGAGAAACATCAGGATTGCAATAGGAGGACAAAAATGTACAACTATTT
Organism: Pseudochirops corinnae; assembly: GCA_028646515.1. NCBI lineage: Eukaryota > Metazoa > Chordata > Mammalia > Diprotodontia > Pseudocheiridae > Pseudochirops > Pseudochirops corinnae. Next base: position 227,757,789 of record CM053588.1, read on the forward strand.
TCTACTATGAGTGAAAGGGTCTTTGCACTGGTTATCCTGAAGCTTTTCAAGTTGGAGTTGTATAATGGGCATAATGAATATCAGAGAATGATGATTTCTCTTTTATCCACATGAACCAATATTAGCTTTTACATACCCAAGTTAGTGCTTGGTGTTATACAATGAATATGAAACTCACCATTCCATCCACAAAAATAGAATTTTTGACTTTAAAATGATCTGTGATTGAAAAGTTCCAAGTACGTGTATAGAGTTCAATTCAAATATATATGAATAATCAACTTTCAAAGGCACTGCATTGGGTGCCATCAGCAAGAGATGGGTAGTTGCATTGGCCAAGTATGAGATCATCATAAATTTAGATAACCAGTAATGAAAAACCAACACTTACTCATACACAGAGAATTTATTGCAGTGTCATGAAATTTGATGATCTCTGTGAAAGGGTGAAGAAAATCTGTGAAATTCAAGGCACTCACACAAAGAAACAAACCTGAGAGTCTGGGGCATTGCTCAGAGGGCATGCCAATCATTGGGAGAAGCATAGGGCACATTGAACCAATCCTCCTTGTGCTTATTGTCCTTGAATAATAGGTTCTGAAGACAGTTCAAGAAAAAAGGATTATGGGAAGTCATAAAGGGCAAGACAAAATAGCATAGCCTCTAGGGATTTAATTTCCTGAAGGACACTTTACTGTTAAGGGAGTGGCAATAAATTTTGCAGCTAGGTGGCTCAGTGGATAGAGTGCTGGACCTAGAGTGAGGAAGATCCATCTTCCTGAGTTCAAATCTGTCATCCGACACTTACTTAGCTGTGTGACCCTAGGCAAATCACTTAACCTAGTTAGCCTCAGTTTCCTCTTCTGTAAAATTATTTGGAGAAGGAAATGACAAATCACTCTAGTACCTTTGCCAAGAAAACTGCAAATGGGGTCATCAAGAGTCTGACATGACTGAATATTTTCTACATTTTCTTTTAGGGACAGCTAGAATACACAGTGGAAAAGCTCTGAGGATTGAGTCAGGAAGACCTGAGTATAAATCCATACTCAGATACCTATTGGCTGTGTGATCCTAGGAAAATCACATAACCCTTTTTGACTCAGTTTCCTCATCTGTAGCATGAGCTGGAGAAAGAAATGGCAAATGACTTTAGTATCTTTGACAAGAAAACCTCAAATGAAATCATAAAGAATTGGATATGACTGAAACAACCCACCAACAAGAAGTTGGTGTTCTGTAGAATTGCACAGTAGTCTTATTTTTTTCTTGGAGTTTTGAAACTGTGGTTTATATTAGCTGAAGGCCACAGTATGATTTTAAAAAATACATTTATCAAAATGAGTTCTAATATGTTGAAAACCACTTAATCCCATTCTTGGTACATAAAATTAGGCAATAAAAAGTAGCTTATATCTATTTTGGACTCTATAGACTTTTCATTTTATATAACCTTGCATATGTTATAAAAGGAAGAGTGGCTGGCCTGGCAGTGTATAATGAAGATTATGAACAAGGTATGTTAGTAGTCTCTGAAAACAACTTGCCTAAATTTAGCCCAGTGGAAAACACAGTGGATTTGTACTCAGAGGAGTTTGGTTTGAATCCTGGTTCTGCCACTTATTACCTTTGTGACCAGGTAAGTCATTCACCCCATTTCCTCACCAGGTAAAAATGAGAGAATTAGTCTAGATGACCTCATTAAGTCCTCCCAGATCTAAATATTTGATTTTATAACCTATCAATCGAGCTTAGGCCTGACTCTGTCTTCAGGCATAAGGTATTGTGCTGTAAGAAATCTAAAGAAATGATAGAATTTATAGTTGGAAATGACTTTTTAAAATTTTTCTTGTCCAATTCTCTCATTTACTGATGAGAAAAATGAGAATCAGAGAGATGATGTATGTCACCCAAGCATTAAGGAACATATTTAACTATTATTGAATCAACATCTTCTGGCTCTAAATCTAGTGTTCTTCCCATTAAAATACATAGACACAAAAAGGAAAAAAACAAAACAAAGCAAAAATTCACAAAGATATTTGGTCATTATTTGAGAAAAATAAGATGCATTAATAGTTTTTCCTATGTTCTCACTGCTCACCTGGGAAATTGCTATGTGTCTGTAACAACTGTGTCTGTAACATTTCATGACCACAAAGAGATGCCATCTTCAGACTTTGGACATCTCTAGGAGCTGGATTTCCAGAACTTAAAAGCCCTAATATGTGAGAAGAACTATTTAGCAAATAATACTGGCACCCTGGTCCAATGTTGCCGCCCTCATGGAGATGTCTGGTTGAAGCAGTCATTATCAAAGGCCAACATCAATCTGTATTGGCGAGTGCCTTACAGGCCAAGGTACCTTCCAACACCATGCACAAGACTCCCTCAGTTGTTCAGCAGTAAATAGAAACTGCTGATGGCTAGTAATCTTGCAAACATAAAATACTGGGCAACATGCCCACTGCTGACTATGCTATTTTCATCGGAGGAGCATTGTAAGAATTAATTAGATAATTGTATTGCAAAGGACTATGTACTTTTAGGGACAGAACATAATAAATGAGAATGAAGTGCTACTATTATTATATTAATCTATTTTGCAACCTACAGGAGTACTGAGCTATTAAGCAATATGACATTGCTCCTTTTATCTAATGATGCTGATTCAGAATATAGCAAATCCCTATCTTTTGGGATCTGAGCTCCAGAATTAGTAGGTCATCTCCTAAAATAGATTTTCAACACACTAATAGACAACCTGTATAGAATCCTTAAACACCAGGGAAATCATGGACATTACCACCTACATACCTCAGGGTGCAGAGGTTTGAATGCCCTATCTAAGCCCACTAGGTGTCTCTTTCTATCATACTAAGCTCATCATCCCAGCACTGCAGCAAACTTGGATGTGATGAAACAGCATTTTGGCACTGTTCCTTGCCTCACCAAAAACACATACAGCGTTAGTATATACATATTCACCCCCATACCCACAAAACATCCTGCCCCCTAAAAAAAATTCCCAGATGTGTATGTGGTCTCCCTTTGAGCAGAGACCTTTTTTGTTTAATTGCAAAAATAAAAATAAATAAATGTATAGAAAAATTGTTAAAAAATAGTTTTTATCTAGTAAAATTCTTTTAAGATATTATTTCTAACTTAATGAGAGTGGTGAAAGAGAGAGAGAGAGAGAGAGAGAGAGAGAGAGAGAGAGAGAGAGAAAGAGAGAGAGATGAGAGGAAAAAAGAGAGGGAAAAAAGAGAAAGAATGAAAAAAAGAGACAGAAAGACACAGAGACAGACAGACAGAATGACAGAAACAGGGAGAGACAGAATAAGATGGGAAAGAGAAACAAAGAGACAGATATGGACAGGGAAAGGACAGACTCAGAAATAGTAAAACTTCAGGGACAACAGAAAAAGAGAGGCAGAACAAAAGGCATTTTTCTTGTTTTTAATCACTTATTTCAACCTTATAAAAAGCTTAGTTTTTGTAAGATCTTACTCATTTTAAGTGTGCCTATTTGATTTTTTTCTGGGATTACTGATGCTATTAAACTATAATAAACCATTCTAATGTCATTATTTTATTAAAACATCTTACTCAAAATTGTCTTTTTGTTGTATTATTTTCTTTCAAATCCAGTTATTTAATTTTAAGGACTTATTTTCATCCTTTAACTTTTTTGTACCTTCTTTTCAATTTGAGCAGAGACCATTTTTGTTTAACTACAAAAATAAAAGTAAATAAATGTATCATCAAATTGTTAAAAATAATTTTTACCCATTAAAATTCTTTTAAAATATTATTTCTAAGTTAATAGGAGAAGTGAAATTCTATATTTTAAGAAGTTGTTTTTTTCAGTGAATTTTTGTACATGTATTTTCCACTTTTTTATGTTTCTTTTACAAAGCTGCTGATTCTTTTTCATGATTCTTGGGTGTTGCTCTGATTTCTTTTCAAAATTCTTCCTCTAACAATTTGATTTTGTAAAATTCTTTTTTTCATGGGTGGAGCCAAGATGGTGGCATAGAAGCAGGAAACCTCTGCAGCTCCTCCCATAACCACCACAAATAGCTATAAAATATGATTCTAAACAAATTTTAGAGCTCCAGAACCCAAAAAAGTACAGAGAAACAAAACTCTCACTGAAGGCAGCCCAGCAGGTGGGACAGGAGGGGATCATCACAGCATGGTGGGAGCCAAAACCAGCCTGGTCGGAAACCATGGCTTTACCCTGGGGTAGCCAGGAAAAGCCACAGCTGTAGCTTTCAGGAGAGTGGATCACCAGCAGCTGCGGCAGTTTCCAGAACTATCAACCTATAAGAAACAAGGACAAAGTGAAAGGCGAGTGGAACTTGGCTAAATTTGGGGGAAAAGGCTGGTTTGGCCATTCACCCCCAGGGTAAGAAATTAGCAGAAGTGGTGGCCCTGCAGCCACCTCCACATGGCTGCTTCACAGCTCACATCCAGCAGATTGAAGGGGAGCCAAGAGATCATTCAGAGCCTAAGTGCTCTTGCCTTAAGCTGCCTGGATCAGGATTGTGGTCTTGTGTGGTGGTCCTGAGGTATGTAAACAGTGAGTCAAAGCTGATTGAGCCCTTCTAATAGCTCCAGCAGCTGCAAAAACTGGGGTGACTTGGGACAAAGAAAGCTCTCCTCTGCGGAAGCAGAGTTCCATAGAGCTAAAAAGACAAGTAATTGACTGGCAACATGAGCAGGCAAAGGAAGCAAAATAAGAACAGTAATCCAACTTTAGATTCCTTTTTGGGGGACAAAAAGGGTCAAAGCATGGATTAGGAAGAAGACAAGACAGTCAGAACTCCTGCAACAAAAGCTTCCAAGAAAAATGTGGACTGGTCACAAGCCATAGAGGACCTTAAGAAGCATTTTGAAAACCAAATAAGAGAAGTGGAGGAAAAATTGGAAAGAGAAATGAGAATGATGCAAGAAAATCATGAAAAGGGAGACAACAACCTGACTGAAGAAAACAAAAGCTTAAAAAATAGACTAACTCAAATGACAAAAGAGGCCCAAACATGAAATGAGGAGAAGAATGCCATAAAAAGTCAAATTTGCCATTTGGAAAAACAATCTCAAAAGCTTACTGAAGAGAATAATTCCTTCAGAATTAGAGTGGATCAAATGGAAGCAAATGACTTTGTGAGAAATGAAGATATTATTAAACAGATCTAAACAAATGAAAAAATAGAAGGCAATGTGAAACATCTAGTTGAAAAAAACCACTAACCTGGAAAACAGATCCAGGAGAGACAATTTAAAAATTACTGGACTACCTGAAAGTCACGATCAGAAAAAAGAACCTAGAAAGCATCCTTCAAGAAATTATCAAAGGAAAATTGCCCTTATATTTTAGGAACAGAGGGCAAAATAGAACTTAAAAGAATTTGCTGATCACCCCTTGGCAAAGATCCCCAAAAGAAAACTCCTAGGAATGTTAAAGCCAGGTTCTGGAGTTTCCAGATCAAGGAGAACATATTACAAGCTGCCAAGAAGAAACAATTTGAATATTGTGGAAACACAATCAGTATAATGCAGGATCTAGCAGCTTCTACAATAAGGGAGTGAAGGGCCTGGAATATAATATTCCAGAGATCAAGGGAGCTAGAATTAAAACCAAGAATTACCTACCCAGCAAATTTGGGTATAATGTTTCATGGGAAAATATGGTCATTCAATGAGGTGGAGGACTTTCAATCATTCTTGCTGAAAAAAACAACTGAATAGAACATTTGACATTTAAATACAAGATGCATGAGAAGGTAAACATGGAAAAGAAATCATAAGGAACTTATCAAAATTTAACTATTTACATGCCAAAGTGGAAAAATGATAATTGTAACTTATGAAACTTCTCTCAATATGATGATAGGTGAAGGGAATATAAATGTATTTATGTATGTATACATATGTCTATACAGGAAGGTATATATGTGTATAAATATATGTGTGAGTGCGTATATATATGTGTACATACAGGGCACAGAATCAATTGAATAGATAGGGATGATATTTTAAAAGGTCAAATTGAGTGGTGGGAGAGAAATAGAATAGGAGGAGACAGGGAGAGGCAGAGTGGGGTTAATCATGTCACACAGAAGAGTCAAGGGATAACTGTTACAATGGAGGGGAAGAACGGCAAGGTGAAAGGGAATGGGTCAACCTTACTCTCATGGAATTTGGCTTAGGGAAGGAATGGCATACACTCTAAATTGGGTTTCTTGCCCTACAAGAGAGTGGGGGGGGTGGGGATTAGAGGGGGGATGAAGGGGAAGGCAGGGTGAGAGGATTGTTAGAAGCACACACTTCCATAAAGAGACACAGCAAAAGTAAAGAATAGAACAAGGGCCCGGGAGCAGTATAGGAAGGAAGGAAATATAATCAGTCTTTCACAATATGTCCATTGTGGAGATGTTCTATGCAACTCCACATGTACAGCCTATATTGAATTGTTGTCTTTCCAGTGGGGGTGGGTGATGAGGGAGGTAGGGAAAGAATCTAGAATTTAAAGTTCTAAAATTAAATGTTTAAAGTTAAATTATATGTGTGTGTGTGTGTATATGTGTGTTTGTGTGTGTATGTATGTATATATGTATATATAATTATAACTGTAACTTGGAATTAAGATATACAGGCACTGGGGTAGGGAGATCCATCTTGCCCTACTGGAAAGTCAGTGGGATGATGTGGGAGAATATAGGAGAGAGCAGATTGGGGGAGGTTGTAAACATGGGATTGCTGTTTTGGGGTGGTGGGTAGGGGAAAGGGGGGAAAAATTTGTAAGTCAAAATCTCGTGGAAAGGAATTATATAAACTAAAAATAAACAAAAGTTAATTAAAAAAACAAAAAGAACTGCATTTCATCTCACTCCCAAGAAATTGGAAAAGATGACTAAAGAATCCTGAAAGACTTGTAAAAAGATAGGCAATGAAATGCCTGTTGGTAAAACTATAAAATTAGTTCAACCATTCTATAAAGTCATTTGGAATCAGGAAAAGAAAATGATAAAAATGTTGGTACCTTTGGACCCAGAAGTTCCACTGCTAGGTATTCACACTAAAAATTTCAAAATCAATGAGAGACTCCTTATACATGAAAATATTTTTAGTAGTAATTTTTATAATTGTAAAGAACTGCAAACAAAACAGATGCCCATCTACTGGAGAACAAACAAACTGTAGCACATTAAGGTGATGGAATATTACTCCACCTTAACAATGACTATGTAAATAGAAGCAATTATGGGAGGAAGTATGAACTAATGCTGAGAATTAGGCAAATAAGATACAAAAAGGACACCAAAGTACATTGAAAGCACACATCAACAACACAAAACTGAAACTGAAGACTATGTAATAATCATCAAGTGTGACTTTAAAGAAGAGGTATAAGAATTCATTGGAGATGAATTTACAGAGATAGCAGACTATGGCTGTAGCAGACTACATATATTGTTAGACTTGAATGATGTGATGATTTGCTGAACTACTTCCCCCCCCCCCTTTTATTTTTTGTTAGAAGGAATGACTTTGGGGGTAGGGAGTGAGAAAAAGAGGCGGTATAGATTGGGAAATAAAAGTGATAAAAAAAAAATTTTTTTTCATGCTTCCAGGAAGTGTTTTTGGTCTTGACTCTAAATCACAGTCTTCTTGCATTAGACAATTTGACATTGTTGTCCTTTTATTAATTTGTGTTTTAATTTTCTCTATCACCACAGTAACTTTCTACAGTCAGGTTTTTCTTTTGTTTGTTTCCTCAATTTTTCCAGTCTATTTCTTGAATTTTAACTGTAAGTTAAAGTTGGGCTTTCTGCCTGGGATGGAGGGAGCACTGTCCCAAGCTTCAGTTTTGTGGTGTTTTTTTTGTGGTGCTGTTTTCATAGCTAATTTTGTAGACCTCTAAGCTTTCTGTTCTTCCAAGATAGTGTGATCTAAGGAAAGGCTTTCCTGGCCTATGCTGTGTTCTGTGTATGACCACAGGTACTCTTTCCCACCTTGGAACTGTGATCAGGGTTGCTTCTCCACTGAAACTTTGAGAGCTAGTATTTTAGTTCTCCTACTTGCCACCGGACTCCCAGCCAGGACCGAAACCTGAATCCCTATATGGGCAATGCAACAGAGTCCTACATCCAGTGCCAGCAAAATTTCCCCTGTAATCTACTTCTGACCAATTGTCTGGACCCCATTAGGTTTGTTGACTGAGAGTAGCAGATAGTGCCCTTAAGTTGCCCCAGGGCCTGACCTGCTACTGATGTGGCTGGGTTCCACTCTCATGCCAGTGAGAAGGACCTCTTCTGTCCACCTTCTATGTTGTGTTTGGCTGCAAAATTGTTGAACCCTGTCCTTCTGCTTGTTTTTTTTTTTTACTCTGGAATTCAGTTTGATTTTATTTTAATATTGTTTGTAGGAGAAATTGGGAGAGCTTAGGCAAGTCCTTGCCTTTACTCTACCATCTTTACTTTGCCACCATCCTCCCCACTTTGCCACCATCTCTTTGCTGAGAGAAAAAAAAAACAACTTTGTTTCATAGTCTATTTCTTGATGCCAAGATAGATTAATTCAGCTATTCACAGCTCAGGGTGCTTTCAATGGTCTTTTCATTCATACTGTGTAGTTATAGTGTACACAGTTCTCCTGGTTTTGATTTTATGCAAGTCCTCCTACACTTCTCTGAATTCATCAAATTCCTCATTTGTTACTACATACTACTATTTCATTATGTTTATGTACCATAGACATTGCAACAGGATTACACATAATAATAATAATCAAACCCTGAGTAACATGGCCATCCATGGCAAAGTTTATTGGACTCAAGTTTTTCTTTTCCTTTGAGGAAGTTAGGTAATGCAGTGGGTAGAGTGTTATACCTGGAGACAGGAAGACCTGAGTTCAAATCCAGATTTACCAGTGACCCTTGGCAAGTCATTTAACCTTTCTGCACCTCAGTTTCCTCATCTGTAAAATAGGGATAACTATAGCACCTTTCTCTGGGTTGTTATAAGGATCAAAGGAGATATTTGCAAAGTGCACCACAAACTTTAAAATGATAAATAAAAGCCATATGCTTCACAACAAAAGTCCCATTTAATTCAACACAGTTTCAGAGATGCAGGGATAGAAGGACAATTGAAAGTGGTCAGAAAGGGTTACTCATAGTAATTTCCTTTAAAAAAAATACTTCCTTTCTTTTCTTTTCAATATTCAGAATTAATGTTCTATTAATTTTGGCTCAACGAAGAGTAATCATGCAGATACTATAACCTTGGTTCATTGTTGAGCTCTCTCCTTGCAGGGTGAGAGTATAAAGGGACACTGATACATTTGTACCTTTTGGGAGCAGAGGAAGGACAGATGGAGTAGAGGATGGGAAATTAGGTGGCACAGTGGATAGAGTCCAGGGTCTGAAGTCAGGAACACTCCTCCTCCTGAGTTCAATTCTGGCCTGAGACATTCACTAGCCATGTGACCCTGGGCAAGACAAGGCTTAATCTTGTTTTTTCTCAGTTCTTTATTTATAAAATGAGCTGAAGAGCAAAATGGCAAATCACTACGGTATTTTTGCCAAGAAATTCCTAAATGGGATCATGAAGGGTCAGACATTACTGGATTGACTCAATAATAATAAAAGGGAGAGTAGAAGGAAACATAGAGGGAGTCTAAATGCAAAGAGAAATCACTTGCATGGCAGTAAACAATTTCCTATCCCAAGCTGTGGCAAAAATCCAAAAGCTATTTAAAAAAAAAATTCTTCCTTGGAATAGACAAAAGCTTTTCTTTTGGGTAAGCCTCTTTTGGCGTATTGTATGGCTTGGCAAGGAGAAGGTGTAGGAGATAAGAATGAAAGGGGATGGAAGTAAGTGAGAGATGAAATAAGACAGAGTAGGCCCTTTTTTTCCATAAGGAGTAGGGACAACTAGACAGAAAAAGTCAGTGTCTGATAAATCAAAAGGTGAAGTCTTTAGGTAATAAAGGGAGTAAAATCCTTAAAGGTAACTTTTTTTTTTCCTTTTCTGATTTGTGATTGGTCCATCTATGGTATATAGTATTTGTAGTTCATAAAGCTCTCCATATCCTTTTCTTTACTGACAAATGCAAAAGAATGTTAGCTCCATTCCTTAGAAACCAGTTGTGGTCAATCTCCAGCCCTTGAGGAATTAACCAGCTCTAATTGGAATGTCATAGATATATCCCAAATCACAACAAAAGACAATCAAATTTCTATGTGACAGGCCTGGTACATGCTATTGTTTTGATACCATTAAATTTTTACTAGGTAAGTTCCTTGTAAGTGCCACATACATTTCTTTTCCTTAAGTCTTAAATAGAACAGATAGGAAATTTGTAGCAAAATAATGAAAATTATTTTCTTCTCAGATTGGAGGTAGGTGGGCATAGGCTGTTAATTCACTTCCATCTATAGCAATTTTAAAAAGAATTTATCTAATCTAAATCACAACATCCTCTTAAATCAGACTTACATTTTTCACAGGCCATCCAAAATCCTTTGGCTTGCTTCAGGCCTGCTCTAAATGCTTAGTTAGTTATAAACAGACCAGCTTTATTCTGTTTGCAAGAGAGGTAGTGTGGGGTAGTGCATAGAAAGCTAGCCTCAGACTCAGGAAAACAAGGATCTAAGTTCTTCCTCTAAGACAGCAGTTCTCAACCTGTGGGTCATGACCCCTTTGAGGGTTCAACAATCCTTTCATACGGGTGACCGGGTTCACCTCAAACCATGAAAACACATATTTCTGCTGGTCTAAGGAACCAAGACACCGCTCCTCTATACATCTTCAGGTGGGTCCGCCCACATGCAGATGTGCACACATACTAGTATTAAAGGGTTGCGGCATTAGGAAAGTTGAGAACCACTGCTCTAAGACAAACTAGTTACCTAACCCTGGATAAGTGACACCTTCTCTGTGCTAGAGGCAAATCATTAGCAATGTAAAATTGTAGAGATATTACTGATATGTATTGGTAGAAAGAATTTTCATACTGGAAGCTCCCTGTATCAATGAAATCACTGGTCTGGTGCAAATGTGTAATGTACTTCTTCTAAGTCCTATACCAATGTTTCATCATGACCCAGCATTGTGACAACCAGCTCTTGACAGGACTATTAACAGATTGAAACCTCTTGTCAGGACTTACAAGGCAAGAAATGCTTCAGTGTGGAGGTTGGTCTAGCACCCTAATTTATATTTAAAAATAAGGATCTAGATAAATTCCCTAAAAATGCTAGTTGATTGAATATTTCTACCTCCACATTCTTACTCAATCTTGCTTTTTCTTCTCAATGTAGCCCTAAGGAATTTACTCTGCGTTTAAATGAACTTGAATTTATTAAATATAATGTTCATCAGAACACTAGCCTAGCAATGCTTGGAGAGCTCCATTACCCTAAAGCTGGCTACCAAATGGTGTCTTCTGGCTTTATTAACTAATGGAACATTATACTTGGATATGTCAAGCTTATGACTGAATTGTGCTGGGGAAGAGAGAACCTACATTGATGAATCTGTAAACCTTGTGAAGTATATCAAACAACAAGCATTTATCAAGTGCCTACTATGTGCCTGATGGCACTAATTAGGTCTAATAATCCCTAGTTGCAAGCAGGTTATACTTAATGGAATATGTGTGTGTATAAATATATACATATATATATGTATATACACATGCACACACCCATATATGTTTATATAAACATACATACATATATGTTTATATAAACATATATACATACACACATATATATATACACATGTCTGAATATATATATATATATATATATATATATATGTATATTTATATACACATAAACACACAGACACGTGCCCCGGCTTGTGTACACACACACACACACACACACACACACACACACACACACACACAGAATATAGTGATTTCCCAGTCCACCAAACAAAGGACTTTTGGGGTAGCTCAAAAAGGCCATGGCAGGAAAGCTGTCATGCTGTCAGAATAAGACCCGCAGTGAAGGACCCACAGTCTCTTTGCCTTTGGGTTGGAAGTTTGAATTTCAACTTGCTTCCCTCCTATTCTGCAAGAGTCTACTCTTCCCCTGAATATCTGAGCTCAAGTTCCTGGCTCTCATCCGTCAGTGACTGGTCGGTCCTGCTAGACTCAAATAAAAACTCTAGAAAAAAAAATCCTAGAAAAGGTAGTTGATGATGCAGTAGAGAGAATGCTGAGTTTAGAGTCAGGGAGCACCGAGTTCAAATTTGATTTCAGATACTTACTAGCTGTGTGACCTTGAGCAAGTTACTTAACCTCTATTTACCTCAATTTCCACAAACTTAAAGTAGGAGATAATAACGGCATCTGCCTCATAGGGTTGTTGTGAAGGTCAAATGAGATAATATTTATAAAAGTGCTTAGCACAGTGCCTAGCTGTTGTATGGTGTAGTAGGTGTTGTATAAATTTTCTCTTACCTCTCCATTAGATTTTATTAGTTTGTGGGTGTTGTATAAATTTTCTCTTACCTCTCCATTAGATTTTATTAGTTTGTGGGAAGATACTTTATTCACTCTAGGTCTCAAGTAGTATACCTAATTTCACCCAGGTCCCAGGCAGCAGACCTGACCTATTTCTGTCATTCAGGCATTACTTTTTTTCTCTCATCAATGAAACAAAATATTTTTACTGTCTTATTACTAGCTCCATGTTTCCTTGCACTATACTTAGATTATTCTGAACCTTTATCTGACTAAATTAAGACAGTATATGGTGCTGATGATGAGAAAGGACTTCATTATACACCTAGCAAAACCAATAACTTCTAATTGAAGATTTTAAAAAATATATAAAAATATACTTAATACCAATTTTAAATAGTAATAGTGTCTATTCTCACCACTAAATGATTAAGAGATTAATTAAGAGGAATACAATAATTTTTATTGCCTGGGGGAGAGGAGTCAGGCTCTATTGCCTTATGGTGGTACGTTCATAAAAGCATAGTTCTTTATCTAGATTATACGAAAAAGAAAATAGGTATGGTTATTTGAGCTTGATCAAAAATACTTATTGCTCTGCTTGTGGAAATTAGCCAAGGTACTCAAGGGATTAATAAATTAGAAAGAGGTTGTAGTTACCTGAATACTGCTGACACAAACATTCAGGCAGCTGATAGATGAAGTGAGTGTCCTTGTCTCCCTGCCAAGGACGCTGGTATATTGCTTTAACTGTTGCTCTTGTTTTGGTTTGCTCTAGTCTGTATTTTAGTTCTGGCTGCAGTGGTGAGTAGAGGTAGAGGACCTTTGAGTTGCAGCCATGCAATTTCCATCTTTTCCTCTCACCAACCTGTACAGCTCCTGCTGCTATTTAGGAAAAGGGCTAATTTGAGTTTCTCCTCCTCTTTTCTCTCCCAATTGCCTCCTGGTGGAGGTACTAATGAGTGGTGATATGGCCAAAAGGTGGCCAAAATGATGAAGGAGAAAGAAAACATATGAGCAATGCAATTTCCAAAGTGGTTATGACCCCAGGATGGCCCAGAGAGGACTTTGTCATCTTTTGTGCAGTTCACAGCACAAAAAAGAAATAAATGCGAAGAGAGAAAGCAGAGGAAGAAAAAAAGAATACCATCTGGTCAGATGAAGAGAGCATGATGTTGCATTCATTAGTTGGGGCTAAGTTGATTAATAATATAAAGGTGGAAGAGGTGAGGATAATTTTAATAGACTTTACTTAGTGTTACCAAATGTACTTCAAAAGATAGATGAATAAAAATTTGATATGATTTTAAGACAATATTCCTTTTGAAATATTCCTTAAAAGCCAAGATTTCAAAATTACACAAAACATGGTATGTAATGCCATTCATGCTCATAGGTTTATAAAAGTTTTTGGGTCAGCACTAGTAAGATTTCCTCAGTGACTACTTATGGTGTTCAGCTTTCTTGGCAAGTATAACATGAAAGAAAGGTTGAACAGTATCCTTTAGATGACTAATACCTAAAGGATACTTTAATGATGTTTCTCTTTTCCACTCATTTGGTAAAAGGTTACATTTATGAAGAATACATGGCTTTTTTGTAATACACTGTTTACATCATTACAGCCCAAATTATATAGCAATACACATTTAGATATCACCATTATTCACATTGCAACATGCTAATTCCCTATTACTGAGGATTTTCTAATACTGAAAGCATAGTTACCCTAATCCTGAAAAAAAAAAAGCAAAGTGTGACCTGGTGGTTTTAGATGGACATACTTTATCCTGAATTTCATTCAGATGTCACTTACCTCACTCACCTAATAATAGCTTTGAATACGTGGAGAATGGACTGAAGAGTTTGGGAGTTACGCTAAAAGCCTGGAGGATTTGAGTTGAAGTATATTCTCTGACTGTGTGATTTTGGACAAATCATTTAATATCTCAGTGTTCTGGGTTAATTTGGAGATTCTAAGCTGCAGAAAGGGTCCAGACCTGCATGATTAAAGGAAATGTTCTCCCCTGGGAATTCCCTACACTAACAACATCACAAGAACCATCCCTAGCCTTCCATGAAGTCTTCAAGTAGACAATTTTAGAACATCCCAATCCTTTAAACAAAATGCAGCTTCTGATACCCACAATCACAGAAGATATACTATTATTTATAATGAGAGCAATGTTTTTTTTTTAATTAAGAAAGCATGTTTCATTTTGTTTTCAAGAATTCCATCCAAATAGGAAACATTTACAGTAGAGTACATGTGATACTAAAAGGTCAACTAACATTGTTTCTGGCATTCCTATTTATAAATGTGTATGTGTAATGTCAAGTCTAAAAAATAGCAGTATTGTGCTAGGAAGACTGTAAGCCAGAATAGCATTTATTTCAATAACATTCTCATTGAAAAATATTTTGTGCTATTTAGAATGACACAGTAACTTCATTGATCAAAATAGCATGCTTCTACTAACTTATTTCAAGATGAAATATAGTGCTATGTAAATTCCTTCTGAAATGGTGTTAACATAAATTAATTATAAAGTGCATGTTCAAATATATTTGTACCATTGCATAGAATGAAAATTCATTCATAAAATATATGCATACATATAGATGTGAGTATATATATATATATATATATATATATGTGTGTGTGTGTGTGTGTGTGTATTACACACAGATGCATGCACATGTATGTTTTATTATGTATATTCCAGTACAAATCAACATGTTATTTGTATTCATTTTGAGTTCAATACATTAAGGCTCTTTGATTTCATGAATGTGAAAACTCTTTCCATCAATTAAGTTATCGATCTATCTATATCTTAGATAAATCTTAGTGACTTGTCTGAGGCTCAAGAAAGTTGTGACTTCCAGGACCAGTGACCTGGTAAGTGTCAGAGGCAGGATCTGAATTCCAGTCTTCCCCTCTGCATACAATTGTATCCACCCTGCCATACTGCCTTGTAAGAAGATAAATATTTTCAAATTTTTAAGTGTGAAGTTGGACTGTGGATAGTGTAATGATTTGAGGCATTCTGGGAGGAGCCAAACTTCCTTGGTTCTACCATGAAGGATTCTGTGTGCTGGCTAAAATATACAACCATTTCCTGTAATTCAGATAAGAAAATATGTGCTCAGTATACATTTGTTGCATGAATGAGGAACTAATCCATTTTAATAGCTAAAGTTTGTCTACAGGGGCATAACATAATGGTGAGACTGAGGGTCATTTCCTACAAGAAATAGTTAGAAGACCTGGAGATGTTGAGCCTGGTGAATAACTACATTTCAGGAGAATGTTATAACTATCTCCAATCATTTGAAGGGCTAACAGGTAATAAAGTGATTAGAATAATTTTGTTTATCCCCATGAAATAAATGAAGACAAATATGTAAAAATGACAGACATAATTTATACCTAATTCATCAGAAAACTATAATTCAAACTACCAATCGATTCCTGTTGTCCACAAGTAAAATGGTCTGGTTTGAGAGGTAGAGAATTATTGATGACTTACCATCTTTAAGAAGAAGTTGGACAAAAAACTTGCCCTTTATCTTAGAGAGAGGATGTTTGTTCAGATGAAAGTTGGACTAGGTGGCCTCTGCAGTCAGTCCTTCCTGACTCTGAGATTCTGAGTTTTAGCTCAGCAATGAAGGCATATATTTTTCCATGTCCCTCTTTCCAACCAAGAATAAGCCTCTCTTGGTTATTTATGCTTATTATCACTCTTTGACATTCTCCAGAAAGTCTTTAGTGTGAAATCTCAGGTTACTTTACTTCACCACTCTTTAAAAATAAGATATTTATTTCAACTTTGATTTGTTCTCACAGCTGATTTTGCTATATTTCTACATGTTCATCTGCTTCATGTATGCATTCTCTGTCCAACTACATTGTCAAGACTGTCAGGGTACAAAGCCTTTCTTTTATCTCTTCTACTAAGCCTTAGAGAGCAATCTGCACAGTAGATATTCGATGTCGTAGACCCATGGCCTGACTGAAGACAGAGGGAAAATGGGGGCTGGGAGGATGGGGCTCAGGGAGGAGGAGAAACAATGAGGAAGAGAGGGATAACAAAGGGGGAAAGAAACATTTTTGGACATAGAAGTTTATAATTTCCATGTCAAGTCCTTTTCATATAATTAGTTATAAAAAAAAATCAGCTTTTGCTTGAGAACATACTACAGGCTTTGGACAAAAGGCCTGTTAAGTGAAGGAAAGAGGATGTTTCCCACTAAAATATAGAGCCAAAACATAAAACACAATTAGCCATAAAGTGATTGTAAGAATACAAACTGTGATTAGTAGCAGGCACACTGTGACTCATACTGTCACTGTTCTATTGTAGCAAAGCATAGCATACTAGTATTTTCTTATAGGATCATAGATCAATAGCTAATTGAAGATCTGTATTCTGATGTTAGAGGGCTCTTTCATATACAAGACTACATTCACAGAGACATAGTATTCAATGAAGGGGAGAGGAAATGGTGGAAAAGGTATATTGATTTACTATGGCTTACTGTGAGGCCTTTGAATGGTCTCAGTTGTAGACATTACTGCTAAAATGACTTTGATGAACTACCTTCACTGATATTTGAGGGTGAACATCTGTCAAATTGATGGGACTTTGGCTGGCTCATTAGCTGATGCTGAATTATAGCAGTGAAAAATTTTTATTTACAATTTACTTTTAGCCCACTTTAAAAAGTGTCTGCATAACAAGAAGAGACAAATAAAAAAACAGTTTCAAAGAAGCAAGAATCCAAGGAACAAAAGATTTAGAGAGATAAAAAGAAGAGAAATATTTTAGGAACCAGTTCACAAATTTGATTTTTTTTTAATAACTGGAAGACTTAGAATAGGACTAAAATGAAATAAACCTGATTGATGACAAGTATCAATTTTGATCTTAATGGCTTTGTTGGAGACAAATGTCCACTCTATTTTATGCTATAATAGGCTTTGTGAGAATAACTTAAATCAATACTACTTATGTATCAGTTCTTTACTCCCTAAACAATTTGGCTGTGCTGATAGGTTTCTTTCAATTGTGGGGAGGAAGTTAAATTCATTAAAAAAAATATGTATGCCCTGACCCTCCCCCCCTCAAAAAAGGGCAAATAATTGGTATGATTGGAGTTTTCATGTTTTTAACTGTTTCAGCATTTAGTAACCTAGCCGTTTTTCTTTTTTGGTTATTTTTTTTTGCAACTTTCAGTCAGTAATAATCAGGAATTCTGCCTGAGTAAATTCATTGGGACTAGAGGAGGGGGAGAGATGAAGAGGATGATGCTTGCAAACTAAACACCAGCCAAGTCCAAACTTCAGTAGAGGATATTACAATATGAATCAATATATAATATCTAAGTTCCCCAAAACTGAGAACATTAATAATCTTCACAACTTTACACATACATATATTTTAAATGGGCATGCTGTTGCCCTCCCCCAAATTAATTTACCTCAGGAAGAACAATGGGCACATAGTGAACCTCACCTGAGAGCTATCATTGCAACAGGACTTTCATTTGGAAGAGAAAATGAAGATGGCTTGGAACAGGGCAATGGATGGAGTGGGTGTGGCAGTATGAAGCTGAAATTATAGCCCTCTGCATGTCAGAGCATGGGGACTGAGTGACCTGTCCTAGTTACTATCTACTATGAGTTTTCATGGCAATGTTATCATTTCAGTCCTGTATAAACATGTATAAAAAGGCTCATCAACCATTGTTTGCTCATCAAACTATGATCATCCAGAAATGATTAATGACAAAGATTGTTTTAACTCAAATTCACTTATGGATGGAAAAAAAAAAAACTACTAGATTATCGTTTCAAATATACATGTTGTAAAAGAAGAAAAGGATGATAAATATTTCCCATTTAAAAGGAGACCTAGACAGGGAAATCTAACAAAGTTGAGAAATTTGAAATAGGGACTAGCATTAATCCATGGGGAAATACTTGGTGTACACAAACTCATCTATGAGTTTCAAATTTCCTTGAAAAGCCTAACATATCTAAGTACATATTAATACCCAGGCATATTTCAGACTTGCTTAGTATGCTCTTGGGTTTTGTTTAACCAACATTATTTTCAAAGTTGAATATATGCCAAGAAAAAAGATTCCCGCTAGAGGAAATTATTGAAATTCTGAGCCAATTTGTCACATAGATCAGAAGTACCCATGTGTATCAGCAAGCACCCTAGCATACCTAGGGTGGCTACTAGCACAGGTTCTTAGATCTGCTTTTCTAAAGGAAAGCAACTCAAAATGGGTTAACAATCTTACTTTAATCAAACAAATATCACTTACCTAGTTCAGGGGGAAAAGTCAGCACCCTGAACTTCAGACAATACAAACAGAAGTT
>CM053588.1:227777168-227790149 GCA_028646515.1 Pseudochirops corinnae
GAGGAAAACTTCCAGTACATGAATATAAATATTTATGGTTTTTACTGGTTTTCTTGCCTTCTCATTTGGCATAGGAGGAGGATGGGAAGAGAGGGATGAATATAAAGGCATATGAACTTTAAAAAGAAAGAAAGTTTTATAAAGAAAATTGAAGGAAATGTCTACAAACTACCCAATCATATCTATTAATAAGAATTCTGTTTACTTTGGGATATCCAGGAGATCAGTCTCCTTACATTTGTAAGATTTATATGATAAAATTAGATGCAAATAGATCTAACCCTAAACAGAACACTGATGTAATTGTACATTTTTCTTATCAAGAGCTGTAAGGAAATCAGCAATAAGTAGGAGGTACACTCCCTTCTTCCCCTTTCAGTGGCTTATCTCCTTATTCACCATCCTGATAGTATCACTGCAATTCTAACTTAGTTCCAGTCTTGTTCCTCATTCATATTTGATTATATCCTAGACATTTATCTCATGATAGTTTATATTACAGTTATTTATATTTGTATTTTTTGAATGCCAGTCACATGCAATGTACTAGATGTTGGGGATACAAAGGTAAAAAGAAATAAATGTTGCATATTTGAATCATATTTCACTCTTGGATATCATAAGGTCCTTGAGAACATGAAGCCAGGGTTCCTTTATTTCCCCCATGCTTCTTATCTTAGAACCTAACAACAAACACATTAAGAAGGTATCCACTTTTTTGTGTGTCATAAACTCCTTAGACAACATGGAGAAGCCAATGAACTCCTCACAATAATGTAGTTAAATGCAGAAAATAAAGTGCATGGAGTTATGTTGGGAACCAATTATGCTAAAATATAGTTATTGAAACATTACTTTTAAAAATTCCCAAATTTAGGTTAAAAGATTCTGCACTAAGAGAATAATGTATCTTCTTTCATATTGTTGTTATCAGTATAGTAGGACTTTTATTCCTCCAACTACATTATAAATTCTTTAAAAACAATACAAGAATTGTGCCTTGTTTTAATCTCCATGCTCCTAGCATCTAGAAGGAATTTAGGGATAGGAACACTGACTTGACATATTTTTTGTTTGTTATTTTTTTATAGAGAGATTTATAAATGAAAATACTTATCTCTTTTTCTGCAAATTAGAATCTTAGAAGTTATCCAGAACATTGAGAAGATAAGTGATTTTTTTCAGGATTCTGGAAACAGAATGTATCAGAGCCAGGACTTGAACTGAAAGCTTCTGGATTTCAATGCCAACTCTCTAGCCAACACTCCATATTGACTTTAGAGTAGAAAAAAGACAAAAACATATTTTGGCCCCAGGGTGGCCCTGACCAGCAGTGGCTAGAGCTGATTTCTGGAGAGTGGATCACCAGCAGCTGTAGCTGTTTCCAGAAATATCAATCCATAAATGTCAAAGACAAAGTAAAGGGTCAGTGGAACTCTGTTGGAACCAAGGGGGATGGAGTGTGGTCAGGCCTCTGCCCCTGGAATGTCAAGCAGAGGAGGCACCATGGCTGACAGCCATGCAGCCAACTTCACAGAGCTCCTTGCCTGCAGATTATAGGAGAGCCAAGCAAACATTCAGAGGTTAATTGCTCTTGCTTTAACTTGCCTGGATCTGGATTGTGGTCTTGGGTGGTGTTCCTGAGGTGTGAACCAGTAAAAAGTGAGCCAGAAGTAAGTGGTGGCTGTAGAAAGTGTACCCAACTAAAAGTTCCAGCAGCTGCAAAAACCCCAGCAATTTGCGACAAAGTTCTCCTGTCTGGAAGCAGAGTTCTACTGTGGCAAATAGCTCTAAAGTCAAGTAATTGACTGGCAACGTGAGAAAGCAAAGGAAGCAAAGCAAGCACAGGAATCCAACTTTAGATTCCTTTTTTTTGGGGACAAAAAGGATCTAAGCATGGAACGGGAGGAAGACAACACAGTCAGAACTTATGCGCCAAAAGCTTCCAAGGAAAATATGAATTGCTTACAGGCCCTGGAGGAGCTCAAGAAGGATTTTGACAACCAAGTAAGAAAAGTAGAGGAAAAACTGGAAAAAGAAATGAGAATGATGCAAGAATATCATGAAAAGAGAGTCAACAAACTGATGGAAGAAAATAACACCTTAACAGATAGACTAACTCAAATGGCAAAAGAGGCTCAAAAGGCAAGGGACGAGAAGAATGACTTAAAAAGCCAAATTTGCCACATGGAAAAAGAATCTCAAAAGTTCACAGAAGGGAACAATTCCTTCAAAATTAGAGTGGAGTAAATGGAAGCAAATGATGTTATGAGACAACAAGATATTATTAAACAGATTCAAACAAATGAAAAAATAGACAGCTCTGTGAAATATCTCATTAAAAAAAAACTGACCTAAAAAAATAGATCCAGGAGAGACAATTTAAAAATTATTGGACATCCTGAAAGCCATGATGAAAAAAGAACCTAGATCATCCTTCAAGAAATTCTCAAGGATAATTGCCCTGATATTTTAGAACCAAAGGGCAAAATATAATTTGAAAGAATTCACTGTTCACCTCTTGAAAAAAGATCCCCAAAAGAAAACTCCTGGGAATATTATAGCCAGGTTTCAAAGTTCTCATATCAAGGAAAAATATTACAAGCAGACAAGAAGAAACAATTTGAATATGGTGGAAACACAATCAGGATAAGACAAGATCTATCACCTTGTATATTAAGGGATTGAAGGCCTTGGAATGTGATATTCCAGAGATCAACGGAGCTAGGATTAAAACCAAGAATTTGGTTTTAAAACCAAAGATTTTAAAAATCTTTAAAGATTTTAAAGACTTTAAAACCAAGAATTAAAACTGAGTATAATGTTTCAGGGGAAAATATGATCATTCAATGGAACAGAGAACTTTCAAGCATTCTTGATGGAAAAACCAGAGCTGAATAAAAAAGTTTGACATTCAAATTCAAGAAGCATGAGAAGGTAAACAAGGAAAAGAAATTATAAGAAACTTATCAAAGTTGAACTATTTACATGCCTACATGGAAAAACAATAATTGTAACTTAAGAAACTTTTCTCAGTATGAGGATAGTTGAAGGGAATATATATGTATGTGTATACATACTTATATATGTCTATATAGGATGATATATGTGCATATGAATACATATGGGAGTGTGTGTATAAATGTGTACAGGTATACATAGACAGAGGGCACAGGACCAATTGAATAGGAAGGGATGATATTTGAAAGGTGAAATTGAGAGGTGAGAGAGGAATATAATGAGAGGAGATGGGAAGAGACTGAATGGGGTAAATTATCTCATATGGAAGAGGCAAGGGTAAACTGTTACAATGGAGTAGAAGAACAGGAAGGCAAAAAGAAATGAGTCAATCTTACTCTCACTGAATTTGGCTTAGGGATGTAATGACATACCCACTAAATTGGTTATCTTGCCCTATAGGAGAGTAGGGAGAAGGAGATAAGAGGGGTGATAATGTAGGGGAGGGCAGGTTGGAGGGGGTAGCTAAAAGCACACACTTTTGTAAAGGGCGGGGTCAAAGTAGAGAGTAGAATAAGTGTGGGGCAAGATAGGATGGAGGGAAATACAGTTAGTCTTTCACATATATCCATTATGGAGATTTTTTTGTAACTACACATGTACAACCTATATTGAATTGTTTATCTTCCCAGTAAGGGTGGATGATGAAGGGTGAAGGAAAGAATCTGGAATTCAAAGTTTTAAAATCCAATGTTAAAAAGTATTATTATTATTATTATTATTATTATTATTATCATTATAGTTATTATTATTTTTACATGGAACTGGGAAATAAGGTACACGGGCACTGGGGTATGGAGATCCATCTTGCCCTACCAGAAAGTCAGATAGGGTATGGGGGAATATATAGGAGAGAGCAGATTGCAGGAGGGGGTACACAGTGGGATCACTGTTTTGGGGTGGTGAATATGGGAAAAATAGGGAGAAAATTTGTAACTCAAAATCTTGTGGAAATGAATTATGTAAACTAAAAATAAACATAAAATTTAATAAAAAAGAAAGAAAAACAAAACCACAAGTAACTCTAATACAAATTATAAATATATTGGAAAGATACAAATATGTATTTCTGAACAAAGTAGTTTATTGTTTAATATTCAGTATTTGTATCTTATCTCCCTTCAAATATTAACCTCCCCAATGGGATTATAACCAATCTGAAACAGGGACTACACATCATTTCGTTATTTTGTTATCAAATTCTAATGTTTTACATTAGACATCTGATTAATTAAATCAATATCTGAATATGTTTTTCAACTGTCAATAAGGCCCTAAAACATAAATATCATCTTAATTGGAAACTGTGCCTGATCCCCAAAATGACTTAAGTCTTTTGTCATTCCCCAATTTTAGTCTTCATCGTAAAAGGAAATCATAAAGATAAAAATAACTATTGACCATTTACTTCTCTATAAAATCTTACTGTCATCAGAATTTCCATTCTGACAAGAAAGACAACCTTTATGAAAAAGACATGTTAAAAAAAAAAGCTCAGAGAAAAAACGGGGAGAAATGGCTGTTAAAAAAGTTACTTGTTATTCAGACAGTTTTAATGTAAGTACTCTGGCACTCTGTGGTATGAAAGCTGTGAAACATTCCCTGATGATCATATGAATAAAAAATATCAATCAGTTTAAAATCATAGGAAAGGAATCAGAAGAGAATAGAATGGGAAGGCCAAGCAACTCAGAAAGTAAAGAAAACCATCTAACTTGGGGAGTCTAGTCAGCCTAAACTTACTGAACTCTGACAAATCAGTTGAATTTTACTAAAACTGCTCTGAAAAAGATTATAGTTGGTGACTCCTCACTAAAAGAAAAAAAAATCTGCCAGGTAAATTAAAACGCATTGCTTTACATAGATGCATATACTATTATAAAGCAAATTCCACAGTCCAATAAACACATAAATATATATAGTCTTATAGGATATATAGATACATATTATGTAATAGATACATAACAATTAGATAGATATGCATGTATATACACATAAATATATGTGATAATGAGTATTTCCTTTGTCATAACTGATTTTGGCAGGATATTCCCTTATATGTATTAGGTACACATTTAAAAAAATAATTCATTTTTAATTTATTTTTTATTTAGACTCAATTTTCTCTGTTGGGAAACTCTCAGAATAAGAAGATACCGATATGGAAAATTATCCACAATGCAGATTGGCAACTTCTTGAAAATTCATAGTATTAGGTAATTTCTTGGAGCACCAAAAGATGAACTTGCCCGGGGATATACAGTAGTATATGTCACAGAAAGGACATGACTCCAAGACAAGTTGTCTGTCTACTATGACATGCTGTCTCTTTGGTGTTCAATAAATTGTTCATTATTTTTGTTGAAGTTGATAATACTTAGGGAATATTTAAAGACAGTTAAAAAACTCTTGGCCAAATTTTTCATCATAGTCACTACATACCAAATGTGAAGTTATTCTAAGCATGTTTAAGATGACTTTTTCTTAATGCTTCCTTCCCTCAAGGAGCCTAATGATCTATAAAATACATTTTCTCAAACTCTGTGACTTTACATAACCGATATATTAAGGCAGACATGGTAGAGTAAGGGAAATATATGACTTGCACAATGTGTTTTTTTTTAATTTTATTTGCAGAGCAATGCAGGTTACAGCTTTTTGGGAAAGCATTATTCATTCTTCTCTTGAAGTCCTAAAAATAAGTGAGTGATACCAAGGCAAAGAGTGCCAGAAATGCCATGTTAATGGTCCCTTAGTGATCTCTAAGAAACTTCTGGTCTGAGAAAGGGGTCTTCAAATCAGTGATTTATGTAATTCTGACCTTACATCTTCTATATAGAAACATTAGGCTTTTTGGTTTCCCTAAATATATGCCATATGTATTCAGTAGGTCAACAAGCATTTTTAAAGCATTATATGGAAGACAGTCTGATAGGCACTGGGAATATATATTTAAGCAAAACAAGCAAATTTCAAAAAAACACCATACATCTGTATCCTCAAAAAGTTTACATTCTAATAGAGAAAGATGAAATGTAAAAACAAACAGGGGAGGGGAGAAAGTTTAGGGCATGGTAGAAAAAAAGAAGTCTAGAAAATCAGGAGAGAAGAATAGCTGAATCAAGGAATGAATATATCTGACATGTGCCTTTCTTTAAAAAAGGAAGATCTGGGAGGAAATGACCAATAAGAGTAAAGATCCACAGGAGAGGAGGGATTTTCCACTTCTAACAAGGGTCAGGAAGAGAAGGGATTTTATAGGGTGAAAAGGTTGCTGGAAAATGGTGAAGTAAGAAATCCAAAGTATCAGGAATCAGGCCCAGAGAGAAAAAGGATTGAAAAGTCCCAGAAAAGCGCACAGAATTAGCTGTTGAAAGAAATAATTTCTTCACTGGGTGATTTCAATAAATTCTGTCCTTTTAGGAATCTACTACCTCTCACATCCAACAAGAAATGATGCATGACCAAGTATAGAGCCAGAAGCTAATTTATCTGAATTCATATTCCTGATTTTTCTTAATGGTCCCTAATAAAATGAGAAGGATTTAAAATGAAAAAAATGATATTTTCCCTGTTACTTGAAACATTTAAATTATTTATGTACTAAATGCCCCTTGGATTACCTATTATTAGATTACTGATTCTAAACAACTCATGTTATAGATATGAAAAATGTGTCCCAGAAATGGAGAGTTTTTGCCTCCCAGGGAGGAGAAAGAAGGAAAGACAAGATTTGAACCTAGACATTTTATGTCCAAATCCATCATGAGGAGCCTGGTTTATCTTCACTTTTGACCTGCTGGTAGTAATACAAGGCAGAGGCTTGGCAGGACAAGACTGATTAGAATATAATAAGGCAAGACATTAAGAAGGTTGTGTAGTTCATCATGGAAGGGTTCATCAAGGGATCAAGATGAGGAAGAAAGAAGGGTGTAGCCAGTGCAGAGATGGTCTGAGAATAAACTAATCATTGTGGGGAATGGAGGCAATTAGGAAAAAAGAACAGGTTTAAAGGATGAAAATTGTAGGGAGGGGTAGGTAAACAACATGAGATCAGATAAAAGGATTTCAAAATTTGTGAACATGAAGGTTATGTGAGATAGTGATTTAAAGGGTATGACCATGAGGTGGAGTAGGTCATGGAATATTAATTAGTTGAGGAACTGAAGTGAGAATGTTTGAAGGCATATGAATATATATGTTCAAGTACCTTAGTATGATAGTAGGAGTTTAGGAAGAGAAACAACTGTTAGGCACTACACTTTTTGAATTCATTATACATACATGCATGCACATATACAGACATGCACAAAGTACACAGACATGGTAATTTAAGAGGGAAGTTATGAGTACCTGAAAGCATCAGAAAAGATCTCATCTTAAAGAAAGAGAGAGTGTATACAAGTAAGGTAGGGAGAAAAGGTACTATAAGCACGAGAGACAGTCAGTGACAGTGGTGTTTTCAATGGATTGGAGTAATGGGAGAAAAGACAGAAATCAATTAGGGAACTGTTGTAATGATACAGCTGAGAGGTGATAAGGTGAACCCTAGTCATCCAGGCAGGATGAAATTCAGGAGAGGTAAAGGCATGAAAACCCAAAAGAGAGAAAATCAAGAGGATTGTTGTCTCAATGAGTCATAGAGTTCTATTCCTCTTTAAAGGGAGCCTATTAGTTGATTAACATTTACTCAATTTAATAAATGCTGTTCCCTTAAATTCTCTCTTGAGGTTCAGTGTGCTAGATCTTCAGGGTCCTTCATGGCATGTTAGCTTGAGGTGCTGAGAAACTAAAGATCATAAGAAGTGTCCAAATTTGAGTGCTTCACTCTGATTGTTTGTTGCTGTTGAGTACTACCACTGTCTAGTACTTCCAAGATTCCATTTTGCAATTTTCTTAAGACTTTGGAGCTTTCTTTGGAGATCTAGCCCTACTCTTTCTGCTTTTGGACACAGACTCTTGAAGACTACTTATATTTTCTGGTAATCTCTGGTGGCACTGGGATGATATTCTGCTCTTGTACTGTGAGGGGTACCTCTAAACTACAACCCTTAAGCTTTTGGCTGATATTGTATGAATATCAAAGTAAAAGAAATCACTCACTACAGTTTACCACTGGATTTTTAATCATTGTTGTGAACTTTATGGTTTTGGTCTAGTAAGTATATACAAACTAAGGTCTGTCCACTCTTCAGAGAGCTCTTTTACCTGGAAGTCTTATTTAACAATAATATTCCACTACATTCATGTGCTACAATTTGTTTCATCATATTCCTGTTGATAAGCTAGGTGGCACAGTGGATAGAGCACCGAGTCTGGTATCAGAGAATCTGAATTTGAATGTGGTTTCAGACACTTACTAATTATGTGATCCCGAACACATCACTTAACCTTGTTTGACTTAATTTTCTCATCTGTAAAATGAGCTGGAGAAGGAAGTGACAAACCACTCCAGTATCTTTGACAAGAAAACCCTAAATGGGGTGATGAAGACTCAGACATGATGAAATGAACAATGCTTTGTTAATAATCTTTGATACATCACAAAATAAAATAAGTTGGTATGAATCTTTTCATCTGTTTCTGTCTTCAACCTCCTTGGGTTACATCCTTAGGAGTTAAATCTTAGAATTAAAGACTGAACCTTTTTGTTGCCATTTCCCCCCTAGTAAAATTCCATATTGCATTACAGAAGAATTTTATAAGTTCATAGCTATACCAACAGTGACTCTTTCCATCTTTTATCATCTTTGCCACTTTGCAAAGAGGTGTGAAGTGAAACACCAGGATTGTTTTCATTTTCATTTTTCTTATTACTAATTTGTAGAAAAATTTCCATATATAGTTATGGCTAGTTTGTAATTATTCTCTTGGAAATGGATTTGTTTACATCGCTTAATCATTGATCCATTGATTAATGACTCTTGTTTTACATATTTGAAATGAAACCTTGTGTATTCTGGCTATTGTATATTTATCAGATATATTTGATATGAAGGTTATTATTAATTATTATTATTGCTAATTGAGAGTTTCTCTTCTCTTACTGGTTTTATTGATTTTGTTAATTAAAACCTTTAAGTTTCATATAATAAAAAATTAGCTGTTTCATATTTTATGGTCCCCTCTATCATTTGGTTAAGGCTTCTCTGTTTATCCGTGACTGTAAAAGAAAGAGATCTGATCTCATTAACCTCTATTTTCTCCTATATCTATTTTGAGTTTATGGACAATATGTCAAAGACATTGCTTAAATCTAATTACTTTTTAGTTGTTTAACATTTTCTAATTTTTTCTAAGGGTTCTTGTTAAGGAGAGACTTTGCTGAGGAGTTTAGATTGTCTGGATTATCTAACATTAGGTTAAGGAGTTTCTTTCATTGACCTATTTTTCTATCTTAAAAAAAACAACACCAATGCCAAACAGTTTTTATGCCTATTGTTTTATAGCTTGTGGTCTGTTTTCTTACTTCAATTTGACCTTATTTCATTACTTCCTTTATGATTTTATGCTATTATTTAAAATGAATTTGATTTTTTATCTAGGTCTATAAAATACCACTTTGATATTCTGATAACTTTAGCATTAAATATATAAATTGGTTCAAGTAATTTTATCATTTTAGATTTAGAAATATAAATGTAACCTTAAGGGAGAAAACATGTAGGAAAATTTCTGAGAAAGGTAGCTTGTATTCAATGTTAGTTGGCAATAGGAGTAAAAAAACAATGCCTGAAAATTAGATCGGCATCCTCAATAAACATAGTAACCTGATTATAGGTGAAGTAATAACAATCTAATCATTCCATATAATATCATAATCATGTTGTACAATTTGTAAACATGATCATTGCCCCTGATTAAATTCATTAGTATGTTGGAGGCCATTAAAGCATTTGAAGGATACTTGTTTTAATTAATCTTTGGTATTTAATACTGATTGATGTCTCCCAAACTTCAAGAATGGAGCTATAATTTTTTTTTTTTTGTTTTTATTTTCCCCTTTTAAATTAAACTATTATTTTGCCATACCTGGAGGGTTTTCAATTTGACAATGATTTAGGATCATATACTAAGAGCTTTTAGGGATTTTCAAGATCATATAGTCCATACCTTTTATAGCACTCATGTGATGTGGCTATCCTGACAATGTAATACAATATCACCCTACCCTCAGGGTGAGATGACTCTCTCTCTCTCTCTCTCTTTCTCTGTCTCTCTCTCTTTTTCTCTCTCTCTGAATTATCTTACATTCTCCATTTTGCTTTCAAAGCAACTAGCCTAGTTTCTCAGAGATAAATTATTTATCCTTCATATGATTATCCTCAACTCCTCTCAGAGGCCTATGGGCAACACTATTGAAGGGAAATAGACTAACACCACTCATTCTAAGCCTTGAGCACCCACTAATATGATTTTATTATACAACCAGACATCCCCAAGGTAACAAACTATATCAAACTTTTCCAGATATAGACAAACTGCATACTAAATGTGATATTTAGGCAAATAAGCAACTCACAAAAATTATATTAGTAGAGCTTAAACATAAGCATGTACTTAACCACAATGTAAAAAAGAAATAACATCACAAGATAATCCCATACTAAGCAAATGAATAAATAATTAAATACACCACAATGCACAAATAAACTCTAGTCATATTTTCTCACCCATACACTAAGTACCTGAAGGTAAAGGGATAACATACTTACAGGAACCTGGCAAGGAAGCACATGTGAGAGGAAAATCCATGTGCAACTTGCAACTCTGCGCTGGAGGCTTTGCCATCATTAGTCTAGTAAAGAATGCATGTATCTGTTAACTGCTGTTGGTTCTCTCCTCAGAGCTAAATAGATTATCTTCTCATCTACATGCAAATATTAGTAATAATTATAATAATAATAGCATTTACATAGGAGTTGCCGTTTACCAAATACTATGCCAAGCACTTTACAAATATTACCTTATTTGATACTTTCAACAATTCTAGAAGGTATATATTCCTGTTATCCCTATTTTCTATTTGAAGAAACTGAGGTAAACAGCTTAAATGAATTGTCCAAGGTCATAGAGCTAATAAGTTTCTGAGGCTGTATTTGAACATAGGTCTTCCTGACTGCAGGTCCAGTACTCTCTCCATTGAATCACCTAGCTGCCAGGAAAAAAAAAAAAAAGCAAGGATTTCTAAACTTTTTAATGTAAGATCCTGAAAAGAACATTCAGAAACTGTTATTTTTTAATGTGAAGAACAAATGACTTTAAGGCACAGGACAATAAAGCTATTCTGGCTAAGATATCTCTGGGCTATTCCAGCTCAACTGGTTGTTCATTCACTCATATGCTATGCTCTCCAATCTAAACAGAGTTTATACTCTATAGCTCAGATTTAATATCTGGGGAAAAAAAAGCAAATCAGCATAAACAGTTCTTTCTATGTTTTCCTTTCAAATTAGATAGGAAGAAACAGACTGCCCTGAAAGGCACTCACTGAAACTCCAATCTTTGTTTAACTGATTAGTTATCCCTTAACTGAAGCCTTCTGTCAACTCATTATTTTTGCTATTAATAGCCTCAGATAGTTCTAATTTACTAATTTTCTGATCTCCCTACTTATCTTTGATCTTAAATTTTCAAGTTTTTCCCTCTTCAGCTTCTGCCTCCTCTCCCCTGTTCCTCCTATACCATTCTCTTTAAAACGTTGAAGTCAGAGACTCTGGCTCTCGATAGCTCACCTGTTACTTAAAAGGTAAAAATTCCCTAAATTCTCCCTGTGAAATTGATAGTCCTTTTGAAATCGATCTTCAGGCATCTAATGTGTTATATTAGATAAAAAAAAATACTTTAAATGATATATGCAAAAATGCTTAACTAAATTTTGAACATGGTCCTCTAAACCTTTTAATTTTTAAATTACATTTTGTTTATTTTTAGTTTAGCTCATTCATTTCCACTAGATTTTGAGTTATAAATTTTCTCCCCATTTTTCCCATACCCACCACCCCAAAACAGCAATCTCATTGTATACCCTCTCCCCCAAACTGCTCTCTCCTATATCATCCCCTATTCCCCCTCTGACTTTCTGGTAGGGCAAGATGGCTCTCCATATCCCAGTGCTTGTATATCTTATTTCCCAGTTGCATGTAAAAAAATAATATTTAAAAACATTTGATTTTACATTTGAATTCCAGATTCTTTTCCTTCCTCCCTCGTCACCCACTCTTACTGGGAAGATAAGCAATTCAATATAGGTTGTACGTGTGAAGTTATACAAAACATTTCCATAGTGGATTTATTGTGAAAGACTGACTATATTTCCCTCCATCCTATCCCACCCCCCACTTATTCTGTTCTCTACTTTGACCTGTCTCTTTTCAAAAGTGTGGGCTTCTAACAACCCTCCTCCCCAACCTGCCCTCCCCTCCATTATTCCCCCCTCTCATTCCCTTCCCCCCCTACTTTCGTGTAGGGTAAGATACCCAATTTAGTGTGTATATCATTCCCTCTCTAAGCCAAATTCAATGAGAGTAAGGTTGACCCATTCCCTTTTGCCTTCCTTTTCTTCCCTTCCATTGTGAGATTTATCCTTTGCCTCTTCTATATTAGATAATTCACTCCATTCTGTGTCTCCCCATCTCCTCTCATTATATTCCTCTCTCACCTCTCAATTTCACATTTTAAATGCATATGTAACCTCCTATATAGACATATGTGTATGTATACAAACACACACATTTATCTTCCCTTCAACTAATCCTTATAATGAGAAAAGTTTCACATGTTACAATTATCATTTTGCTATGTAGGCCTGTAAATAGTTCAACTTTGATAAGTTCGTTATGATTTCTTTTCCCTGTTTGTCTTCTCATGCTTCTCTTGCTTCTTGTATTTGAATGTCAAATTTTCTATTCAACTCTGTTTTTTTTCATCAAGAATGCTTGAAAGTCCTCTATTTCATTGAAT
>CM053588.1:227790249-227807895 GCA_028646515.1 Pseudochirops corinnae
TTTCCCCTGAAGCATTATATTCAGTTTTGCTGGGTAGGTGATTCTTGGTTTTAATCCTACTTCCTTTGATTTCCAGAATATCATATTCCAAGCTCTTCAATCCCTTAACATAGAAGCTGCTAAGTCTTGTGTTATCCTGATTGTGTTTCCACAGTACTCAAATTGTTTCTTCCTGTCTGCTTGTAATATTTTCTTCTTTATCTGGAAACTGGCTATAATATTCCTAGAAGTTTTCTTTTTGGGATCTTTTTCAAGAGATGATTGGTGAATTCTTTCAATTTCTCTTTTGCCATCTGGTTCTAAAATTTCAGGGAAATTTTCCTTGAGAATTTCTTGAAGGATGATTTCTTGGTTCTTCATTTGATCACAGCTTTCAGGTAGTTCAAAATTTTTTGAATTATCTCTCCTGGATCTATGTCCCAGGTCAGTGGTTTTTCCAATGAGATATTTCACATTGCTTTCTATTTTTTCTGTTTGTTTGGATCTGTTTAATAGTATCTTGATTTCTCATAAAATCATTTGCTTCCATTTGCTCCAATCTAATTCTGAAGGAATTATTCTCTTCAGTGAGCTTTTGAAATTCTTTTTCTATCTGTCAAATTCAGCTTTTTAGGGCATTCTTCTCCTCCTTGGCTTTTTGGGCCTCTTTTGCCATTTGAGTTAATCTATTTTTTGAGATGTTATTTTCTTCATTCAGGTTGTTGACTCTCTTTTCATGATTTTCTTGCATCATTCTCATTTCTCTTACCAATTTTTTCCTCCAGTTCTCTTACTTGATTTTCAAAATCTTTCTTGAGCTCCTCCATGGGCTGTAACCAATTCATATTTTTCTTGGAAGATTTTGTTGCAAGAGTTCTGACTTCATTGTCTTCCTGCCATTCCATGCTTTGATGGTTTTTGTCCCCAAAAAAGGAATCTAAGGTTTGATTGCTGTGCTTGCTTTACTTCCTTTGCTTGCTCATGTTTCCACTCAATTACTTGACTTTCAAGCTCTTTGCCACAGTAGAACACTGCTCCAGAGAGGAGAGCTTTGTCCCAAATTTCTGGGGTTTTTGCAAGTGCTGGAGCTATTAGGAGGGTGCTCTCTCTGCTGTCCCCACAAATGCTGGATCATTTGTCACACACCTCAGGACCACCACCCAAGACCACAATTCTCTCCTTTTCTTTCTCCTCCTCCCCTCAATTAGAAGACAAGAGTTACAAATTTTCTCCATCTTTAACCTACCCACCACCTCAAAAGAGTGATCCCACTGAATACCGCATCCCCTAACCTATTCTGTCCTATATCCTCTCCCATTCCCCCTCACATGACCTAGATAGTCAATTTTTTTTTTTTTGCTTTCTTGGGGGGTGGGGATAAGGCAGGGCAGTTGGGGTTAAGTGATTGCCCAAGGTCACATGGCTAGTAAGTGTTAAGTGTCTGAGGTCATATTTGAACTCAGGTCCTCCTGAATCCAGGTCTAGTGCTCTATTCACTGTACCACCTAGCTGCCCCTAAGTAGAAGACAAGAAAAATTAAAACCTATTACAAATATTTATAGTCATTGCTACATTAGTCATGTGCCCCTGCATTCCCCCAAGTGAAGCAAGAAAAAGAAAGAAAGAGAAAAATACATGCAGTCTATCAATTTTGACTCTGGATTTGGATAGCATATCTCCTCATGAGTCGTTTGCCATTGTACTGGGTCATTCTGTTGATCAGATTAATTAAGTTTTTCAGAGTTGCTTAGGTTTACAATATTCCAGTTACTATGTAGATTGTACTTCTGGTTCTGCTCCCTTTACTTTGCTTTAGTTCATATAGACCTTTCCAGATTTTTCTGAAACAATCCACTTCATGACTTTTTACATCACAATAGCACTCTATCACTATCAAATGCCATGAGTTGTTTAATCATGTGTCAATTGAAGAGTGTCCCCTCCTTTTCTACTTCTTTTCCCAACACAAAAAGCAGCTACAAATATTTTTATAACTATGGGTCACTTTCCTCTTTCTTTGATTTCCTTCAAGTATTGTCCTAGTAGTAGTTTTGTGGGGCCGAAGGACAAGCTCTATATTTAATGTTCCAAATCACTTTCCAGAATGCTTGAATAGTTCACAGCTTCACTCACAGTTTGTCTATTACCTGTTTTCCCACCTTCCTTCTAAGATTTTTCATTTTCCTTTTTTGTTTTCTTAGTTAATGTTTGTCATTTCCTTTTTGTCATCTGATAGGTGTGATGGGGTACCTCAGAGTTATTTTTATTTGCATTTCTATAATTATTAGTGATTGAAGGCATTTTTATATGATTGTTGCATTCATTTATTTCTCTGAATATTTCCTATTCATACTTGGAAAATTCAGTTCCCTGAATATTTTAGAAAACAGATCTATATCAAAGAAATTTTCTGCAAAGATTTTTCTCAGTTTTCTGCACCTCCCTAATTTTAGCAGTATTGGTTTCATGAACACAAAAACTTTAATTTTATACAATCAAAATTATCCTAACCTCTCTATTTCTTGTTTGGTCATGAACTCTTCCTCCGTTACTAGATCTGACAAGTAATTTCATCCCTGACTCATTAATTTGCTTGTGATATCATCCTTTGTGTCTAAATGATTATCCAATTTTTAGTTTATCTTGGTATACAGTGTGAGATATTGTTTGATACCTTGTTTCTGAATAGTGGTCTTACATCTTTTAAATAATAATTTACATCTTTTCCTTTTTAAAAACCTTTGCTTCTATAAAACCCACCTTTTTCTTCACTAAGGTTCAGAAAATGGTAAGCATATTTTCCTTTTATTTTATAGATGAAAAAACTGTGTGCAGAAAGGGAAGCAACTTCTTTAAGCACGCAGGTACATTTAATGAAGATGAAATTTGTATTCAGGTCCTATGACTTCACAGCCATAATTCCACCATGCTTTAATGATCTAATGTGATCAAAAGATCATAGAACTATTGATAGAAGAGGTGATAGAGGCCATTCAGTCCAAATTGATACTTTTTTCTGATAAGGAAACTGAGGCAATGTCTGGTTAAGTGATTTACCCAGGATCATACCTGTAGTGAATGGGAGAGTGGAGATTTACATTCCTATACAAGAATTGCATCTTTAGCATTATTTTCCTTAAGTTTAAAACCAAGGTAAGTGTCTATCTCTCATTCATATTCATTTGGTTAGAAATCTTGTAAATATTTATTTATTTTATAAATATTTATTTATCTTGTAAATATTTAAAATTAGAAAAAATAATAGTTTTGGAGTAAGAAGACTTAGTTAGTATCTAATCCATACCCCACAATCCAGTCCTTTGCTATTTGTGATACAGACTTAGGCAAGTAACTTGCTCTCACTATGGTTTAGTTTGTTCATCAGTAAAATGAAAGAGTCAAGATGTAATCTCTTCAAAATCTAAATCCCATAATCTTGTATTCAAAAATCATCCCATGAAATCTGGGAATTTAATATCTCAGTCATCAGGGGATATATGTAAGATAAGCAATCACCATTCTTACATCTGCTAGGTGAATAGAGATGCATGTTCAAATCAATAACTTGTCCATGTTTACAAGTATTAATTCAGTCTGTCATTTATTGGAAGAGCTTTGGAGATATGTGCCAAATCTGATAAGATATGTTTCTGGGGCCCCTTAACTATTAGAGCTATTTCCATTCCAAAAATCATTTATACCATTTACCTGGTATATATTTCTTTCATGGTATGTAAACAGTATGTAAATTTCTTGAGGGTGGGAAAAGTTTTGTTTTTGCTATTGTGGTGGTTGTGTTGTTGTGTTTCCTGTTTGTTTGCTTGTTTGTTTTTTGCCTATTTTCATTACTTAGCAAAATATTTTGCACATAATAAATCCTTAATAATAACTTGTATGATTGGATGGTATTAAATTTAATTGTGTCATTGGAGGACCTACAATTAACCCTAGGCAATTTAACTTGTGTTTTACTCACACACAACATTTTACTCTCCATTACTCCAATGGTTAGAGCACAGATATTGGAGTCAGGAAGACATGAGTTTGAAATCTATCTGAGATAGTTACTAGTTGTTTGATCTTGGGCATATCTTCACCTCTCTGTGCCTCAGTTTATTCACCTCTAAAATGAGCATGGTTAATATCACCTTCCTTAAAGAGATGTTATGGGGATCAAATGGGTTAATACATGTAAAGCATTTTGAAAACAATAAAGTAATATATGAATGTGAGATGATGATGATGATGAAGATGATACACTTTTTTGTAGGCTCTTATCATGCCTGGAATGCCCTTTTTTCATATACTTGAACTCATAATATACTTAGCTTCCTTAAGAATATATGCCATTTCTTCTTCTTGGAAACCTGTCTTGATCCTTTCCCCATCTCCCCACAGTTACTAGGGTTTATTATTTTGCTAATTGTTTTTGAATTGCATATCTATTTTTATATTTCATACAATTGTGTGTGTGTATATATACATACATATATTTGTATATATGTATGTATATATGTATGTGTATATATGTATAAATATATGTATATATGTGTGTGTAAATATATAAATGTGTGTGTGTGTGTGTGTGTGTGTGTGTGTGTGTGTGTGTGTATCCCTTGAAGGCTGGGGTCATTTCACTTTATCTTTATATCCCCAACAGAAAGTACATACCAGGTATATACTAAATGATTGCTGAATGAATGCATTTGTATATATGGATGTATAGACCAATGGATGAAATTGTGCCACAATATGAAGGCAAAAGGTCTACTATTCAAAACATTGCTTGCAAAATAAGGTATCATGAGCAAGTGAGTTATAATCTGACCATTTCTTCCTGTCCTGCCCTCATCCGCTATCCTTCAATTTTTAAACTAAACTATGTGGGGAGAACAGCATAGCAGATGTATCCTGTGGGTAACACCAAATACTCCCTCATTTTTAGATATCATTTGGAGGAATGGAAGATGTTTACATACTAGAGTGTCAAGGAAAAAAATATCAATAGCCCCCCTTTCAAATAAGAAATTCACAAAGTACTTGTGTCATTCAATGTAAGAGGCTCTTTTTTTTAATCCCCTTAGCACCACAGGGGAAGTTAAGAAAGTAGCAATATACATGATTTGAAGATGCATTAATATAATTAATTAAGTCAGTTTGAGGGAGACAATTAGGAAAGACAAACAATTCCTAATGAGAGGAAATGGAAATTCTAAAGTAACTGCATTGTGTCATATAGATGGGAACAACTGTTTCTATGATGCTTTTCAATTTTTCAATGGCTATTCTGATACTTTATATAATGACCCCCAAATCCACCTCTGTCATAAAGCCCATCTAGCTGACTCTAGCCACTCAATTATTATAGCAGTACCTAGCACTTACATGTATATTTCAGAGAATTAATGTTCATATTTGTTTACCCTTCCTGAAATTTATTTCCACAACAATCAATCTAGCTTCCTTACTGCTCCTTTCACATGATGTGCCCATTACTGTCAACATGAATGCTTAGAAACGAAAGAGGTTATCACTAAAGAATCATTAAGAATAAGTCACAGGACACCAGTTTTGTCTTTTTTGACAGGGTTACTATACTCAATCAGGGTAATGTCATGAACAATGAATATTTGTATTTCAAAAAGTATTGAACAAAAAAATCCTCATGACATCCCTATGAATAAGATGGAGACAAGTGGTTTAAAGGAAAGGATACTCATGTAGATTGTGAGCTGCTTGAATGACAGGACCCCAAATATTGTTTAATCAATGTTAACTTAGTAAAAAACTTTCACTAGAGTGCCACAGGATTTTTGTCATTATCTTTATATACTTCTACATTTTTATCAGTGATTTTGATAAAGGGAGAGATAACATTTTTTGGTCAAATTTCAATAAATTGAGGGGGGGCAGAGGAAAAAACAAATTACCAATAATTTTATAATATATTTAAAAATAATAGCAAACTGTACACAATAGACTTATAGTTTCATGTGCAATAATCTTTTAAAATGACAGTACAGAAATGCTTGTTTTATTACATAAACTAAAAATAAAATAAAAAATCTAAAATATAAAATAAAACAATTTTTCAATCAATAAACATTTATTCAGCACTTAATATATAGGTACTTATTAGACAATATGCTAATCATTGGAGATACAAAAAGAAACAAAAGAAGTCCCTGCCCTCAAGGATCTCACAATCAAATTGAGGAAACAATATTCAAACAATTAGATGTAGACAAATGCCCACACATATACATACCTACATATATGAAAATAGAAAAAATTAGTAGAGGGAAGGCACTAGAAGTAAGAGGAGTTAGGAAAGACTTCCTCTGAAAGATACAATTTTAGTTATTACTCAAAGGAAGCCAGGGAAATCATTAGACAGATGGAGAAAAAACATTAAAGGGACGAGGGACACTTAAAGGAAATGCCCAAAGTCGAGAGATGGAGTGTTATGTAAATAGAAGAACCAGGACCCCAGTATCACTGGATTGGAAAGTGGTATAAAAGAGGGGAAATAAGTTAGGGTTAGGTTATGAAGGGTTTTGAACATCAAACAGATGATTTTTGTAGTTGCTTCTGGATATAATGGGGAGCCAGATGCTTATTGAGCAGATGTGTGCCATAATCAGACTTATATTTCAGGAAAATAACTTTGCTGACTGATTGGAGGCTATATTAGAGTGGGGAGAGACTTGAGACAAGCAGAACCACCATCAGGCTATTGTAAAAATCAAAGCATAAGATGATGTGAGCCTAAATAATAGTGGTGGCAGTTCAGAGAATAGGCAGCATATTTGAGAGATGTTGGAAAGGTGAAACTAATCAGCCATGGCAACAGATTTCATATGAGAAATTATAGTGAAGAGTCATGAAGGACTTCTAAGTGGCAAGTCTGAAGCACTAAAAGGAAGATGTTTCCCTCTACAGTAATAGGGAAGATGGAGGATATAAAGGGAAATATTATGAATTCTATTTGGTGCACGTTCATGGATATTGAACACCAAAGTTATGATGCCTGAAAGGTAATCATATAGGCAAGACTGGAGGTCAACTAAGAGGTGACAGTAGGATAAGTAAGTCATAAACACAGAGATG
Source organism: Pseudochirops corinnae (assembly GCA_028646515.1). NCBI lineage: Eukaryota > Metazoa > Chordata > Mammalia > Diprotodontia > Pseudocheiridae > Pseudochirops > Pseudochirops corinnae. Next base: position 227,797,339 of record CM053588.1, read on the forward strand.
GTAACTAAATCAATAGGAGCTGATGAGATTTCTAAGTTGAATAGACATAGACACATATGCATGTGTGTGTGTGCACTTGCGTGTGTGTGTGTGTGTGTGTTTGTGTTTGTGTGTGTGTGTGTGTGTGTGTGTGTGTGTGTGTGTGTGTGTGTGTGTAAGACCCAGGGCAGAAACCTGAGGGACATTTATTGTTAGATTGGGTGATCTGGATGAGAATCCATCAAAGGAGATTGAGAAGGAGCAGTCAGATAGTTAGGACAAAACCAGGAGAGAGTAATGTCCTGAAAACCTCAAGAGAAGAGAGTATCCAGGAGAGAAAGTGATCAACATACATAAAAGCTATGGTCAAAAAGAGAGGTCAAGGAGAATGAGGATTGAGGGAAAAAGTCATAGGATTTGGCAACTAAGAGATAATTATTAGCATAGGAGAGAGCAGTTTCCATGGAATACTAACAATAGAAGCTGGATAGTAAAGATTTAGGAAGAGAGTGAGAAAAGAAAAAGCAGAGGCACCTATTGTAGGTGGCCCTTTTTGTGCATAACATGAAGCTGGATGATGAAATGAAAATATTGCAGAAAAAACAGTATAGAAAATGAATTCAACAGGGTAGAGTGATGGAATGCAGATTATAATACTAAATCTACTACAGGTAAATATAATTTATGGCACTTCACTTAGAAGAAAAAGTGCAATATGGGATGGGAGAGATATGATTAGATAGTAATTTATACAAAAAAAATCTACATGGGTGCAACAAAAGAAGGCAAAGTTGACTTCATATGTATGAGTCCACTGAGGCTTGGTGGGAAGAGACCCACTACTGAAATATGACTCAGGAAAGATATTCCTTATTCAAAAGAAATAGATTACAGAAAGACCAAAAGTAGTGGAAGGGAGGGAGAGGCAAAGATGTCAATATACATTAATAAAACATCCTCATGTAAGGAAATTACAAAAAAAAACCCTGATATAAGTAGAGAATAGTAGAATTTGTCAGAAGACGAATAGAAGTGGAAGCAGAGAGTTATTATTGAATCGTGTTGTATACCATACATGAAGAAAGAAGCAATCGTTGAGTATCTCAGAAGACAGATCACAAGTCTGGCATAGAGACATGTGATAGTAGTAATGGGTAACTCAAATTACCCAAATATTTGCTGGAAGTATTTCTGTGCCAAAAGCAGAACAGATATTTTTTTTCTTAACTTCTTTTAGTGATAATTTCTTCTTTCAAAAGGTAAAGGAACCTATAAGAGGAAATTCTATTATGGATTATATCATCACCAACAAGAAGAAATCAATCAAGCAACAAACAGTTATTAATTGTCTACCATATACAAGACGTTATGGTAGACATAGGAAAAAAATAAAAGTTTCTGTGAATACATCTTATTATAAATTGGAACTGAATAATAAATAGGCAATGGTGAGAATCAGGAGGAAGTGACATCTTAGGATTTGTAATAGAGAATAAGAGGAAAGTAATAACTACCATAAAATTTGGGAAAAGAGATCAAAGGATTTGAAGAAAGCATAGTTAGGATCCCTTTAGCTTTCAAGGGATGGAATAACTTGAGCAATTAATTTATGAAGTTATAAAGAGAAATAATTCTAATGATTGAAGTTTTCTAAAGATGTTTGAAAAGAATAGTAAGTCAGGTAAGGGAAGATATTTTTGTAAGAGTGTGGCATAGTCCTGTAAGACTGTTATCTGGAATACCAAGCTTCAGAATTAGATGAAACTGTCAGGTAAAACTAAGGATGTTAGCCAGATTTTTTGAGTTCTATGCAGAAAAGGAAGAGGATCAAAGAAGACTTAGGACAGCTACCTAGGGTAGATGAAACAATTTGAACTCATTGACAGAAGGGAGATTGCTTCTCTTTCTCTCTCTAGGAGAATACTTTGTGAACTGGAATTAGAGACATAGAAAGGACTAATAGGGTGTTGCCTTAGAGCAACATTGACCCCAAAGAGTCCAAGCTAGTTTGTCCTTAAAAGATAAAGAACTTCTGGAGTCAGGAGGACCTGAGTTCAAATTCGGCTTCAGACACTTGACACACTTACTAGCTATGTGACTTTGGGCAAGTCACTTAATCCCAATTGCCCTCCAAAAAAAAAAAGATAAAGAACTTGTCTTTAAAACTTCATGGTTCATGGACTTGACCTTGGAATATTAGCAAAGTTCCTTAATTTTCTAAGCAGAGAATCACAATGCAGGAGAGAAGTCAATTAGCTCTTCAGGCTTGCCACATATTTCTGACCATACATCTGACTAATGTAGCAAAAGGAGAAAGAGAGAAGTTGCACCTAATTGAATAAATGATATGTCTTGCTAAGTATGTTTTCCATATCATTGTCAGATAATGTTATTTATTGCAAAGTAGATGGGCTGCAAGGGTCTCTTTTCCCTCTGGTCCCTAAGCTTAATCAATGGACTAACCTGAGGTATGCCTCACCTATATCAGGGATTTATATGCCAAAGAAGCAAGAAGATAGAAAAGAGTACCTACCTATCCTTAATGAGTTCAAGTCATCTGGCTAAAGTGAACTTCACCCTAAGGAATATCCAATGATTATTCACAAGATTTGCAAATGTTATGACTGAACAGCTATGAGTCATCCATGAGGCAGCAATGATTCTGCTATGGATAGTAGAAGTCCCTTGGGGCTATGAAAACACAACAGTTCTGTTTTCAAAAAAAGGAGAAGAGTGGAATTTGTAGGCTATTGGTTAGTGATCTGTATGTCTATTTCTGGGAAAAAAATGTCAGAACATATTAAATAGGGGATATGGGATAATCAATAAAGAACCCACAAAACTTCATCCATACTAAACCAAACCAGAATTAATTAAAGACCAGAATAGTTCTTAAGAAATCTATGTTGGATCCAGTAATTTGAGTTCATAAGTAAAAAGAATGCTCTAGATATACTTCACCTAGATTTAAAAGAAAATTTTCACAAATCTTTTCTCTCATGCTATTCTTATGGGAAAGATGGAAAAATGTTAAATATCCCAGTATTCCAATTGTGATGATTTGGTTCTTGTTGAAAAGTCAGACCACTTATGAAAAGTTCTAGATTAGTCATTAAATGCTGTCTTTTAAGATATCCAGAGTAGTGCCCTGGGAATTGCATTTGTCTTTGGGCAGTTTGACACATTTATTGACAATTTGGAAAAGGACTCAGAATGGCAAACTTTTCAACTTTTTCAATTTTATTTGTAAAAATTGTATTGATTGGGGAGGCTAGATGGTATGGTGAATAGAGCACTGGCCCTGGAGTCAGGAAGACTGAGTTCAAATCCAGACTCAGACACTTACTAGTGATGTGACCTTGGACAAATCACTTAACCCCAATTGCCCTGCCCTCCACCCTCCAAAAAGCAAAAAAAAAAAAGTATTGATTGAAAATGTTTTTAGGTTACATTAATTTCAAGTCAGTCAATTATCATTGATTAAGCATCTCCCATATGTTAGGCATTGTATTAAGTATTGGTGATACAAAGAGAGGGGGAAACAATCCTTGCTCTTAAGGAGTGCATTTTAATGTACAAACAAGATGTGTGAAAGAAAAATTGGAGCTAGTATCAGAGAGAAACTAAGACTTAAGATAACTAGTAAATGTGTCCTTACAGGTCAGACTTTTGCTGAGACCCAAAGGAAGCTAGTGAAGTCAAGATGCAAAGCAGAGGAAGAAAAGAGTTCCAAGTGTAAGGGTGAGCTGGTGAAAATGTTCACAGTGTGAAGATAGAGTGTGGAAGAATAAGAAGGCCATTGTCACTAGATTATTGCTATTGTTGTTAGTCCTTGTTCTAGAGGAGGACCAATGATATAAGGAGGGGAATGTCTTATCTTGCAAATGAATTGGATTTAAGTGAGACAGGGATGTGCAAAGTCATCAGCCTCCCTCTGTCATCCATGATCATCTGACTTCAGTGGCAAGGCATAGGTCAAGATGACTAGAGATGACCCCAGATGCAGTAAAAGATTTTGAACTTTTTAAGTTAGGGTCTTTCCCAGGTCTCAGTTTGTATGAGGCAACACTCATTTGATGATTTAAAATAAAGAATGAGCTGAGGCAAAAGATGGCCTATTTTGGCTACTCAGAAAAAAAAAATCAGACTGGGAGGGCAAGACACTCAGGGTTTCTGGCCAGAATAGAGACTAATGCTATTTATTTTCATTCTGAAGGCATCTGAACTAAACAGTGGCCAAGGGAAGTTTGGACTGGGACCTATTATTGGGCAGTGAGAGCCAGAGTGATTTGGGTTTAAGGCATGGTCATGCAGCTCCCTTTAAATCCCAATGGGCTTTATCAAAGCCTTGTTTTCCAGAGCTCTGTTTCGGGAAATCATAAATAAAACTACATGGGACAAGAGAGTATTTGGAAGGCAATAAGGTGTAATGAGCCTGGGAAGGAGTCTAGGAAGGGGTCAGGTAATGAAAGGGCTTAAAAGCTGAACAGACTATTATATATTTGATCCTGTAGGTAATTCGGAGTCATTGCAGATTACTGAGTGGAGAAATGATATCATCAGAGATGAATTTTGGGAAGATCAGTTTGATTGTTGAGGGGAGGTCTAGACTGGAGTGGAGAGAGACATGAGGCAATTTCAGTGATCTAGGTGTAAAATGATGAAGGCCTGCCAGGAGGGTTGCAATGTCAAAGGGGAAAAGGGGGTATATATGAAAGATGTTAAGAAGGTAGTCACTATTAGTATTGACAAATAGTTGGACATGGGGAATGAGAGTGAAGGGTTGAGGATGATACTTAGATTGCAAACCTCTATGATATAACTTTTCTCCTATCCAAGTGAGTTTTCCCTCTGCTATGGGAAAAAATACATTAAATGCATCACACAATGTACGCACAGTTCCATACTCTTAACCTTTTCAACAAAATAAGATGTATTTCTTTATCTTTTATCTTGTGACAAAATTGGGACATTATAAATAAACAGCATTCAGATCTGTTTTCTTGTTGTTTGCTTTCATTCACATTGTTATAATCATTGAGTATATTGTTTTTCTAGATAGGTTTACTTCACCCTGAATCAGTGCATTCAACTTTTTCATGCTTTGCTGATTTTCACTTATTCACATTTCCTCAGCAAAAATAATATCCCATTATATTCATATAATGGAATATCACAGCTCTCCTAATTGGTCATTGACTCACATTGCCTACTACATCTAGTCAATCTCTAGTCATGCTTCATTTCATTCCCTGGATATTATGATGAGACACCCATCTGATTAGCATAAACCATCCCCTAGAAGAACTAACCCTTTCATCACCAAATTCCTGCCCTGATGGTGACCCACTGTCCTAATTGATGATTGCCTCACTTTGCTCATTACATTTACTTCTAGCTCTGTTCTAGCCTTATTTCCCTTCATTTCCTAGCCAACTTGTGTTTACTCTTTCTACTTCTTCTTATTCCTCTCCCTTGCAATTCTGGAATGGCAATAAAATGTACTTTGGTGTTGCTTCTAAAAAAGATTTGATAATTTCCCTCCTTATGATCCAACTTACCATCCCTGTAACTTTCCATACCAAAGTGCACTCTTTGTTAACCAACACTGTCCTATAGGTTCTGTCACTCCTTATTAAAATGCAAGCATCTTGTAAATCAGTACTGTCTTTACTTTTGTATTTATATCCTCAATGCTTAGCATAGTCATTAACATAAATTCATTTGTTCATTCACTTGGTTATTGATTTATCATAATTTTGTATATCTCTAGTATACTGATACCTATTTTGCTTCTAGTCCTTTGTGATAAGAAAGTGTTGCTATAAATATTTGAGTCCATAAATCTTTCCATTCTTTCAGTTGTGAATGTCAAATCTGAAAAGGGTACAAAGCTAGAAGAGATAACTAGGATCCAAAATGACCTTGACAGGCATGAAAATCGGGTTGAATCTAATTACATGAAGTATAATTAGGCTAAATGCAAAATTTTACATTTGGGTTGAAAAATTAATGCCACAAATTCAATATGGGGGAGGAATAGATAAACAGAAGCTAATCTGAATAAAAAGATCTGAAGGTCTTAGTAGACCCTGAGGCCTTACTCTGATATTAAATATATTTACTTGACTGAGGAGTTAATCAGGTAAACATATAATCAATTAACAAGTAACTCTTAAGCCTTTAATATGTTTCAGGCATTGTACTAAGCTCTAGAGATATAGAAGACAAAAATAAAACCAGTCTCATGCTCAAGGACCTAATGTTCCAATAGGGGAGACATCTGAAAGATGGTAAGAAAATACTTTCAAACTGCAATCACTCCTAAGCTTAAAACAACCTTATCATCATGGTACTTTCTTTGGCCAGAGATTCCTTTCCTTCATCTTCATTCTTTCTCTCATTCCAACTGCCCCATTACCTTCCATAAAGAAAAAAAAAGTGATGACTAGGCACCCATCCTAGGGACTAGGCCTGGCTTATGATTCTGACTAGAAGATTAGGAAGGAACAACTTCTCACTTGGTGTGAAATCAGTCCCTGATAAAAATCTTCTTTGTATTTTCATATATAGCATAGCAGCTTTTTCTCTGTGATCTACTGAAAGTCAATGTTTGACTGAAAGAATCCTCCAACACTGAAAGAACAGGCTCAGTTCCCTTTTAGAAGGCAAAGGAACTTAAAGAACTACTTTCCAGGTTGTCAAAAGCAATAAGTCTCTTTAATAAATGAAGGATGATCTTCTATGTAAGGAAAAAAGAACAGGGTTGACAGAGAGGAACTCTTCTCAGGAATATGTCTTTATACTCAATTATTCTATGATTCCATACCTTAGGCCAAGCTTTCAAATAGGTGAAGAATTAAGAAATCTGAACTAACTAAAAGATAGGAACTTAGATTTGTTCTCAGAAAATAGACAAAAAGCCTCTCAGAGGCCTGCATTTAAAGCCTTTCTAGCTTGGTAGAGTTTGACAAAAATGAAAATCCAGAGTCACTATCATGGAACCATAAAGCACTAGAGTATCACCTTAATAGAAGTAATATAGGGATCATTAAAAATGAGAACATAGATCTAGGATATGACAGTTACACTCCATGTGCCTAAATCTGTAAAATATAGATTATTATTTTTTTGTCATCAAGAAGAAAGCGTTTTGTACACCATAGACCAATAATGATATAAAAGCTATTTGAATCAAAGGAGAAAGAAGAGAAGAAGGAAGTGAAAAGAGAAAGAGGAGGAGCTAGTAAAAGTGAGAGATATAACTCACTTTATTATGCTCCTTTGGCATCCCCCAAATAGTGAGAAAACAGAAGAAAAGGCCCTTATCATTCTTGGCTCTCTCTTGGGATGAACTAATGGGAGATTACGGACAAGAGTAACATAGGACAGGAAGACACTGATGGGTTGTTATTTATATCACTGGTGGGGATACCTTTACAAGTGAGATCTTCCATTGGAATATTAAACTATTAGATCGTCATCAACATCATGATTACTGCTCGTAAGACTACAACTAATATTAACATTTATATAGCACTTTAATGTTTACAAATCACTTTTATATAATTTATCTCATTTGATGTTTATAACAAGCCTTTGAATTAGGCAATGCAGGTGCTTATTTTCCCATTTCAGGGTTCAATAGGACTTGAGTGTTCATATAATCCAAACCATATCTGAAAAAAAAAATGCCCCTACAACATATTGGACAAGTGGTCAAGTGCTTTTTCCTAGAAACTTTCTTTTGGGGGAGTATCCACTGCTTCATGAAGTATTCTATTTCACTTTGTGAGAGCTCTTATTATTACAAAGTTTCCATTCAACTTCAATCTAAATTTATCTCTTCCCAACTGCTATACTTTTCTTCTAATATTACTGTTTGTGGCCTAAGGGAAAAAATTGAATCCCTCTTTCATATAACATTCTTTCAAATACTTGAAGAAAATTAAGCTTTACCCTTTAAAGCAAGGTCTATTAACATAGGGTCCATGAACTATTTTTTAAAATGCTAACTATATTTCAGCATGATTAGTATTTTTTGTAACTTTGCGTATTTTATTTTATATATTAAAAATACAAAATGGGCCTAGAGGTTTCACCAGAAGACTGCCAGAGTTGCCAATGATTCTGGTAAATGTTTAAGAACAGATTCTTCTAAAATAACAACAACAACAACAACAACAACAACAACAATAATAATAATAATAATAATAAGAAGAAGAAGAAGAAGAAGAGAGGAAGAAGAAAATGAATGCACTCCACATTTTAACATCTAATCTCCATTACCAACAATTTGTCCATTATTTTCTTAAGTCTATACAAATAAACAAAACAACAAATCAAGTCATCATCATTGTTGTTATTGTTTGGTCATTTCAGTCCTATCCCCATATGGGGTTTTCTTGGCAAACATACTAGAATGGTTTGTCCTTTGTTTCTCCAGCTCATTTTATAGATGAAAAACTGAGTAAACAGGATTAAGAAATGTGCTTAGGGTCACATATCTAGTATGTGTCTGAGACCACACTTGAATTCAGAAGGATAAATCTTCCTGACTACAGGCCCTGAACTCTATCCAGTGCTCCACCTAGTTTCCAAAGTTTAAATGCTCACTCTAAAAATGTAATAATTGGTTCTCCTGAGCAAGTTTGAGCTAACTACAACACAACATTGAGTCTATGTCACACCTTCCCCCAAAATGTCAAGCCTTAAGGCTTTTACTTCTTTCAGAAGGTTAAGGTTCTTATATAGCATAATGTAGAGGCTTTTACTAACCTTATGATCCTATTTTGAATATAATCCAATTTAACATTGGCCTTCTCAAAATGTGGTGGTTAGAACTGTGCAAAATGTGATACATTGATAAAACAAAGAAGATTTAATTTATAAAACATACGCTAAAAAGTAGATAACAATGTCAAAGCTCCTATGTCCAAAGCCTTCAAGAAAAATATGAATTGATCTCAGGCCACAGAAGAGCTCAAAAAGGATTTTTAATATCAAGTAAGAGAGGTACAGGAAAAATTGGAAAGAGAAATGAGATTGATGCAAGAAAGTAACAAAAAAGAGTCAACATGTTGGTAAAGGAGAACTCTCTTCCCCAAATAATGAAGAAAATAACACCTTAGAAGTCTAAAAAGTCAATGAGGAGAAGAATGTCTTAAAAAGTAGAATTGGCCTAATGGTAAAGGAGTCCCAAAAGCTAACTGAAGGAAATAATTCCTTAAAAATTAGAATGGAGCAAATTGAAACTAATAACACTATCAGAAATCAATAAATTATCACACAAAACCAAAAGAATGAAAAAATAGAATGCAATGTGAAATGCCTCATTGAAAAAACACCTAACCTGGAAAACAAATCCAGGAGAGATAATTTTAAAATTATTAGACTACCTTGAAATCATGATTTAAAAAAAAGCCTAGAAATCATCTTTCATGAAATTTCAAGGAAAACTGCTCTGATATTCTAGAGCCAGAAGGTAAAATAGAAATTGAAAGAATCCACTGATTACCTCCTCATAGAGATACTAACATGAAAACTGCGATGAATATTATAGCCAAATTCCCAAATTTCCAGGTCAAGGAGAAAATATTGCAAGTGTCCAGAAAGAAAGAATTCAAGTATTGTGAAACCACTATCAGGATACCATAAGATTTAGCAGCTTCTATATCAAAGGATCAAACGACTTGGAATATGAAATTCTGGAAGGCAAGAGAGCTAGGATTACAACCAAGAATCATCTACCTGGAAAAAACTGAGTATAATCCTTCAGAGGGAAAAATAAAAATTCAATGAAATAGAGAATTTTCAAACATTCTTGATGAAAAGACTAGAGATAAAAAGAAAACTTGACTGTGAAATACAAGACTTAAGGGAAGCATAAAAAGATAAATAGGAAAGAGAAATTCTAAGGGACTTAATAAGGTTAGACAGTTTGTATTCCAAAGGGAAGATGATATTTGTAAATCATAAGACATTCCTCAATATTATGGTAGTTAAAAGAAATATATATATATATATATATTATATATATAAAAGAAATACATATATATATACAAATATATATGTATATACCATCATATATGTATATATAATCAAAATTTGCTTAAAGAAGGAATAGCATGCATTCTTTTTTTAAAAAAAAACTTTTATTTGTTTTAGTTTACATCACTCATTTCCACAGAATTTTGAGATACAAATTTTCTCCCCATCTTTCCCCTACCCACCACCCCAAAACAGGCATCCCATTGTATAACCCCTCCCCCAATCTATTCTCTCCTATGTCCTCCTCCCTCACCCGTCTGACTTTCCAGTAGGGCAGGTTGGATCTCCCTACCACAGAACCTGTGTATCTCAAGTTCGAGTTGGAGGTAGTTAATAATAATAATAATAATAATAATAATAATAATAATAATAATAATAATTGTATATATATGTATATATATGGATAAATATATATACATATATATTTTTAACATTTGATTACAGAACTTTAAATTCTAAATTCTTTCTCTTCCCCCCTCATCACCCACCCCCACTGGAAGTACAAGCAATCAAATACATGCAGACCAT
>CM053588.1:227808395-227826725 GCA_028646515.1 Pseudochirops corinnae
GAGAAAATCTGAAACTCAAGTGATTGTGGAACTGAATCTTGTAAACTAAAAGTAAATAAACAAGTCATTGAAAAAGAAAAGATTTCCATGAAGCACTCAAAAAAAAAAAAGAAAAGAAAAAGCATTTGGAAAGTAACTACTTTGTTTCAGGAGGACAGGACACAGATTTTAAAAATGGAATTAATCTAGGCTTGAGGAACAGCCATTGAAAATATCAGGAGTCAGGTGATGAAGTGACTTGTCTGAGAAAATGCAGCAATTAGAGATGTGGGCTACTAAACTAAGCTTACTAGTCTTTAAAAAAATAGCTTTTAATTTTACTCATGACTTCTAATATCTTTTCGGTTTCTATTTTATTTCTTTTTTAATGTTAAAGATTTTATTTTTTGTGCTTTTGCTCTTTTGCATTTATTTACTTGTTGGCTTTCTGATTTTTAAATTTATATTTGTTTCTTATTACGTTTCTCTTCTGTTTTGTTAGTGTTTATTTTTAGGGATGTAGTTTACCTTGGAAGACTGCTTTAGTGTTTAGGGGTTTTAGTATATTTTTAGTATATACATATATATGTGTGTGTCTGTGTGTATGAGTGTGTGTATGTGTGTGCATGTGTTTGTGTGTGTATATATGTATATATGTATATAGTATATATATATAATATATATAATATATATTTATTATATATATGTATAACATACTTTATATACATGCAGTATATTTAACATATATTTAGTATATATGTGTGTAGCATGTATAACATATGTATGCATATGTATATGTGTGTACATAATATTTTTATCATTATAATCATAATTGTCTTGCTCTTAAAAACTGTTTCTATCCAAATTGTATGAGTTTCTCTTTTGATTACATGTAGATTCTATTATAGTATATTAAGGCCAAATTGCTCATGTTATCTCCCCAACTAAAAACAATATGATTCCTTGCTCATCAGATGTGAACTTGTTAGATAGCCTGGCATGATTCCCTTACTTCCTAATTCATTTTTTTTTCTAATTTGGCCTTTTGTTTATGCATGGCCCAACCTTATGGGGTCTTAAAAAAGCATGTTGAAGTTTTAATTCTTCTTACATGTTCTCAATTCTGTCCAGTTACTCAAGTGTTTACAACTAGATCCATATACAGTTTGCTTCAATTTGATAAATAGCTTAACCCAAACAAATCCTTCATTGGAGCTGCCTCACATGGTCAGGCAAGTCAAACCCTCCCACACTAAAACAAGATGGATGTCCAATTAATGCCTATTACAGAAATGCTTCAATTTATAACAACATACAAATATGCACATATGTACACATATGCATACACACATATATTTATATATACATATATTGTGTGTATATATGTATGTGTCAATATACAAACACATACAGGTACATATATATACACCTAAAGCTCCAATTTTAATTCCAAAATCCCAAGGTCATTATGCCTTCAAACCACTGAACCCATTCCTAAAGTTGACACTGAGACTAAAAGATGACAGTTACAGCTGCTGTTGGTACATTTGGTTTTGCTTTAGCATTGAATTTAAAGAAATAGGAAAGTGAAATGTGAAAGGATTTGGGAATAGCAAGGACTTGAGAACATAAGACCCACAGCAAACTCTCATTGATGTCAATGACAAAACAATTTAAAGATATTCTTTGACCTGCATGCCAAGATGAGAATGATCAGAATGTGAGAATGGAATGAAAATGGAGGCAACTGGAGCAAAAGCTAGTCCAGGTCAACTACAATAGATGCTTCTTCAGCCTAAAAATAAAACATTCTTATTTGAGGCAAGAATACATTCTGGATTTGGAGCTAGGAGACTTAAATTCACATCTAGTTTCAAATATTGTAATCGTTTAACTTGAGTGTATTACTTAACCTTGCAGACCTTCATTTTCTGCTTGTGTAAAATGAGGATGATGAAATTTGAATTATTATGGGTTGTGTATGTGATTGTGTGTGCATATTGGAGAAGGTATATTTGGTGGTAATGAAATTTGAAGATTCTTTTGTATTGCTAAGTTGACAGGTACTTAGCACCTAATTTCAAATTAAGCTTCTGTTAAAGAAACAGAAGGTGTCATCCTCTGTTGCTTATATAACAGGAATGGGCTGAAGAGGGAGGAGCAATAATTTACCCAAGGCAAAACTCCAGTTGGGAAAGTCAGAATTTCCTGGGAACTTGTGGTAGCAGATCTTCTTCTGAGGGCCAGCTGAGCTGCTGAGGATTTCCTGAGGGCCAGTCAAGCTGCTAAAAACTTCCAAGGGCCAGCCAGAGTGGCCAGAGGAGGCATGACTGTGGTGTTGGTACTTTGTTTGTGGCTTTGTTAAGCCTTGATTTCCCGGAGATTTAAGGTGGACTGGACACTGTGAGCTTCAGTGTGTAACAGGAACTGCATGGAGAGCTGGACAAAAAGATAGGAGCTGTCTGCCTTTGAACCCAGGTGACAGGAGAATTCAGGTAGGAGATGGGATTATGGAAGGGAAACCATGAAAGCTGAAAGATCTTTCCATGAGTATTGAGTAGTAACTGACTCTGATGTGGAGTTTTGCTTTGAGATTCACTTTGGGAAGAGTTGTGTGATTTGTCCACATGAGATTCCTGAGCAGCTGTTGGAAATCACCCCACCCCCTTCCCTGCTTTGAAAAACTAGATGTTGGTGCTTCCCTCTCTGGTAACTAACTAGGTATGGATGTAATGGTCAGACAACTGGAAGCCCTGTTTGCTGAATTGTGTTATTTTCTGTTGAGTAGTGAATGATGGAATTGTTATTTATTTTGATTGTACTTTGTGATTAAATAAGGACTCTGTGATTGACTAAATGAATGTATTACCTTGAGACAGAGTACTTTGACTTTTGTATTTTATGTCCCTTATGGAGGTTCCTTAAGGAAGATTGAATGACTGAGTTACTAAATGATTGAGTCACTAAATGAATGTACTTTGTTTCAAACTATTTGACCACGCTGGAGAAAATGTGGTCATTTTAGTGATAAGTTTTAATATTGTGAATGCTATATTTTGATTTTCTGTAATAAGTTGTAACATTGTGAATGCTGTACCTTGATGTGATTCTTTTGCCCTGAAATAACACTCTGGGAAAGCTGCTTGTTCTTGGCTTTACAGTGTATTGACCCAACTGGTAACTATATTGTGGTTAGCAGCTCCATGTTTTTTATTTGGGAGTATAGAAACAGTTAAAGTGGACTGATTCCCCTATATACTAATTGTCAAAAACAAAAATAGGGCTTTTTTCTTTTGCTTAATTTCCCCTATTTTTTATAAGGTTGTTCTGAGGCAAGTTCTTTGAAAACTTGTAAGTGATTATCCCTTATACCTTCAGTCTCTTCTTTGTCCATATCCTTTCACTGACAATCTCAACACTCGTATTGATTGCACACACGTGTGTGTGTGTGTGTGTGTGTGTGTGTGTGTGTGTGTGTGTAACCAGCCTCCATCTGTCTTTTGGGCTTGAATGGGCATATAATCTTTCAGAAAAAATGTGATACACTCCAAGTCTATCATCAGCCTCTCCAGGTCTACTCCAGAGCTAAGAGAGAAGCCTCATCCTAGCAACAAAGGCTATAATATAACCTGTGGCAAGCATTTTATATATTTTTGATCTTTCTCTGAAACTTGAAAAGCAAAGATGCAGTACAGATGGTACTCTCCGTGGTACTATTTGTGCAAGTGTATTTTAAATGCAAATAATTACAAACAGATATGATAATTTTATTTTTAAATAATTTTCATTTTCATCTACTATCTCTATTTTCTTTTGCCCTGCAGATAATATACTCCATCAGTTGGGGCTTATTGTTCCTTCATGGCATTTTTAAATTATAGCCCTTCTTGTGCTACAACAATAGTAAAACAAGTAAAGCAGCATACTTTATCCTCACATAAGCAGATTCTATCATGAAAATGCATCCAAATCTCCATTTACCATAAACAGTACTTATTGGTTTTGACTCAGTTTTTGATACTTAAGACCTTCTCAGTTCCTTCAGTTGAACTCTCAACTCTTATCAGAGGGCTGGTGGGTAAAGCAGTAAACTCCTCAAACCCTTATTTATGGAGGGATGTGAACTAACTGTCCAGTAACTCTCTATTTTCCATCAACCATTCTGCTTGGTTTCAACATCATGCCCACTTGGTGATACTGCCTCCTACCTCCAACTTTTCAGTTTCCTTTTATGTGTTATCTTCACCCATTAAATTGAAAGCTCCTTTAAGAGAGGGACTATCTCTTTTTTTTGTTTTTTCTCATTTGGAACTCCAGGGCTTATGCAGTGCCTGGCACAAAATAGCTGCCTAATAAAAGCTTACTGAATTTAATTGAATTCAGTAATTTTTTATCTGTAAAACTTCTAAAGCTTTCAGTTAGTTTTTAGTTATTCTATACAGTAAAATTCCATAGTTAAACCTTGTTAATATTAGCTGACATTTATATGATGCTTTAATATTTTCATAGTGTTTTATAAATATAATCCATTGTTCATTTTACAAATTAGAAAAATGAGGCAGAAAGGGATTAAATGACTTGTCCTGGTCCAAACAGTTAGAAGCAGAATTTGAACTCAAGTCCTCTTGACTCCAAACCCATCATTCTATTTGCTACAGGACATGCCTGTTTTATAGCTTGGTATTTGAATGGACACACAAACACACACATACATACACATACACACATATTTTAAAAGACATTTTCTGTATAAACAAAGGAATTTGACTAGTTTAACTGGCAGAATTAGGGAAAAATTGGTTGTGAAACATGCAGTTTATTTTTTAGTCATTTATCATTTTCCAGAATTCCCTTCTCTGCCATTTTATCTATGCTCTCACTAACAACTCATGCCCTATCTATTCCAAAATGACTTTATTGTCAATTTCCATGTCATTATTTATGCAAATTATATGACATACCATTAATTGTTTTATATTGTTAGTACTTTTTTATAGGAAGAAAAGAAATAAGCATATATGAAGTACCTGCTATGTTCCAGGCATTATGCTAAATGCTTTACAAATATTAATTTGATCTTCACAGCAACCCTAGGTATAATTCTCACTATTTTAGAGTTGAAACTGACTCAAACAGAGATTAAGTGACTTTTTCAGGGTTACAAGGCTATTAGGCATTTGAGACCAGAATCCAGTATAATACCTATTTATCCCTAAGGATGCTACTGACTGAAAATATTTTGGTTTTCTACTTGTTTTTGTTGCCTCCCAATTCATTGATCTGCTATTTATCTTTTATTTGTGAAAGTTTTTAAACATATAATTTTTTACCAGAGCACTGGTTTGGTTACATCTCCCACATTTTTTGGTAAAATGTCTCATTCTTTATCATTTTAGTGGTGCTTTATTGAATATATATGCATTGCATGCATATATGTACACACACATATACACATGCATACATACATGTGTGTATGTGTATATCATATGTATGCACATATGTGAGTATATGTGAATACACACATACATATATAATCAATAAAACACCACTAAAATGATTAAGAAGAATGGGTGGGTCAAAGAGCAAATCATAGAGACAAGGGATAATTTCATTAAAGTACGTAACAATGAGAAACTTTGCAAAAATGTGGGAGATGTGTCTATATATATATATATATATATATTCTCTGTTCTATTCTCATTCTGTAATTAAGAGACTTAAAGCATATCTAAATTTTCTTTTAAAAAAATTCATTTCCTTAAGATTTTTTTTTGCTTTTTTGCCCTCTGTAAGGTAAAAATTCTTGAAATAAAAGATAGAAAGAAAAATTAAACATAAAATAATTTAATTTTCATAGACATTTTTAAGTTCCTTATAAATGAATTGAATACAACTAGGATGTGTATGGCCACATTTAATAAGCAAAAATAAATTAATCTGCATAGCAAGTTGTTGATGTCTCATCTCTAAGATAAACTGCTCATGCATACATGGAAATAACTACATGGTAAAAAAAATAGCTAGATAGATGATGTATAAATGAGATTCATATTTTAAGAATAAAGATCATTCTACAATGATTAAACGATATGGACCGGCAGCTCACAAGAAGAGAAAACTAAGCGGTGAATGGCTATATGAAAAAATGAAATAATTAATAATTAGAACAATGCAAATTAAACTAAATCTAAGATTCCACATTATACTCTTTAGATTGGTAAATCTGACAAAAAATACCAAAGTTTAGAAGGGCTGTTGGAAAACATGCATATTGATGTGTTCTTTGGTGAAACTGAATTCATATAAGAATTCTAGAAAGCACATTGTGACTTCCAAAGAGTTACGGAATCATAAATACCCTTTTAACTAGGGATACTGGGGCTGTAACTAGATTTTTTTAAAAGTAGTGGCTAACACTGTACACACACACATATCCACAACTTATACATACATCACAATATATACATATAAGTGCATATATACACATGCATACATATAAATGAATTTATAATTATATGCCATGTGCACATACATACATACATGTAATATAAGTACTATTTTTGTGGTGGCAAAGAACTGGAACCTAAAAGTAAATAGCCATCAAATGGAAATCTATTTAACAAATTATGGTATATGCATGTAATTGAAAAATATTATGTTATAGGAAATGATAATACTATTTCAGGAAAACCTGGGAAGTCTTGTGTGAAATGATATAAAGAGAAGTGAGTATATTCAGGAAGACCATCAATATAGAAGCAGCAACAATGTTAAAATGAACAGTTTTCATAAACTTTAGAATTCTAATCAATGCAATGATCAATCATGCTTCAAGATAACTATTGGTGCAAAATGCTACCCATTTCCTGACAGATTGTGAACAACATAGGCAGAAGCTACACATTTTTGGACCTGGACAATATGTGGTTTTGTTTTGCTTTACTATTCACATTTGTTTAAAGGGTTGTGTTTTCCTTCTTTTTTCTTTATTTTTTGTCTCTTTTTTCTTGACTCTCTTTCATACATGGACATAGAAATTTTTTAGTTATTTAATATAAAATTAATAAAAATAAATAACATTAATGGTGGTTATAGCAAAGATATAATTACAAAGAATCAAATGAGATAAATACAAAATGCTCTATTTATACCTATAGTAAGCAGTTTGTGTGAAAAAAAAAGAGTGGACATTTTAGTGTACTACAAGGTCAAAAAAGAGTCTGCTAGTTTCAAAGAGTAAATTGTGTCTTAATGCAGACAGGGATCTTAGCAGATAACAGAGGTACCTCACCCACAGAACATGAATTTCCTGTCTACCTTGTCCCTACACACTCACTTGTATGGACCTAGCATGTAAATCATAAAGTTTAATAAAACTCAAGAAACTTGGATTTTTTTTTCAGTCTACAGAAAGAATTTAACATTTTAATCTGTCAAAAAAAAATGGCTGCTAACTCTCTATAGTATCATAGATTCAATCTAAAGGAAACCTGAGAGATTATTATTACTAATCTACTCATGTTGGAAATGATGGAACAAGACCCAGAGAGATTCAATACTTTGTCCAAGGTCACATAGGTAGCAATTGTCAATATTTGGACACACGCCATGGTTTCCTGGCTGTAAATCCTTCGATTTCACTATTGTATTACATTGCATCCTTCTCTGTCTTTGCTTGAAATCACTAAGTGATGAAAAGTGGATGATTATGTCATGAGGAATTTACGAAGTGATTCATGCAGGTATGTGCAGAAGCCAGTTCATTAACTTCCCCATATGATTTTTCATCTTAGAAATCAGTGAATTGCACAAATAAAGACATGATTTATTGTGTTTTTTTAATTGTCTTGATTTAAGAGAGTAAGAGTAATGGAGAATGTGTTAATAATACAGTTAAAATTTAAAAGTCTGTTGTGGATACACACACACACATATATCACACACACGTGAATACATATATGTGTGTGTGTGTGTGTGTGTGTGTGTGTATTGTTTGAAGAGCAAATTTTTAAGCAATCACCAGCCTGCTCCTCAATTCACGTGTAAAGGAAGTGTTGGCTATATAACTTCTAATGAAGCCTCACCTATGTAATTTCTGTTATCGTATGAATCCATAGTAATTTGGGATGATGTTTCTGGATGAAATTATCTTACAGCACACTTTAAAACAGAAAGGAATAGAATTTGCTTGGCTAGTCTTTAAAAAAAAATATGTACTTGAATCTCTTATTTCATTTGTTTCAAAGAATAGCCATTAAAAAAATATCCTTCAGTTTCTACCTCTACCCTGTAAGCATATGCATACATTTTAGAATGTGAAAAATCATACAGTCACACACATTTCGGTTTATATCTTCACTTTTACTTCTCTTCATACTGACTAAATGTCAATTTAATAGGAATTGGTAAAGGCTTCCGTGGTATTTTCTTATGACTTTGGTATTTTCTTTTTCCTTAGTGTTGTCATTTTCACATAAGCCTCCTTCATAAAAATGGAACCAAAGAGAAATAACTTGATATCCATCTTCAGCGTATAATGCCACAAATGTAGTCAAGCAAGGAAAGTAATGTATATGTTATATATACTTTCCTTCTAGTGCTCTAGCCTTTTTCAGTAATGATCACCACCACCACCACCATCACCAGAACCACTACCACCACTAGTACTGCTACTAGTAATACTGCTACTGCTGTTGCTATCACTTGCATTTATAGTGTTTTGAAGTTTGAAAAGAAATTTACAAAAATTGTCTCATTCAACCTTTACAATATCACTAAGAGGTAGGCATTATTATTAGCCCTATTTTACAAATGGGGAAGCAGAAGCAGTTAGTCAAGTAAGTATGTCCTAAGTGTTAGACACTCTGATAAACAATCAAGGGCTAAGCAGAGATTAAGTGACTTGCCCAGAGTCAAACAATTACTAAGTATCTAAGGATAGATTTAAACTTAGATTTTTCATATTTTTGTCCATCACTCTACCCCTGTGTCACCTTACCAGAATCCTGTCCATTGTATACTGGAGATAATGACAGAAAAATAAGAAAATTTGTCTCTTAGAACTCATATTGTATGATGATATTAATTATGTATTAAAATATATTCTGCATTCTATTTTTGTAATTTACAATCTTTTCTTGTGTTGGATCAAGATTTCTAATATTTGTATACTGCCTTCTGTTCACTATATGCTTAGGTCCAAATTATTTTTCCACTATGGGAGGAACAAAGTAATGCTCTCTATAACTGGCTCCCTTCTGATTTATTCTGTAGAGTTATTCTCTGAATAGAAGGTTGGACTATCCCATGATATGTTTTCCAGAAATCTGTACTTTACCTTCCCAGTCTTCTGACCATAACTATAACCCTGTGGCCTTACTGAGTCAGTATACATGGGTAACTAATATGATGTTTGCTGTTCTTTAAACAAATGCTGAGGATATCAATGAAATTAATTTGATTCTGCATCATTTTATAATTGATCCTATTCTGTAATTGATCATATTATTTATTTCTGCCCTCTGGATTAGTTTAAAGGTGCAATTAAAGGGAAAAAAACTTATCTAGTGCATATTATCTTTAAAGGCTTACAAGCTTATCTAGCATATTTATAAAAGGTATGTTGTCAAACTTTACCTGCCATTATATAATTAAGGAAAGTCCTATCACCCTAACAATCCCTTCTAGGTGCCAGAGAGTCTGTTCAGTCAGGCACACTAACAAGGTCTGCAAGATGTGAATGGGTTTCATAAGACAATTAACATTCCTTAATTGTCAGAGAAGAATGGTTACTAGCCCCAAATGGGTATTACACTGCTTTGTTTAAAATAACCAGTGATGTTGTCCCCAAACCCAGAATGCTATCTACCTTCTAAGCAATCCCACTGTCTTCTCCACTTATCCATTCCTAAAATGAGGCAGATTGCAATTCCTCTCTAACTAAATGGAAAGTTTGTGACCAAAAATTTCACCACCCATTAGCCATGCGTCTGATAAGGCCCTTCAAACCTACATAGTCTCCTTCTTGGAACACAGGACATAACACACACACACACACACACACACACACACACACACAAGTGGGTATTGTGTATATATAGAGAGATGTGTATACATATGTGTATATATGTATATACACATATATGCACATATTTGTGTATATGTGTGCATGTATACACACAGACATGCTACAACCACAGGCAAAACCTTTTGGCCCTGGTGACTCTAGTTGTATCAGTTTTGAGAATTCAGGGTTACAAAAAGGAGGCATAAAAGTGAACCTTTGTTATGCAAGAATAAAATTATGTTTCAATGATTGATTACATAGAAATTGTGATGTACTAATTGTCAAGCATATATCTCTCTGGTTTATCCTTTACTTGAAATTGATAATCAGAAGATCAACTCTGGTGTTTGTTTCCTCATCAAGGATTTGTGCATGACCTTAACACGTGCATGGGAGACATCATTTTAGGAAGAGAGCATTGACTGGGTTTTGTGCTACTTAATTATTTTTTAAGTAATGTTAAACAAACAATAAAGTGCAAGTTTTTAAAATAATTTGTATTGAATTATATGACTTTGAAGATGTGTTCACCACCATCATGAAAGATGTGCTGCAATAGAGTGCATGTGGAAAAGGGATTCAATCTTTGGAAGTTCTTCTCACCCTCCCATTTAAGAATTACTCCTGTTTATAAGGAATATTTAAAAACAAACAAAAATTTCCCTATCTTTACAGCAATTAAAGGACATACATCAGTCAAGTAGCTAGTATGAAGATGGATAACCAAAGAATTGCACTAAACATCAATCTGGAGCATTTAGGGGTCATTTAATTCAAACTCTTACTTTTATATATTGAAAGAATGAAACCCAGAATTAAACTACTTGCCTAAACTCACAACTAATAGGTAGAACTGAAGAACCAGAATTGGGCAGTCAATGTCCTTTCAATGTGAGTTGATCAAATTCAAGAAATTACAAAATTTATCTATTTCAGAGTTGTAAATAGAATTTGAAACTATTGTATTGCCTGGTTTCTTCCTCAAGTGGCATTTTCTTTCATTAAGGTAACTGAATTTCTATACTAAGAATCAGGAACTGAAGGGGTATACCTCAGTAAGGTTACATCCTCAGGAGCAACAGGGATTTCCTTGGCTACCCTTTTGATGTGTTATCCTCAAGTGCCCATTGATATCTAAGTGACTTATATAAGTAAGGCATAAATAATTATGGGATAGCATGGAAACCTATGCAAAGAAAAATGAATCTTGTCATTTATTTGTTAGTAAAATGTATTGGATATGCAATTAAAACATTTGGGCAATGTTTCATTGAATTAACATTTAGAAAAAAAAAATTTCAAAGAATTAAAAAAAAAATCACCATGAGTTTAGATATAATTACCAGCTAATCAAACTGATGAAACAAATAAAAGTTATATACCCTTGTCCAATTTTGATAACTGTGATAATTGCTTTATGATATAAAGGCTATATTGCAATCCTTTTAAAATCTCAGCTAAATCCCTGATGCCTACCTAGGTTTTTACTGAAAATGAAGATTAAGGAACCTGACCAACGGAATCCCTTCTTGGAATGAAGTATCTCCCAAGACTCTGCTCACATAGATGAGATCCAATTTTGGAAACTGACCCCAATATGACATTTTCTCTTTCTTTCACTAATTGCTTTTACTTGGAGTTACAGTAGGATAATTAAATAATGTACTCTTGGTACTGCTTTTGTTTAGGTTTTATCAAATGACAATATTATGGTCCCCAGATGCCACATAAACATCTAAGCTACCAAATGGAAATTGGATCAGTCTTTATTTCACCCCCACAGAAAACAGAACACATAAAAGACTCATAGGAATCCAGGAACAGATAAAGAATGTATACAATGCCACTAAAGTCAATTAGCTCTCCCACTACTCATGGAAAGAAGGAGGTGTGGTATGGCTGAAATGGTGTTAAATTTGACATCAAAATATATACTTTTTTAAAAAAATAATACTTTATTTTCCCTCAAGTGCATATAAGAACAATTTTCACATTCATTTTAAAATAAATTTCAAGTTCTGGATTTTCCCCCTCTCTCCCCATCTTAACCAACCATAAGATTAAAAGCAATTTGATATAGATTATATATGTTCAATCTTATAAAAAACATTTCCATTTCAGTATTTTGTGAAAAAAAGAAATACCTCAAAAGAAAAAATAAATAAATATAAAGAAAGTGAAAATAGTATGCTTCAATCTGTATTCAGACTCCATCAATTCTTTTTCTGGAGGTGAATAACTTTTTTTCATCCTAACTGCCTTGGAACTATATTGAATCATTGCATTTCTGAGAATCGCTAAGCCCTAATACTGCTATTTGCCACCTTCATGACTTTGGGCAAGTTCTATAAGCTCCCTTGGGCCTCAGTTCCTCATCTGTAAAATGAGAGGTCTTTATAGGATGGCTTGTTAAATTCCTTCCAGCTCTAAATCTGTGATCCTATAACCTTTTAACATTTTATCAGGCCTTTTTTGCACAGAGTATTATACTACCCCCTAAAGTTTAGAGCATTATGCTGGATTTAGACAACATCCAGGAGGTAATCACTATTTCAGAAAACCTGAGGAAGCACTCCTGATATTATACCAGCTTTTTCCTGCTAGTATGTCTCTGTGAAGGAACCATGTCAGTGACCTTCTTCCTCCAAGGGGAACAATGTATTGAGAATTGTACTTATTTCTCAAGAAGTTGTAGTACCAAACTTTTGAACTTGGGAACTCTCAGGCTTGGAATTACCTGATGGTAATTTATAAAACTGGCTTTACTCGGGACATCTCTTGTCAAGCTAGAAGCTAGTTAGAATCTAGATCCTGCTGCTTACAAAATTAAACATTCCCCTGACTCTATATTTGAGTTTGGGCTTCACAAATTTTGAATACAAAGTACCCTCTCAGGCTAAGTGGGGCATCAACTGTCCTGTTTCTCATGAGCTACAGCAGTAAATCTTTCAGTGCCTATCTCTTAAGGTGGGAGGTTCTTAGTCATCTCTGGAGCTAAGGCAAGGATGGTTTGTCATCCAGCCCTTGAGATCCACAAATTCTGATTGTAAGACACATAAGAGTACTTTTATCCCTCTTCCATTTATTTCTATTTCAAATCACCATAATCTGTTTCTGGGAAAGAAAAATGTACATGGGTATAAGCTTCCACCCCCATCTATACTAAATTACAGGTCCATTTCAGCTCTGCTTCGATTTATCTTTCCAGAGAAAGTGGCAGAAACAAAGTCTGTGGCCTAAAACTCTTTTATAAAATATGGTGAAGGGTAACTTTGACTCTTCAATTCACCAGTTATCAGGAGTGAACTCTCAGGAAGATATCAATGGAAATGCCCTTACTCCATGAAGAAATAGTCATCTAATTTCACAAGAGTGATTGAAGAACTAATAAAATTGATGAGATTTCCTTTATCAGTCTCCCTCTCACACAACATATTTATTGGATTATATGACCCAAAAAATTTGATTAACTGCTAAAGCAGCAGTATGAGGATTGGAATACAAAATGAACTACTGAACTAATGGTTTGTTTCATGTGCTTCTTTCAATTTGAAGAATAATAGCAAAACTGATCTAATTTTATAAGTGTTGTAGTGGAAAGGACATTGAGAGCATTTGACCAGGATGTTGTCCAATTAGCATAACTCTCTAAATTTACCTCCCCTAATAACAAAAAAAGTCATTCAGCAGTTATAATCATGAAAATTATAGTAAGAACAAAAGAATCATATCCACATGACACAGAGACTTCTGCAATACTAGCAGAGGAATTAATTTTTAAAAAGCAATGACCTAGCCATGCCCTGAACCTAGTAAAATTCATATTCAAAATGTGACTTTGCAACTGGGATCAGAGCCAAGATAGCAAAGTAAAAGCAGAAATTTGCTTGAGTCCCTTCTCCAAATACCTCCAATACCTGGAAAAAATGACTCTATACAAACTTTAGAGCTGCGGAACCCAGAAAGTGACAGAGAGAAATAAATCTCCCACTGAAAGCAAACTGGCAGGCCAAAAGGAAGAGCCTATCACACTGAGCTAGGAGGTGAGTACAGTCCTGCATGAACCGCGCCGGCCCAAATGCCTGGTTGTCCAGATACATGGCATGACCTGCCAAAGCAGAACTCAGGAAAGTGAATCACTGGCAGCTAGGTGGTTTCAAAACTTCTCAACCCAGAAATGCCAAAGAGAAAGTAAAAAGTCAATGGGGAACTTTGTTGGAACTAGGTGAGAGAAGAGTGCTGTCTAGCTCCTGCCCCCAGATCTGTGGAAGTAGCAGCAGCTGCAGCTACTGCAGAGTGGCTGCTTCCAAAGCTCCAGGTCTACAGATTGTAGGGGGACAAAGCAATCATTCAGAGGGTAATTTCTCTTACTTTCTCTTCCTAGGATCTGGGTCACAGTCTTGGGTGGCAATCCTAAGGTGAGGAGAACTAGCATGGCGGATCTTGTGGTAACTGTAGAGAGAGTATCCTACTCATAGCTCTAACAACAGCTCTGACAACAGCTGTGCAAAACCCCAGAAATTTGGGACACAGCACTCTTCACTCAGGAAGCAGAGTTCTACCATGGCAAAGAACTCAAAAGTCAAGTAATTGGCTGGCAATAAGAGCAAAGAGAGGAAGTACAATCAAACTATAAAATCTTTTTTGGGGGGGACAAAGAGGATCAAAACATGGAACCAGAAGAAGACAACAAAGTCAAAACACCTGCATCAAAAGCCTCCAAGAAAAATATAAACTGATCACAGGCCATCAAGGAGCTCAAGAAGGATATTGAAAATCAAATAAGAGAAGTAGGGGGAAAATTGGGAATAGAAAAAGAATGATGCAAGAAAATCATGAAAAATGAGTGAACAGCCTGACTGAAGAAAATAATACTGAAAAAATAAATTAACTCAAATGGCGAAAGAAGTCAAAAAAGCCAATGTGGAGAATACCTTAAAAAGCAGCATTGTCCAAATGGAAAAGAAATTTCAAAATCTCATTGAAGAAAATAATTCCTTCAAAATTAGATTGGAGCAAATGCAAGCTAATGACTTTATGAGAAATCAAGATACTATAAAAAGAAAGGCCAAATGAAAGGGGAAAAAAAGGAGACAATGTGAAATATATCATTGAAAAAACTACTCACCTGCAAAATAGATTGAGAAGAGATAATTTTAAAATTATTGGACTAGTGGCTGCTAGATGACAGAGTAAATAGAGCACTGGACTTGGAGTCAGGAGGACCTGAGTTCAAATCCAGCCTCAGACACTTAAGACAAAAAACTAGCCATGTGACTTGGGCAAGTCACTTAAGCCCAATTGCCCTACCTTTCATCCTCCGAAAAAACAAAACAAAACAAAAAATACTGGACTACTGGAAAGCCATGATTAAAAAAAAGAGCCTAGACATCATCTTTCAAGAAATCATCAAGGTACATTGCCCTGATATTCTAGAACCATAGGGCAAAATAGAAATTTAAAAAATTCAATTCCATAAAATAATAAGTAGCATCTATCTAAAACCATCAGCAAGTATTATATTTAATGGAGATGAGCTAGAAGCATTTCCAATAAGATCAGGGGTGAAACAAGGATGCCCACTATCACCCCTCTTATTCAACTTGGTACTAAAAAAATATTAGCAGTAGCAATAAGAGAAGAAAAAGAAATTGAAGGAATGAAATAAGGCAAAGATGAGACTATTTTATCACTCTTTGAAGATGAAATGAGGATATACATAGAGAATTCTAGAGAATCAAGTAAAAAACACTTGAGATAATAAATAAATTTGGCAAACTTGCAGGATATAAAATAAACCTACAGAAATCCTTATCATTCCTATATATTCCTAACAAAATCCAACAGCAAGAGATATAAAGAGAAATTCCATTTAAAATTGCTGTAGACATTATAAAATATTCTGTAATCTATCTGCTAAAACAAACCGAGGACCTATATGAACACAACTACAAAACACTTTTCAAACAAACAAAGTCAGATCTAACTAATTGGAAAAAAAAACAACAACAGTTGCTCATGTCTGGGTTGAGCTAATATAATAAAAATAATAATTTTACCTAAATTAAATTACATATTTAGTGTCATACCAATCAATCTACCAAAAAAGTACTTCATAGAGCTAGAAAAAATATTAGAGGTGGGGCAGAGACAAGATGGTGATGTAGAAGCAGAAAAACTCTACAGCTCCCCCCATAACCACCTCAAATACCTATAAAATATGACTCTAAAAAATTTTAGAGCTCCAGAACCCACAAAATTACAGAAAAGCCCATCTACTGATGAAGGCAGCCTGGCAGGTGGACAGGAAGGGCTCATCACATAGCACTGGGAGCAGAAAGCAGCCAATCCTAAAACCAAGGCTTGGCCCCCAGGCCAGTCAGGACAAGCTGTGATTAGAGTGTTTGGGAGAGTGGATCACCAACAGCTGTGGCAGTTTCCAGAATTATCAACCCACAAGAACCAAGAACAAAGTGAAAGGTTAGTGGAAATAGGCTAAATTTGGGGAAGAGAAGCTGGTCCTGCAGAATTCTCCCAGGGCAAGAAAGCAGCAGAAGTGGTGGCCCTGCAGCCACCTCCGTGTGGCTGCTCCAGAGCTCACAGCCTGCAGATTGCAGAGGGGGCAAGCAATCATTCAGAGGCTAAGTGCTCTTGCCTTAATCTGCCTGGATCAGGATCACAGTATTGGGTTGGGTGGTGGTCCTAAGGTGTGTGACCAGTGAGACAAAGCTGGTGGGTGCTGCTGAGATGGTGGCCTCCTAATAGCTCTGGCAGCTGCAAAACCCCCAGCAATTTTGGGGTGGTGTGCAGGGGAAAGATGGAAGAAAATTTGTAACTCAAAACCTTGCAGAAATGAATGATGTAAACTAAAAATAAACAAAAGTTAATTATTCTCAAAAAAAGAAAAAAATAGTAGATAAATTCATTTGGAAGAAAAAGGTCCAGAATGTCAGGGGAAATGATGAGAAGAAATGCTAGGGAAGGTGACCTAGCCATATCAGACTTTAATCTGTCTTATAAAGCAGCAGTCATCAAAACTACTTGGTACTGGCTGAAGAATAGAGTAGTAGATCAGTCAAACAAATTAAGTACATGAGACTCAGCAGTCAATAACTATAATAATCTACTGTTTTATAAACGAGAAGACCCTAGTTTTGGGGATATGAACTCACTATTTGACAAAAGCTTCTTGGAAAATTGGAATATAGGGGGCGGAGCCAAGATGGCGGCATAGCAGCAGCAACATATCGCAGTTCTCACATAGCCACCCCAAAATACCCATAAAATAGGACTCTAAACCAATCCTAGAACTCGAAAACGCACACAAAGATACTTCACACTAAAGTCAGCTCGGCTACGAGGAACCATATCAGCACTGCGAACAGAAACCAGCCTGGCCTGAAGCCATGGCTGAGCCCCAGGGGCGGCTGGACAGGAGGAGAAGAGGAGCCTCTCTGGTGAGCGAATTAGTGGCAGTTGTGAGCAGCGTTCAGAACTAGGTCACTGGGATTTGAGAAATTGGGAGAAAAGCAGTCTGGCTGAAAGGCCTTCAGAGCGGAAAAGCAAAAGGCAGAGGTTTTGCACCTGCCTCCACGTTGCAGCTTCCCACCCACGGCCTGCAGACAGCAGGGGGACTGAGCAATTGTTCTGAGGCCAGTGCTCTCGCATTGAGTGGCCTGGATCCGGATCGCTGTCTTGGGCCTTGGTCTTGGAGTCCTCATTATCCAGAGATCCGGAAGTAAGTAGGAAGGGTCCCAGAAGCTTCCTGAGAGCTATGGCAGCCGGGAGGACCCCAGCTATTGCGGAGAGAGTTTTCCCTTCTGGAAGCAGAGCCCCACAGAGATTTAAAAAAAAAATATCATGGACTGAACAACCATGAGTAAGAATAAGCATAAGAAACAAAGTAAGAACAGCATCCAAACCCTAGATTCTTTCTTTGGGTAAAAGAAAGATCATGGGAGAGAGAGGGAGGAGGAGAGCACAGACAGAGCACCTCCACCAGGGGCCTCCAATAAACATGAAGAATGCCTTAAAGCTGGAGATGAGCTGAAGAAGGATTTTCAAAACCCAATAAGGGAAGTGGAAGAAAAATTGGGAAGAGAAATAAGAATGTTGCAAGAAAATCATGAAAAGAGAGTCAGCAGTATGACTGAAGAAATCAACACTCTAAAAAATAGATTAACTCAAATGACAAAAGAGGCCCAAAAAGCCAATGAGGAAAAGAATGCCTTAAAAAGTCACCTTTGCCAGATGGAGAAAGAATCTCAAAAGCACTCTGAAGAGAA
>CM053588.1:227827225-227842587 GCA_028646515.1 Pseudochirops corinnae
AATATGCCCACTGTGGAGAGGTTCTGTGTAATTACGCATGTACAGCTTGTATTTAATTGCTTGTCCTTCCAGTGGGGGTGGGTGATGAGGGAGGAAGGGAAAGAATCTAGGATTTAAAGTTCTAGAATCAAATGTTAAAAATATAATTATATATGTGTATGTAATTATAATAATAATAATAATTATTATTATTATTAACTACATCCAACTGGGAATTAAGACACATAGGCACTGTGGTAGGGAGATCCATCCTGCCCTACTGGAAAGTGAGAGGGGCGATGATGGAAGACATAGGAGAGAATAGATTGGGGGAGGAGTTATACAATGGGAAGGCTGTTTTGGGGTGGTGGGTAGGGTCAAGATGGGGAGAAAATTTGTAACTCAAAATCTCATGGAAATGAATGATGTTAACTAAAATAAATAAAAATTTAATAATGAGAAAAAAAAAGAAAGTTAAAAAACCAAATAATTCTAGAAGGAAAAAGGAAAACAATAATATTTTCAAAAACTAACAAAAATGATTTCATATCATTTGGGAACAATGGTTTTCTATTCAGCAAACAGAAAGGACAACGCACCATGTCTCATGAAAAATCCTAAGAGGTAGGAATCACCTAAAACAGATTCATCCTTTACTGGGTTTCAAGAACAGCATAATGCAGAGTACCCATTGAGACAATGTTCCTGGTGATGATGAAATTCTGTGTTCCCTACTAATGGTATGTTTCATAAATATACTTTTATAAAAGAGATTTATATCAATAGTATTACAGAGTCTGTCCAGATCATGTCTCCTCCTCCTCAGGGAATAGGAGACAATTAGCCTACAGTTAGAGTGAAAGATAGAACCATGAATGCATCTTGCCTACCCACACCATTCTATCAGTAAAGAAATCTACAAATCCCATGTGCTTCCTTATCTAGCTTATTCATGATAAATAGCATTTAAAAAAAAAGGTGCCTGGGGTCTTTGAGTGCATTTGAAAAAGAGGCTTCAATTCTTTTCAACTCAATTCAACTCACATAGCATTTGCAAAGCTTCTGCTCTCTGCAAGAAACAATTTTACCCTTTGGAGTATAAAATGGTGCCAGTTAATTTCAGTGTCCCATTGGACTCTAGCTTGTAATTCTGAAGACCTATAACTGCATAGAACTCTTATGTGTGCTGTTTTGTCTGTTGACAGCCAGAATAGAGGATTGGGAGGGGGGGGGGGGTCTAATCAAGCTAATTGGCTCAAGGATTTCTTTTATCCTTTTTCTGCATACTCAGGATTCATATCAAAGTGGAATACTCATGGTGAGCACTTAATTACTCTTTCTCTTTCCTTCTCTGTCTCCCTACTGTCCCCCTATTCCTCCCTAAGAATAAGCTTTCGACCATTATGGGACTGTGCTCTTCAATCTTGTTCTTTATAACTGGATACATACACACATATGTATATATGTGCTTATGTGTATATGTATATATACAAATATTTGCATATATGTATATATCTAAATGTACACATTTGAATGTGTATATGTGTGTCTGTGTCTGAGTGTACACACACATGCATATTTCTATAATTATGCTATTACTTTTTAGGATTGATGAATGTGGAGTCATGTGACTTATGTTTCAGTCTTGACTCTGACACTACCTATGTTACCTGGTACAAGTCACTACCTTTCTGTGCCTTGGTGTCTTTACCTATAAAATTAGGAGGTTGAATTAGATGACTTCTGTCACTCCTTCCAGCTCTAGATATTTGATTGTGACTTAGAGTCAGGATATTTGACTTGACTTTTCATGATGAATTTTCATTTCTCTCTTGTTTAGTCTCCCTTTTTTGACATATATCACATATGAGGGAGACAGTTATGTGGTAGAGTAGGAATCTGTGACTATGGAACAGATAAGCTCACAACACTGGTATCATTAGTAGCATTCTCTAACAAACTGAATTGAATTATCACCTATGGAGTTGGTATTTTTGAATTCCAACTCCAAACCATCTGACTTCTGTTAAGAGTTTCTGTGAGTATGGTTAATATGTGAGCTAGGTGTTAAAACCGAGGTTCTTACCCTATTTTTGAGTCGTGGACATATTTGCCTGTCTGATGAAGCCTTTGAATCACTACCCAAAAAAATTAAATGCATACATTATAAAAGCTTCAACATTATAAAGGAAACCAATTATATTGAAACAATTATCAAAATTACTAAAAAAAAAAAAGTTCATTGACTCTAGGATAATAACCAAAAGGATGCTCAACCAGAGCACAGATGCATTATAAAGTACTGTTCCTTTGGACAAAATAAGCTCATACATTACATGTTTTGTTATTGTCTAAACAGAATGCCATTTTATTCTTTGCCTCCATTCCACCTGGACACCTGAGGATTTTAATCCACTGATTCATATGACTGTCTGGCTTGACTTCCTTCTCTCCAAAAGTTGATTTTGACAGTAGCTTGTCAGTTTCTGCCCACTCTGATCCCAAACCTGACATTCTAAGACTTCATCCATAGGATTAAGGACCCACCCTGACTGCAATTGACAGATCTTATGCTTTTTCTTCAGGCTCCTAGAGGAAAGGTGTGACATAATGAAACTCATTCACCCAAAATCTGGGATCAACAATTGCTAGAATTGAATGGAAAAATAATAGGTTGGCACATTTTGGGTGGCTTAATTTATGAATTGTTATTAACGTTCCTGACTGCAATAAATCATTAGAAGCTTTTTCTATGTGTCTACCTGCAGGGCTAGATTTGGTACAAAGAAAATCAAAGGGTCCTTGCCAACTAAGAAATTTCCATTGCTATTTGAAAAAAAAATGGGGGAAAGTTAGTAATAAGTCCAATGAAGGGAGTGTTGGATTGCAAAGTAATTTCTTATCCAGCATCAGCAGGCACCGAAGAGACAAAAACTTACATTTGTTACCTAACTCCTTTGACAATGCAATACATCACTTATATAGCTTTCAGACCCTTTTATAGCAGCTTCCTTCATTGGAATTACAGTATATGGGGTTTGTAATTGTGTGTTGTTTTTTTTTTCCCCTGGGCCATCCAGCCATTCAGAAATAAAAAAAAATCATCTTGAAATCAAGTAATTCCTCTCCAAAAAATCCATTATACTTCTATTTGAATGGTAGTTCAGTGGTCTAACTTTCTGACCACAAGATTCATGTAATTAGATCTATGTGTAGAAGGAAAAAACAATAAGACTTAGAGATAAAGGGTTAGATTTGTTTAACATTATGCAAAGATTTTAAATCCCTATCATCAATGATACTCTCAATGAATTGTTGCTGTAACTTTACCATATTAATTCCCAAGTAAATTTCTTTTTTTATTTTTCATCTTTGGTCTACATCTATGTGCAGTAAAGTCTTCTCTCTCTGTATTAAAGCTGGGACCAGTTTATTTGGTAGTTTACAGATTATCAAAAAGAGATGAAGAGGCAGTGTTTCCTAAGGAATATAATTCTTTGCTTGGCATCAAGAAGACCTGGTTTGAGAGCCTTATATAGGAATGAAGATTTAGAACTTAAAATAATCTTACAATCCCATCTAGCTCAATCCCCTAATTTTATAAATAAGGAAACTGAGGCCTAGAGAGCAAACAATTTTCCTAGGATTGCATAAGTATTATGTTTTCAGAATTGACATTTGTATCTAATTCCTTGACTTTAAATCCTACGCCTTCTCCATAGTACCATTTTGCTAACTGGGTGACACTGGGAAAATACCTTAACTTCTATGTGCCACTGACAATTCTTGAAAATCATGGAGTTCCTGTACCAGGCATTTACAATATTGATGGAATCCTATAGTCATTTATGATGAGATAGACCTACTTAAAACAACAGTTACTACTAAGATTCTTCAGTAAACCAGAGGTACCATGGATTTTATATTAAATGTAGTAAATTTACCTGAACATACATTTAGATAAGGAAATAATGGTTTGACATTTGATTTTGTCTTATGGAATTCCTTTGTATGCATTTTTTATGTGACAATAATAAAAATGCAGGCATCAGATTTTTCCAAGTCACTTTTTTGTTTATCTCAAAAAGCTTCTTTAACTCTTTGCTTCTAGGATAAAATGAAAACTCCTGGGTTGTATTTAAAAACCTCAACAGTCTTGTGTCAATCTTAATTTTTAGATCTGTCTCACATTATTCCCCTTGAGATAAATGACAGATAGAGAGAGAGAAGAGAGAGATACCAACAGACAGATAGACAGACAGACACACACACACACACATAACTTATTAATTTATTACTATGGGCCAGGCACTGTGCTAAGTTTGGGAAATATAAATACAAGTCACAGGAAAAATAATCCCTATACTTAGTGACGTAATGGGAAAGATGACACATAAAAGAGATGACAAAGGAGAGAAAAGGAAAGATACTTACAGTTAAGCAAGGTGTTAAAGTCTGGAGAAACGGGAGTGAAGCTAGGTTAGAAGTGAGCATGGCTGGCTTCAACAATGAAAATGTAAATACCAGTGAGGAAAGCACCAAATCAAAAGAGGTGACAGAGATGGAATCATCTCCAACCTGGGAAGGCAGTTGAAGTTCTAATTGAAACTGACATTGCTTTAGACTTAACATTTCATTTTCATGCCTATGGTATCCCCCAACATGACTCCTTTTCTTATCATCTTAGAATCCTTAGCTATCATGAAGTATCATCCTATGTATTAACACCTATACATGGCCTCATCATTAGTATACCCTTTCTATCTCAAATTAAGTTTTACTTTTGAAATCTGTGTGTGCATATCATATTTCTCAGTAAAATGCAAACTCTTTTTTTTTTTTTTTTATTTTTGGAGGGGGGAAGGCAGGGTATTTGGGATTAAGTGACTTGCCAAAGGTCACATGACTAGTTAATGTTAAGTGTCTGAGACCAGATTTGAATTCATGTCCTCCTGACTCCAGGGCCAGTGCTCTATTCCCTGCACTACCTAGCTGCCTCTAGATGGCAAACTCTTGGAGGTCAGGATTTTTTTTTATTAATTTTTTGTTTGTATACTCAGCACTAAGTATTATGCTCAGTTGTACTGGGTAGGTAATTCTTTGATTTAACTTTAGCTTCTTTGACCTCCAGAATATCATATGCTGAGTCTTTGGTTCCCTAATGTAGTAGCTGCTAGATCTTGTGTTATACTGATTGTGTTTCCATAGTACTCAAAGTGTTTCTTCCTGGTGGCTTGTAATATTTTCTCCTTGACCTGGTAACACTGAAATTTGTCTACAACATTCCTAGGAGTTTTCTTTTTGGGACCTTTTTTTCGAGGCAATTGAGGATTTCTTTCAATTTGTATTTTGCCCTCTGCTTCTAGAATATCAAGGCAGTTTTCCTTGATAATTTCTTGAAAGATGATGTCTAAACTCTTTTTTTTTTTTTTGATCATGGCTTTCAGGTAGTCCAATAATTTTTAAATTATCTCTCCTGGATCTATTTTCCAGGTAAACTATTTTTCGATGAGATATTTCACATTGCCTTCTATTATTTTCATTCTTTCAACTCTGTAATATCATATTTTGGTTTCTCATAAAGTCATTAGGTTCCATTTGCTCCATTCTAATTTTGGAGTAATGATTTTCTTCAGTGAGCTTTTTGACTTCCTTTCATGTTTGACCAATTCTGCTTTTTAAGGCATTTTTTTCCTCATTGTTTTTTTGGACCTATTTTATCATTTAGATTAGTCTATTTTTAAAGCGTTATTTTCTTCAGTATTTGTGGGGGATATCCTTTAGGAAGCAGTTGGCTTGTTTTTCATGATTTTCTTGCATCACTCTCATTTCTTTTCCCAGTTTTTCTTCTACTAATCTTGTTTGATTTTCAAAATCCTTTTTGAACTCTTCCATGTCCTGGTACCAATTCACATATTTCTTGGAGGCTTTTGATTTAGGAACTTTGAATTTATTGTCTTCTTTTGTTGTATGTTTTCATCTTCTTTGTCACCAAAATAATATTCTATAGTCTGGAATTTTTTTTTTTTTTTAGCATTGTCTGCTTATCTTCTCAATCAAATACTTGACTTTCTAATTCTTTGTCAAAATAGTATTCTCTTTCCAGTGGGGGTGGGGGTGAGTGTTGGTATACTGTCCCAGGCTTCAGAGGATTTTATCAACCACTTGATCCTCCACCATCTGTGGGCCAAGAGCTCTGGAAGCAGGAATTGTTGTGTTGCTGTTGCTTCTACCACCGCCACTGCCACCTATAAAGCCAAGCATGAGCAGCTCTCCAGAGGACTGCCACTGTGAATAGCTTTAAGGTTCTGATCACATACTATAGTGAACTCTCTATTTATTCCACAATAAAGTAAGGCAAAACATTCACAGAAACCAAAGTACAGCATTCACAATATTATACCATAAAAACTTATCACTAAAGTAGTCATATAGTTTTAAACAAAAGATATCAGTCAGGAAGTCCTTAATTCAATCATCCTTAAGGAACAATCCTCCTTAAGGGACACAAAGTACAAAGGTCAAAGTTCCCCTCCCAGGTCACATTTTCTCAATCTCTCAGTCAAAAAGTCTTCTTCCTTCTTGATTGGAGATTAGTTTCCAATCATCCTTACCTCAATGATCCTTAAGAGGTATAAGGTACAAAGCACAAAGGCCACAATAAATCATGTTCTTCTCAGTCAGCACTAAGTACCCAAGGAGAGGTGTTTTCATCTTAACTGGAGACTAGCTCCCAAATTCCATGGTTCCTCTTCCATGGATCCAGCTGTTGCCTGAATCTACCCAACTGTTACCTGGATTCACAGGCAGGCAGCTCTCCGCTCTTCATCCAGTTCTTTGTCCAGCTCCTCCTGTTCCATATTGAAGCTTACACTGTCCAGTCCACCTGAAGTCCTTCACAGTTTCTGTTTCTGGGAAGACAAAGCTTAACAAAGCCAAAAAAAAAAAAAAACATTCACACACATTGCTGACACCATCATCAATTCACTGTTTGCTTGTGAAATCATCACAGACCCCCAAACAAGATCTGAGAACTCAACACAGACCCACAAACAAGGTCTGAGAACTCAACACAAATCGTCCGTATAGTCCCAGGACCTCTGAAACCCTTCTCCAGGACTTCTGTAAACAGAAAACAAGAAAATCCTCTTTTAGGGTTTCCAGTAAGGTCCCAGGGCTTCTGTACACAGTATTACAAACACAAATCAACACAAACAGAACAGACAAACAGAGTGCCGGCCACTATGAGTGTTCCTTTCTCAGTCCTGCTCTCTCCCAGGACATGCTTCTGCTTTTATATGGTCATTAGCTCCTCCTTGTCCCACACACCTCTTATGTCCTTCCTCTTCCTGGTTTTGGCAAGTCCCTCCCCCTGTGGATTTCACAAGTTCTGTTTCTTAACAAAGATTTAATATAATCACAGCTCAACTGAAACAAGGTGCCAAGTACTTGTTTGCTTGCCATTACACCACCACCACCACCTTCACTGCCCCAGGGTTGAGGCCAGACTGCTCTTTCACCCAGGTCCCACAGAGTTCCTCTGCTGACTTTCCACACTGTCCTCACCAATTGTGGACTGAGAAGTCTGGAAACTGCCCTAGCTGCCAATAATTTAGTCCCCTGAGGCCTGCTCCAGCTCTGTCTGTGTCAGACACAGTCTATACTGAACTGCACTCTTCCACCAGTCAGGTGTGATATATACTTCCTATAGACCTTCCAGGATGTCTTGGACTGTAGTTGTGCTTAATTCTGTCATTTTTGTGGGTGCTGCAGTTCTAGAATTTGTTTAGAGTAATTTTTACAGGTATTTGGAAGGCTTTGGGGGAGCTCTCAAGCAAGTCCCTGCTTTTACTCTGCCATCTTGACTCCACCTCCACCTTTATATATTAAATCAAATTTTCCTTGCTTTGATCCCAGCTTGAGCCTAATCCCTCTCTCATTCTTTAAACTAACCTCTATCATGGTCCAGCATTTAATGTGCCCTAAGACGAGAAATCCAATGTTATGTTGACTTTTAGATGAAGACTCTATCCTTCCTTTGTGTCTACTCCCATAATCAAAGACAACTATATGGTGCAGTGAACAGAGTGTGGAGCCTGCAGTCAGGAAGACCTGATCTCAGATCCAGTGTCACACATTTTCTAACTTTGTGACCCTGGGAAAATCACTTAAACTCTTAATCCCTCAGTTTCCTCAATTCTAAAATGGGAGTTCATAATAGAATCCATATCTTAGGGTTATTGTGAGGATCAAATAAGATAACTGTAAAGTACTTAACATAGTGCCTTGCCCATAGTAGATAATAAATAAGTACTTATTTCATATCACCACAGCTTCATCAAAAAAGATGTGGGAACCATAAGGTTATATGAACAGACTTCTTTCATTTTCAGAATCTTAGCTATAGGACCACCATCTTGGAACTGAATAATATCCCAAAATGTAGACCCTGATTTGAGGACCTCAATTCCCATCTTCTTGTGTCAGCTGACCTCCCAACTTCTATCCTTGTTTTGGCATGGACTTGGAGCTAAGAAATCAGGTAGTAGGGTTTGAAAGGGCTTCTGGTCCCCAACTACAGAATTTTTCTCTCTTCTGATCCTATCATCTCTGTTGTATGGGATTAGGTACAGGGTATACACTAGGATTAGGGGAAAAGAAAGTATCAGCGCGTCAAGGAGAATGAGAGCTAATCCACCAGTGACCTTGACATTTTTCTTTTTTAAAAAAATTAAATTGTTTATTTTTAGTTTTCAACATTCATTTTGTAAGTTTTAAATTTTCTCCTCCTCCCTCCACCTTCTCTTCGCAAGTTTGTTTGTAATCTGATATGGACTCTTCACACATATTCCTATTTTAAAACAAAACAAAACAAAACAAAACAAACAAAAACAAAAACAAAAAAGAAAATAGTCTGCTTCATTCTGCATTCTGACTCCATATTTCTTTCTCTGGGTTTGGCTGGCATTTTGCATCATGTCCTTTGGAATAGTTTTAGGTCTTTGCATTGCTAAGAAGGGCTACTAAATCTATCAAAATCAGTTTTCACACAATGTGGCTATTACTGTGTACTATATTCTCCTGGTTCTGTTCACTCAGCATCAGGTCCTATAAGTCTTTCCAGATTTCTCTGAAGTCCTCTTGTTCATCATTTCTTATAACATAATAGTATTCCATTACATTCATATAACACAACTTGTTTAGCCATTCCCCAATTGATGGGCATCTCTAGTTCTTGGCCACCACAAAAAGAGCTGCTATAAATATTTTTGTATAAGTGAGTTCTTTTCCCATTTCTATGATCTCTTTGGGATAAAATATTAAAAATGATATTGCTGGGAATACAAATTTTTATAGCCCTTTGGGCATAGTTCCAAACTGCTCTCCAGAATGGTTAGATCTGCTTACAATTCCACCAATAATCAATTAGTGTTCCAACATTCCCACATATTCTCCAGCATTTATCATTTTGTCACATTAACCAATCAAATAGGTGTGATGTGGAAGCTCAGAGTTGTTTTGATTTGCATTTCTCTAATCAATAGTTATTTAGAGCAGTTTTTCATATGAGTATAGATGGTTTTAATTTATTCATCTGAAAACTGCCTTTTTATGTATTTGACCATTTATCAATTGGTTAATGACTTGTATTTTTGTAAATTTGACTCAGTTCTCCCTAAATTTTAGAAAGGAGACCTTTATCAAAGATACTGGTTGGAAAAATTCTTTCCTATTTTTCTGCTTCCCTCCTAATCTTGGTTACATCGGCTTTTTTTATGGGGAAAAAAAAAACTTTTCCATTTAAGGTAATCAAAATTATCTATTTTGCATTTTATAATGTTCTTTATTGCTTGTTTGGTCATAAATTCCTATATTCTCCATAAATCTGACATATAAACTATTCCTTGCTCTTCCAATTTTTTCATAGCATCAGCCTTAAAACCTAGATCATGCACTTGTTTGGGCTTTTTCTTATATATGGACTTAGATGTTGGTCTAGGCCTAGTTTCTGCCATAATATTTTCCAGTTTTCCTACAGTTTTTGTCAAACAGTGAGTTTTTATCACATAATCTGGGGTCTTAGGATTTATCAAACAGTAGATTGCTATAATTATTGATAACTGTGTCCTTTGTACGTAAATTATTCCACTGATCTACCCCTCTATTTCTTAGGCAGCACCAAGTAGTTCTGATGATTGCTGCTTTATAATACAATTTAAGATCTGGTATGGCTAGAACACCTTCCCTAGCATTTCTTTTCACTAATTTTCTTCATATTCTGGACCTTTTCTTCTCCTAGATAATTTTTTAAATAAATTAATTTATTTTCTTGTTTACATCATTTATTTCTATTAGATTTTGAGATACAAATTTTCTCCCCATCTTTCCCCTACCCAACACCTCAAAACAGCCATCCCATTGTATAACCCCTTCCCCAATCTGCTCTATCCTATGTCCTCCCCCTGGCCCCTCTGCATTTCTGGTAGGGCAGAGTGGATCTCCCTACTCCAGTGCCTGTATATCTTAATTCCCAGTTGG
Source organism: Pseudochirops corinnae (assembly GCA_028646515.1). Lineage (NCBI taxonomy): Eukaryota > Metazoa > Chordata > Mammalia > Diprotodontia > Pseudocheiridae > Pseudochirops > Pseudochirops corinnae. The sequence goes on from CM053588.1 coordinate 227,837,744, forward strand.
ATGTAGTTAATAATAATGATAATAATAATAATAATAATAATAATAACAACAACATACATATATATTTTTAACATATGATTATACAACTTTAAATTCTAGATTTTTTTCCCTTCCTCCCTCATCACACACCCCCACTGGGGGGACAAGCAATTAAATACAGGCTGTACATGTGTAATTACAGAGAACATCTCCACAGTGGACATATTGTGAGAGACTGATTATATGTCCCTCCTTCTTATCCTGCCCCACCCCATTCTATTCTCTACCCTGTCCCTGTCCCTGTCCTTTACAAAAGTGTGTACTTACCAGCAACCCTCACCCCACCCTTCCCTACCTTCCATCATCCCACCTCTCATCCCCATGCCCTCCTACTCTTCTGTGTGACAAGATACCCAGTTTAGGGTTTCCCTAAGACAAATTCAATGGGAGCAAGGTTGACCCTTTCCCTTTTGCCTTCCTGTTCTTCCCTTCCATTGTAACAATTATCCATTGCCTCTTGTATATGAGATGATTAACCCCAATCTACCTCTCCCTGTCTCCTCTCATTCTAATCCTCTCCCACCTCAGAATTTCACCTTTTAAAGCATCGTCCATTCCTATTCAATTGATCCTGTGCCCTCTATGTACTCATATTTACACATACTCAGATATGTGGTCATATGCATATATAAACCCTCCTATATAGACATTTGTTTATCTATACATACATTTGTATTCCCTTCACCTATCCTCATACTGAGAAAAGGTTCATAAGTTATACTTATTGTTTTTCCACACTGGCATGTAAATAGTTCAACTTTGGTAAGTTCCTTATGATTTCTTTTCCATGTTTACCTTCTCATGCTTCTCATATTTGAGTGTCAAATTTTCTTTTCAGTTCTGTTTTTTTTAGCAAGGATATTTCAAAGTCCTCTACCTCACTGAATGACCATATTTTTCCCTGGAACATTATAATCAATTTTGCTGGGTAGGTTATTCTTGGTTTTAATCCTAGCTCCCTTGATCTCCAGAATATCATATTCCACGCCATTTGATCCCTTAATGTAGAAGCTGCTAGATCCTGGGTTATCCTAACTGAATTTCCACAGTATTCAAATTGTATATTCTTGGGGGCTTGTAATATTTTCTCTTTTATCTGGAGACTGGAAGCTGGCTATAACATCCTCTAGAGTTTTCCTTTGGGGATCCTTTTCAAGAGGTGATCGGTGAGTTCTTTCAAGTTCTATTTTGCCCCCTGGTTCTAAAATATCAGGGCAATTTTCCTTGAGACTTTCTTGAAGGATGATTTTTAGGTTCTTTTTCTGATCATGGCTTTCAAGTAGTCCATTAATTTTTAAATTGTCTCTTCTGGATCTATTTTCCAGGTCAGTGGTTTTTTTCAAGGAGATATTTCACATTGCCTTCTATTTTTTCATTTGTTTAGATATGTTTAATAGTATCTTGATTTCTCATAAAGCCATTAGCTTCCATTTGCTCCAATCTAATTCTTAAGGAATTATTCTCTTCAGAAGCTTTTGAAATTCTTTTTCCATCTGGCAAATTTGGCTTTTTAAGTCATTCTCCTCATTGGCTTTTTGGGCCTCTTTTGCCATTTGAGTTAATCTATTTTTTAAGGTGTCATTTTTTTCAATCACATTGTTGACTCTCTTTTCATGATATTCTTGCATCATTCTCTTTTCTCTTCCCAGTTTTTCCTCTGCTTCTTTTTCTTGGTTTTCAAAATCCTTCTTAAGCTCCTCCAGGGCCTGTAAGCAATTCATATTTTCCTTGGAAGCTTTTGGTGCATGAGTTCTGACTGTGTTGTCTTCCCCCCCCGACCCATTCCATCCCTTGATCCTTTCTGTCCACCAAGAAGGAATCTAGAATTCAATTGCTCTTCTTACGTTGCTTCTTTTGCCTGCTCATGCCTCTAGTCGATTACTTGGCTTTTTAGCCTGTGGAACACTGCTTCCAGAGGGGAAATCTCTGTCCTAAATTGCTGGGGTTTTCACCACTGCCCAAGCTATTAGGAGGTCACCATATTTTTGCAGCCCTCACCAGCTTTGGCTCACTGGAAGCGTACCTCAGGACCACAACCCAAGACCATGATATGGATCCAGGCCCCTCAATGCAAGAGCACTTAACCTCTCAATGATTGCTTGGCCCTCCTGCAGTCTGCATCCCGGGGGCTCTGAAGCAGCTGCTTCCTTGGCCTGGAGGCAGGTTGGCCAGACTGCTTTTCTCCCCCACATTTAGCTGAGTTCTACTGACCTTTCACTTTGTCCTTGTTTATTATGGCTTGATAATTCTGTAAACTGCCACAGCTGCCACTGATTCACTCTCCTGAAGGCTCCAGCTGCGGCCTGTCCTGGCCACCCTGGGCCAAGCTGTGGTTTTAGGCTGGGCTGGTTTTGGTTCCCAGTGTGCTAGGATGAGCCCTTCTGGATGAGTTGCCTTCAGTGGGAGATATGTTTTTCTGTAATTTTTTGAATTTTTGAACCCTAAAATTTGTTTATAGTCATATTTTATGGGTATTTGAGGTGGCTATGTGGGAGTTGTGGAAACTTGCTGCTTCTTTGCTGCCATCTTGGCTGCACCCCTCCTAGATAAATTTTGATATTATTTTTTTTCTAGGTAAAAATAATAAGTTTTTGATAGTTGGATCAGTGTTGTACTGATTAAGAAAATTAATTTAGGTAGAATTGTTATCTTTATTATATTAGCTCAGCCTACCCACGAGCAAGTGATCTTTTTCTAATTATTTAGATCTGGCTTTATTTGTATGAAAAGCATTTTGTGGTTGTGTTCATATGCTTCCTGGATTTGTTTTGGCAGGTAGACTCCCAAATATTTTATAATGTCTACAGTAATTTTAACAGGGATTTCTCTTTCTATCTCTTGCTGTTTGCTTTGTTAACAATATATAAGAATGCCAAGGATTTATGTGAATTTATTTTATATCCTGCATCTTTACTAAAGTTTTTCATTATTTCAAGTAGTTCTTTACTTTATTCTCTAGGATTCTCTTAGTATATCATCATATCATCTGTAAAGAGTGACAATTTAGTTTCTTCTTTGCCCATTCCAATTCCTTAAATTTCTTTTTCTTCCCTTATTGATAAAGTTAACATTTCTAGTACAATATTGAACAACAGTGGTGATAATGAACTTTTATTAGAAATGTATCTAGCTTATCTTCATTACATATAATGCTTGCTGACTGTTTTAGGTAGATGCTACTTATCATTTTGAGGAAGGTTGTATTCATTCCTGTGCTCCTAAGTGTTTTCAATAGAAATGGGTGATGAATTTTGTCAAAAGCTTTTTCTACATCTTTTGACATAATCATATGGTTACTATTAGTTTTATTGTTGAAATGATCAATTATTCTGACAATTTTCCTAATATAGAACCAGTCTTGCATTCCTGGTATAAATTTCACCTTATTGAAGCATATAATTCTTGTGATAAATTGCTGTAATCTTTTTGCTTATATTGTATTTAAAATTTTCACATCTGTAAATTTTATAGAAATTGGTCTATAATTTTTCTTCTCTGTTTTGGCTATTCTGAGTTTATGTATCCATACTATATTTGTATCATAGAAAAGAATTTGGTAGGATTCCCTGTTCACCTGTTTTCCCAAATCATCTATATAGTATTGAAATTAATTGTTCTTTAAATGTTTGATAGAATTTGCTTTTAAATCCATTGGCTCTGGAGATGTATTCCTAGGGAATTAATTGATGGCTAGTTTAATTTCTTTTTATGAGATGAGTTAATTTAAGTATTTTATTTTCTATTCTGTTAATCTGGGCAATTTACATAGGTGCAGATATTAGTTCATTTCCCAAAAATTGTCAAATTTGTGGGCATACAACTGGGCAAAAAAAACTTAATTATTGGTCTAATTTTCTCTTCATTGGAGGTGAATTGACCCTTTTCATTTTTGATACTGGTAGTTTGGTTTTCTTCTTTCCTTTTTAAAATCAAATTGACTAGAAAAAACAGTTTTATTGATTTTTTCCATAAAACTAGCTCTTAATTTTGTTTCTTATTTCAATAGTTTTCTTAATTTCAATTTTATTAGTCTTTTCTTTGGTTTTCAATATTTCTAATCTATTGTTTAATTTAGGGATTTTGAATTTGTTCTTTTTTCTAGCATTTTCAGTTGCATTCCATCTTTCTCTATTTTATTCATGTAAGCATTCAGAGATATAAAACTTCCCCTAAAAATCACTTTCACTGCCTGCCATAAGTTTTGGTTTGTTGTCTCATTATTGTAATTCTGCTAAATGAAGTTATTGTTTGTTTCTATGATTTGTTGTTTGAGATTTTTTTGGGACTAGACTATTTAGTTTTCAATTAATTTTTAGTCTATCTTTCCATAGTCCTTTATTTCATATAATTTTTTTATTGCATCATGATCTGAAAGCAATAGATTTAATATTTCTCCCTTCCTACACAGGATTGGATTGGGAGTTTTCTATGCCCTAGTATATAGTGGATTTTTGTATATGTGTAATGTGCTGCTGAGGAAAAGGTATATTCCTTTCTATCCCCATTCAATTTTCTCCAGAGGCCTACCATATCTAGCTTTTCTAAAATTCTATTCACCTCCTTAACTTCTTTCTTACTTGTTTTGTGGTTAGATTTATTAAGTTCAGAGAGGGGAAGGTAGAGGTCCCCCATTAGCGTAGTTTTGCTGTCTATTTGTTGCTGTAACTCCCTTATCTTCTCCTCTAAGAATCTGAATGCTATAGCACTTGGTGTATATATATTTAGTAATGATATGATTTCATTTTCTGTGGCATCTTTTAGAAGGATATCATTTTCTTCCTTATCCCTTTTTATTAGATCTGTTT
>CM053588.1:227843087-227860319 GCA_028646515.1 Pseudochirops corinnae
GATAGTTTTGGAGACATGCCTTTTATCAATTTAAGGAAAAATCCATTTGTACCTATAATTTCAAGTGTTTTTAATATAAATGAGTTTTCTACTTTATCAAAAGCTTTTTCTGTATCTCTTTATATAATCATATGATGTATTTTCTTTTATTATTCATAATCAATTATGTAAATATTTACCTTATGTTAAACCATCTCTGCATTCCTGGTCAAAATCCCACTTGGTCATAATATATAATCTTTGTAATATATTGTTATCTTTTAGCTAATATTTTATTTATGATTATGAATATGTTTTAGATAATTAAAGCAGGGAAAGAAAAAAACAAAAAAGAAAATTATAAACCATTTTCTCTAATGAATATTAATGCAAAAATAAATAAAATACTGACAATTAAATTAAAGCAATATATCACAAAGATCATACATTGTGACCAAGAAAGATTTGTGTCAAAAATGGAGGAATGGTTCGGTGTTAGGAAAACCATAACCATATTTGATGGTTTCAATAATAAAAATAACAAAATATTGTAATTATATCAATAGATGCAGAAAAGGCTTTTGACAAAATGCAACATCTATTCCTACTAAAGTACTTGAAAGTATATAGGAATATACATAGAAAGCACATAGGAATAAATGGAGATTTAGTTGAAATGATAAGTAGCATCTTTCTAAAATCAAGAAAAGGCATTATTAGTAATGGGCATAAACTAGAAGCCTTCCTCATGAGATGAGGGGTAGACATTAAGGATCTCCACTATCACCATTATTATCCAATATCTCACTAGAAAGCTAGCTATAGGAATAAGAAAATAAAAATAAATTGAAGAAATCAAAATAGTCAATAAGGCAACAAAACTATTGGTCTTTGGAAATAATATGATTATAAACTTATGGAACCTTAGTGGATCAATTAAAAAACTAATTGAAATAATAACGAACTTCAGCAAAATTTCAGGATATAAAATATATCTACATAAACCAACACCATTCTTATACGGCAAGTCAATACAATAAAAATTACAATTCTATCTAAAATTTGCTCATTCAGTGCCATATGATTCAAACTACCAAAGAATTATTTTGTGAAGCTAGAAAAAATATTAAAAAAATTAATTTGGAAGAACAAAAGGCCAAAAATATCAAACGAATAAAAAAAATGTGAAGTAATGCAGCCTATCAGTATGAGATTTTAAATGATATTACAAAGTGGTAATCATAAAAACAATCTGATACTGGTTAAGAAATAGAGTAGTGGATCAATGTAATAGATTAGGTTCACAATAAATAGTAGTAGATGAATATTGTAATCTTATGTTGTTCAGTCATTATTCAGTCATGTCCAACTCTTTGTGACCCTATTTGCAGTTTTCTTGGCAAAGATACTGAAGTGGTGTGCCATTTCCTTCTCCAACTTATTTTTCATATATCAGGAACTGAAGTTAACAGGGTTAAGTGACTTGCCCAGGGTCACATAGCTAGTAAGTATCTGAGGCCAGATTTGAACTCAGGAAGATGAGTCTTTTGGACTTTAGGCCCTGCACTTTATCTGCTGTACCACCTAGCTGCCCATTGACAGTAATTTAGGTTATGATAAACACAAAGACAAGAAAAAACTGCTAGGAAAACTGGAAAGTAGTCTGGCAGAAATTATGTATAGGCCAACATCTCACACAGTATTCCAAGATAAGGTCAACATGATTTAGACATAAAAAGTAATATCATAAGCAAATTAGGGAAGCATGGAAAAATTTGCCTGTTGGATTTAAGACTAAGGGAAGAGTTTTTGACCAAACAAGAGACAGTAACAATCATGGGAAATAAAATGGATAATTTTGGATAAGTGAAATTAAAAAGTTTTTGTACGAACTAAATTCTTATGTTCTAAACTTATGCCATTGTCTTCCACATCTGTCTTTGGTAAGGAAATGAAATGTTTTCTAGTTGAGAGATTTTTGATAATATTTTCATCTCCTCACTAGGGCAACTTATTTCCATCATTTAATGTTGTCTAGGTATTAGTAATCGACTATACCAATGTCTTATTTTTCTATTTCTCCTCTTTTTTTATACCAATAGTTTGTTGAAACAATTGAGGTTAGAGTCGCTTTAATTTCATGCCACATCTACTTCTCAATCTTAGTTTCTCTTCTAAATTGGTATTGATTTTTGTTTCTTTCAAAGAAAATTGACATTCCTACTAAACACAAAATTCAGAAATGCCTCCCCCTGGTAGCTAGTTATTTTCCATCCGTTAGAATATAATAGATTTCATGTCAGTGCTCATCAAATCTAGTGTCCTGATTGACATTAGAGTGTGAGTTCCTTGAGGGTAGATTCACATTTTGCCTTTTTTTTTTTTTTATTGGTATTCTCAACCTTTAGCAAAATGCTTGGATCATAGTAGGGACTTAGCAAATACCTTTTGGTTGATCACCTCTCTTTATGAAGAAACTATTTTCATATATTCATAGGTACTGCATAGCTTTCATGACTTCTGACTTTTCCATTTCTTCTCCTGAATCATGTTTAAGAGCATATTTTTTTTCCTTACCTTTCCCATGACTACCAATCTTTGAATTGAGGTCACTAGATATTAAATTTTATGTTTCTTTAATTTAAAAGGTATCTAGTTCTTTATAAAATTCTTCACCTCTACATACATACATAATGAAGGTATTTGTTTATCCCACTTTTCAAGAAAATTTGTGAAACATCTTTTCATTTAGCACCAAAAATTCATAGAATTCAATCACAATAGCTCATATTTACATGAAACTCAGAGTTTCCAAAATATTTTCCTCAAAATACAACAAACTGCTTGGTAATAATAAAATCATGGACACCTTGAGAGAAAATGATTCACTAATCTAGGTGTTTGCTCCCTCTCTCCCTCTCCTCCTCTACAAAAGAAAGTAAATTTTAATGGCTAGAAGCTGCCCATTTAACTTGGGGTTTACTGGCTAGATTTCTTCCTTCCTTCCTTCCTTCCTTCCTTCCTTCCTTCCTTCCTTCCTACCTTCCTTCCTTCTTCCCTCTCTCCCTCCCCCTCCCCCCTCTTTCTTTCTTTCTCTCTCTCTCTTTCTTTCTTTCTTTCTCTCTCTCTTTCTTTCTTTCTTTCTTTCTTTCTTTCTTTCTTTCTTTCTTTCTTTCTTTCACAAAACCTTAGACCAAGTTCACTCTGAAGATCACAGATTGGACCACAATAAGTTCCTGCCCAAACTCCAGTTAATGGCTGTATTTGGGGCCTCCTGGCTTAGAGTGAATGTCAATGGTAACTGTTTCTCTTTGGAACAGCTACCCTAATGGTATTCCCCTCCCAGTTTGATTTTTTTTTTCTTTTTCTTTTCCTAATTAAAGGGGTTATCTTTTGACTCGCTTCTTAAAGAAGCCTATTCACTGAATAGGCATTACCTGACTCTAAGTGAGTATGTGAAAAGATCTTAGCCTGAAAGAGCCAGGGTCTCCCATTGCATGCTGGGTCATCTCCATTCATCCTTATGAATATCTGCTCACTGGATCCAGATGACTCTGAAGGAGAAAGTGAGGCTGGTGGCTTTGCACAGCCCTCTCTCCCTCAAATCAAAGTCAACTGCAGTCATGTCATTGTTTCTCTGATGCTGTGGTCCTCTTTGAAAAAAAAAAACCAATATAAAGGACAAACACATTGACATGTACATTTTAACTAGTTATTTCATAGAATTTCCAACTGTATCTTTGAGAATAAGATAAATCTTGCCTAAATGATCATAATTAGGTGGATGTGCAAGTGCTCAAAAACCTGTTTTCAAAACGTGTTGCCCAAGGAGAAGATGTCAACTTGGAGATTTCCAGAAGGTTGCATAGTACTCTGTTCTTTACTCTTTACTTTAATATTTCCCTCATTGTCTTAGATGAAGACACAAAACACATAATTCTCACTTTCTCAAGGGATAGATCATACCTTGGGTGAGAAAACTGGGATTCAAAAATATCTTAATATGTTGGATTGATAACCCAAAATCTACAAATTTAATGTTAACTTGATTACACATTAGTTCTGCATTTGTGTCAAATATCCATTAGCTTAAGTACAGAATGAAAGAGAACTGTTGTCAGAAAAGTGCATATGTAAATGTTTTAAGTGACTATAAGCTTGCTAAAAAAAAGAATAACATAATGCCATTTAGTTTGTATTCATGGAAATAAATTTTCATATCAAGGGATAATAATACCACTCCATTTTGGAATTGTTTCATACTTCACACATCTAGAGTGTTGAATCTAATTTTGATTACTGTGCTTTAATATATACATAAATTATAAAGAATTCAGAACATAAAAAAATAGTGATCCTAGGGCTATAAATACTCTCTGTCCCATCATACAGATCTGAAGTTCTTAAAAGTCAATTATTTTAAGAAACAAGAACCTCAATCACCCAACTCAGTAGTACAGTCAAGCCTCACCTATTCTCCCTGTAGTGTGTGGGATTGGATATTTATCTCTTCATATACACTCTTACATAGGGTTATATGACAATCTCTCCCTAACTATAGTACTTTGGGAATGTTACTCAATACCCTTGTACTAAAATTCCTTATCCATAGAATTTTCTTAATGTTTGAGGCTAGGTGACTCAACTAAGTTGTAATAAAAGGCATCAGCTGATATAACTGTAGGTGTTAGTCTACAAGTGTTTATATTTATATGAAGGCCCTATTAAGTGAGAGAACTTTAAAAGGGGGGAAGGAATCACTTGCATTTGCTTATATGTCAAAATTATCTGCAGAATTATTTTGTTGAACATTTAGGTGGTAAAAGTAAGAGAAAACTAGATTCAAGTCTGGAATGCAGTGGGGAAGTGTGCTTACCATTGCATGGTAATTTGGATTTCATTTGTGTTCAATATCTGCTAAAAAGTTGCTCTTTCCTTAGAGGAAAGGGGGGAGTAACTATTTTTTGTGTTTGTTTCCCCTGTCCTTTATTGTCTGTGATTGAGTCACAACAATGAAAGTCACTCTAGAAAAGAAAATAATCATAGTATTAAAGATTCAGAGTCATAATGAACTTTAGTAATCATATATTTCAGCTTTCTCTATTGCAATTACAAAATCTGAAACCTATAGAAACAACTGACTTGCCCAGGGTCACACTAGTAAATAGAACAACAATTTAAACCCAGACCTCTTGCTTCAAAATCCAAGGATTTTTGTGCAATTCTCCTTCCTCTTGACCTCAGATTCAGTGACAAGATGCATGTGTCACTGTGCATTCTTACACTCTTCACTCTTAAGGGAATGACTGATAGGATTTCAGGAATGAAAAATTAGTGTAATGACACACAGACTGCCTTTGTCATAGTTTGGGGATAAAATGAGTTTGTGGGTAAAAAGCTTTGTAACTCTAAAGCATTATGTAAAAGTCAGCTTTAAATACTGTTCCCAAGTAGCCTAGTGAATAGAATACTTACAGAATATAGGAACTCTCCACATATATTTGAATTGTCATATGGAAAAGTGTTTCAGGCTGCAATTTATAGCCTCTCTTGGACCAATGAGTGGAAGTTATAGGGAGCCACATTTCTACTTGATGTAAGGGGGAAAACATCTAACAACTAGAGCTGTCTAACATTTGAAAAGTCTAATTCAAAAAATATTGAGCTCCCTGTCACAAGAAGTGCTCAGATGATAGATTGATGAGCTTATCAGGGACATGTTAAAATTGTGGTCTTTATTCTTTTCAAGTATATATCTTTAACCTAAATAACATAATATTCTCACAAGCAGTGGTAGTTGTACTCTTAAAATGTGTTTCTTGAGAAAATACATGATAAAAAACTATAAATTACATAAATATTTTGAATAATTTTTTGTTAATCAAAGCTATATCTGTATACATTTTTAAAAGAGGAATGCATATATAATACTGTGTGGAGGAGACATTTCCTTTTTATTTTTTGCTTATTAATTATACCAGAATCACAGAGCATACCATATTTTTGTCTCATCTAACATTCAATATGACAATGTTAAGTGATTATCTGGGTTCCCTTGTAGGACCTCCAAAAACCTCCTCTAAGATATCTCTGTCCTCAAACTGGGAGCTGTCTCTGAGTAGGAATTCATTATTCAGGAAGGGGGAGATTAGACTTAATGATCTTTGAGGTTCATTCCATTTCAAGTTTTTGTGAGGTTTACTAAGGCTGTGACAGTCCAGGCCCACACATTCACTAAGTAATTTTTAAGTATTCCACTTCAAAATATGGCATATCTACCATACAGGAAAAAATATCTAAGATTAGAATGATTGCACAAGGAGCAGTTGTTTGTGTAGTGTATTTCATATGACTATAGGGCAATTTAGTTTTATTCTGTTGCATCATTCAGTAAGTGGAAATATCTAATAAATATCACTTTATGAAAGGCCCTAGAATTAAGGGAAGCAAAAGCACTAATTTTAGCTCTTTTCTCCTTTAACAATGAACTACTTTCAAAAATAGTTCATAAAAGAAACATTGAATCAAAAGAGTAGGGATGAAATTTATGTTTTTCAGACATAAATGTAATGGTAATGGGATCTGAAGATCTTCCATGAACTTGCTGACATAGCAAGAAGGGGTGAGGCAGGAAGGAGCTGAAGCTGAGCAGGGACTGGGCTGGAGCCAGCAGGGTGACTGGAAGCTGTGGCAGCAGCATGAACTTCTTCTTTGAATCAGTCAATACTTCTGCGGAGGACTCATGCTGAGGACTACCTAGCCAGGAACTACAGGGGGTGGGGGTAGAGGGGCTGAAGCTGCTGGGAGTGAGCTGTGTGAAGGCTGAGCAGTTACCATGAGTGAGGAGAGAAAGAACTTTGCCTAGGGGAACCTCTTTTGTTTTGAGGGCTTGAGAATGTGGGTGTTTACTGCATTGATTATGTGTGCCAACTCTGTGGCTTCTGTGATGGCTTTGACTTTCTGGTTTTGGGACTCAGCATTCTGGTATTTAAATAAATGGTCTAGCTATGTCCCCCATGTAGAAGGCATGTTACATTTTGTGATTAATAACTATACCGGTATATTTATAGTCACCATAGGCACTGTGAATATTGCATTGTTGTTACAATAATGTAGTTTAATATTCTACTCTCAATCTATTAAAGTCTCTTACTAACATTTACAAACTATTACCTTATAATATCTTCTTGTTTTTGGGTGATATGTCTCATTATATCATGGATAATGAAGTATTCACATATTTATTGTGAATCTTCAAACATTTGACATATTAAGATTTCCTTGATTAATATCATATGTATATTGAAGGTTAAAAGAGAAGAGATTCCTTTACTATATAGTTCTCTGTTCAACAAATTGCAAAAAAGGATAGTCCATAGTCTCAGTATATGCCTTCAAATTTTGTTCTCACTAGAACTTCCATCCTGTGTGTAACACTAAATTCCTCAGTCTCTTTCAGTCCTCCCTCAATCTCATATATCTAACAAGGTATCAAGTCCTATCAACTCTACTTTCACAGAGTGCTCTTACAGGCAACCTTTTCTTCTCTAATACTGCTACAATGCTAGTGCAGGCCTTCATCATGTCAAGCTTGTATTATTGCAGTAGCCTCCCAAAGTTGAATCTCTCCCAAATCCAGTTTATACTCCATTCAGTCACCAAAGTGATTTTCCTAAAGCACATATCAGACCATGACATGCCATTATTCAATAAACTCCAGGGGTTCATATCATCTTCAGGATGAAAAACCAAACCCAAACCCACCTTTGTTTTTTAGTTTTTAAAATCCTTCATAACCTGAACACTTCCTACTTTTCTAGTCTTATTTACCCCTTATTCCCTTTAACATTCTGTATGATCTAGGGATTTGGATTCCTTTCTGTTCCTTGTATAAGACAATTTTCCTGACTCCAGGCATTTTCTTTGGATGCACATCATGCCAACAATCTTTTCTTACCACATCTTTTCCTCCTGAATTCCATATCTTACTTTAAATCTCAGCTAAAATCTTAACTTCTAAGAAAGGCCTTTCTCAGTCCCCCTTAACACTAATTCCTTCCCTGTGATGTTATCTCCAGTTTATTTTATATGTATATATCTATATATCTATCTATATATATGTGTATATATATATATATATATATGATATATGAGTGTGTCTGTGTGCCTGTGTCTGTATATGCATATTTTTTTACATATTTGTCTGCATATTATTTCCCCCATTTGATTTCTAAATTCCATGAGAACAGACATTGCTTTTGCATTTTTTTTATCCCCATTACTTATTAGGGCACCTAGCCACCATAAGGAGGGCCATAATAAATGCTACCTGACTGATTCAAGTAAAATATTATAATAATCTCTTTCTATTATTCTACTCAGTACTTTCATTTAATGTCAAGACACCACAGCTCTGCCTACAGTGTATTTTTTTATCCCTTATTATTTTCTGTGACTTTTAGAAATTCTTTTCTACTTTGTCCTGTATCTCTACAAACTTCCATTCTTCAGATTCTCTAATCAAGCATCTAAAGAGTGTTGGTAACCACCTTTTAATGCACTCTGAAAACTATGGCCAGGCTGTCCCCTTCTCTCTAGTACTTTCCTTTTTTGTTTGCTCCTGTCCAATTTAATATCTTGTTCAAAATAGTCCTTTATTGTCTTGCCCCACCCCCAATGGACTTGTTCCTTCTGTTAGCAGAATTCTATCTCATACTGCTTCTCCATTTGAAAAATCTAATTTCATTAAAATTTCTAACACTATGATAAGGAAAAGAAGGCTAAATAAATATACCAAGTTTAAAGTAAATTTTAATGATCCAAATGGAAATATAGTGGTGTAAATATCCCAACTGATTATATATTTAAACCTTAAATCACAAAATAAAATATGAATAAAACATATAATACTTTTTTGATATTTGTTAACATATGCAGAAGCCAATTTTTAAACTTTCTATCCATCCAAGAATTTGGATGAAAAAAATACAAATATTTCTATGAGTATGCTTTCCCTGAACAAGGTCCAATATTTAGAGAATTTAAAAATCAATTTTAAATAAAAAAGAAGGCAAAAATTATACATGCTTGGTAGAACTTTTCACGTACACACATAGGGGCAGTGGGTAGCACAATGAATAGAATGCTTGACCTCACAAAGACCTGAGTTCAATTCTAACCTCAGATATTTGTTATCTATGTGACCCTTGGCAAGTTACTTTACCTGTTTGGCTCTGTTTCCCCAACTGTAAAATGGGAACAATAATAGCATCTCCATCCCAAAGTTGCTGTGAGGTTCAAATGAGTTAATATTTCTAAAACTCATAGTGTAGTGTCCAGTACATAACACAGGCAAACTTAATGTTTGTTGCTTTCTTCATTTATATTAACTGGAAACTCAGGTCATGGCTAACAAAATATTTTAATACAATTGGAAAATAGAGGATACAGCATGTAATAGAAAATTGTTGAGTAGACAATGCATTTTAGTAAATTTATATTGATTATTCTTGTCCTGTTAGGCATTTCAGGCCTGGAGATGGAGAAATGTCTAAGTACAAATATTTCTCCACATGACTAAAAATATTTATTGTTTTCTAATCTTTTTTTCCTATCAAAGAGTGCTTTTTGTTGTCAGTTAACTCAGCTTTTTATCACTGTTTATTTTAAAAAAAATCAACTTCTGAGTTTTTTATCATTTCATTTGTATTTTGTATTGATGTCTCATTCTTAAAAATGTTTTATCATGGTAATGGGGTAAAATACTGTTTATACAAAGATATTTATATATATGTATCTACATATCGCTATCTACCTATGGTAATACCATGCGCAAGCAGCTTCCCAAAAGACTGCTACTGTGAACAGCTTTTAAGGTTCTGATTACACAGTATGGTGAAAACTCCATTCAAGAACAAATCAAAGAAAACATTCACAACAAATCAAAATACAGTATTCACAACATTACATCTTATCACAGAAAATCACAATAGCTTATCATTAAAATGGCCACATGGTTTTCACCAAAGTGGTCACAGTATTTTGAACAAAGAACAAAAGAACAATCATCTGGTATCCCTAAGGCAGTTTGCCTCCTTACTTAGTCATTCAATCATCTCAGAATACAAGTCAGTCTTCTACTCATGGAGCAGCTAGGTTCACTTAATCAGTCACTTATTTAGCAATCAATTACTAAGTATCACTAACCACTAAAAACAATCATTAGAAAATACACAAACCCTATACCCCTAGGTCTCTAGTAAACTTTAATTTCATTGCAGCATTCAATACCCAAGGAGAGATCTTTTCTTCATCTTGACTCAGGGTGGTCTCTCAGATTCCCTGGATCCCCTTCCATGGTCCCAGCACCTACCTGAATCCACCAGTCACCTGAATTCAGAGGCAGATGGCTTCCAATGTTCTTGTCCAGTCCTCTGGGCAATTCCTGCTACACACTGAAGTTCACAGGGTCCAGTGCATCTCAAAACCTTCACAATTTCTATTCCCTGGAATTCAAGGCTCAACTAAGACACAAACAAACAAAGTCTTAGCATCCCAGTCATGCTTCCTCAGTCCTCTGGCAGTTTGGCTGGCCCTAGGATCTAGAAAAAAATCTCAGCCTTCCGGGGGCAGCAGCAACACTGGCCTTCCAGGTGGCAGCAACAATTTTGGCCTTTCAGGCAGCCTTCCTGGCAGCAACTCCAACCTTCACCAGATCTCTCAGCAGAACAGCTTCTTCTACCAATATCTTGTCAGGAAAAAATTTTGACTCTTTCTCTCTGGGACTTTTCTTATATATACACACCCAACATTGGCTTCCTGTTTCAGCCAACCCCTTCCTGTTATGTCAACAACAGGAGACAAAGTTCACACCTTCTCTTTCTTCCACAGAGGTACTTAGCCTTTAATTACTAAAGGCTAAGTATCTGCTAAATTAATTACCTTACACCATACTTTGCAGTTCCTTATTACATGTTGTTTTTCCTGATTACATTGCAAGTTCCTCAAGGACAGGAACTCTATTTCTTTTTGCTTTCATTTTTACTCACATCTTTTAATAAATATTTTATCTGTCTATCTCTCTAGCTAGCTATCTATATCCAATTTAACATTAAATATTCTGATTTTTCTCAATTGCGTATATTACTAAGCCATTTAGAAACCCCTTTTCCCTTCCATTGCTTCTTATTACTTTGTGAAGGTAATACTATTTATAATATTTCATCAATATTCTCCAAAAAATTTTACTACTTAGTTTTTATATTCCAAATCAGTGACTCCCATTTAGTGGTTCATAGATCTCTTAGGAGTTCATGATAATGATACCAAAAAGTTGTGCAAAAAAAAAAATAGTGGCAGCTAGGGGGTGCAGTAAATAGAGCACCAGCCCTGTAGTCAGGAGGACCTGAATTCAAAATCCAGCCTCAGACACTTAACACTTATTAGCTGTGTGACCTTGGCCAAATCACTTAACCCCAATTGCCCTGCCTTTCCCCCTCCAAAAATGACAAAAATTAAATAATAGTGCCTTAAATACAAACTCTTTATGTTGCATACATATATGCATATAGATATATACATATATTATACAGTTTCTTCTGTCACCAGTATGTATGTGTTTAAAGCATTAAAGGATTGTTTTTGTCTTGATTTTAAAATGTGATTTTGCTCAAAGTGATTTTTTGTTTTGTCAGTAATTACAAATTCTAGCACAATATATCCTTTCAGTTCCTTAATCTTCAGTCAAATTGTTTCCAAATCACCACAAATATTTGACTTTCCATGGAAAATTGATTCCCAATGGGTTATCAGATTCATGAATATATCCTCGGTTATATTCTATACAGTGCACCATAGTAGGTCCCGTGTTCCTCTCTGTTACCCAGTAAGTATTACTCACTAGCTGTCAATCATGGAACAAGATACTATGATTTTTTGTTGTCTCCCACCACAAATAACAGGCTATTTGAAAACCAAGACCTCTGGGCATGTATCTTATAAGTCTTTTTGAAATAATGTGTACCATCACAAATATTTTGCAAAAATACAAGTTATGTTTCTTATACACTAAGCATATGAGTTCTTGCTGGATTACTTCTCTTAATTATTAAATAATCTCCAATATAAAATATTTATGATTATTTTATAATAAGAGCTTTATATTTTATACAAATAATTTTTATAATTATAGGTAAAATAAAATAGCAAATTTATAATTATTTCATAATGTAAATTTTAATTTGGAATTTTTTGACAAAAGTTAACATTGTAGTTTTTGTAAGAACCATCTAACTAAATAAAAATGAATATTATAAATAATAAATTAAATTACCTCTGGATGTTCATAAAACCTTTTGTTGTAATTGGAATGGATTTGTGGAAAAAAAACAGAAATGTTTTATTAGAAACTATTGTTCTAAAACTTTGTTTCTCTTGACTGCCATATCCTTTCCTCAGCAAAGATATCAAACATTTTATGGTTCAGGTAGCTTTTACAATAGGTTTCATTGTTATAATCTGGTTAAATGTCTGTTCTTTTGTCTATTTCCCATTTTTCAACAAATAAGGAAACTTTAAATTGCTTCACTTGCATGCTATATCTTCTCACTTTTATTACTGCTTTATAGTTTGTTTTTGATCCTTACTTTCACACAAGCAAGCTGGTGATAGATACCTTATTTAGAAATGACTTCCACATCAATAATCTGTGACTTCTTGTCTGTTATCAGATAATTGATATTGTTTTTATTATGTTTTTGATGTCTACAATGACAGGTACCACAAAATATTTTCTTGGGAATATTATTAATAATGTATAAGTGCCATTTCAGTGTAATCTCTAAATATTTGGCATATTTATTACTCCTGAACTATACTTTTCAATATATTTTTCACTTTACTTCCATATGCTCCCCACTGGGTTGACATCATAGGTTCCTAAAATATATATTGCCTTGTTTCAGAGGGTCTTATCATATTACTATTAACATTTCTCTTCTTCCTTGGCAAAAAAAAAAAATGTTGGTGCATAAGCTACAATGTAAGTAAATGAGGTTTATTTTAAAACTCATACTATTTTATGATGGCACTTTAAGAAAAGTTAATATTTCATTATTTTCATTTCAACCAAATTTTAAATGAATTTTAGTTGAATCCAGTTCCTATCTTAGTTTACATGTTGGAGACAATTAGGTCAATATAGGAGCATCTGGGCAGTTCTTCCCACAGGTACAAGAACAAAGCATCAATAGCAGGTGAGAACAGAGGCAAATTAAAGCCTCAGTTGCTTCAGACTTTGCCACATCATGTGCCACAGGCCCAGCACTCCTGAGGAGCCCCAATTCTAATTCTGGACTAGAATAATGAGGGAAACAAAGCATGCAAGGTGACTGAACTTTGATCTGGAATGACTTCAATAATCTTTATTATTCCAGCTCTAGAAGTACTCCCAGTGAGAAAAATGAGGGAAGCTATGTATGCCACTATCTCTGACACATGGCAGCAAGCAGAATTGACTGGAATTACTTTGGTTTATCAGTTTCTTCTGGGAAGTAGTTCAAAGAATCAGAACAGAACCCCCATTTCCCTCATTAATTCTATACTGTGCGCCTTAAAAAATGATATGCCTGGGAATATTCAGTTTTTGTTCATGGATCACAGCAGAATGTTTGGTGAGAATCAGGGCAGTACAGGAAGTTACAACATAACTATCAGCAGTATCACAAATTGCTCACTTATTATATATTTCCTTAGAGTATTTAGCATATAGTTACTATATCACAGTTATTAATATAAGATATATTATGTAAGTCTCTGAATTATTTCTATTCCTCATTTTCATCCATTTGGGAAGCATCTATTAAACATTTTCTATATGTAAGACATTCCTGTTAAACACCAGCAAAAAGGATACAATATTGTTATGTCTGAGGAGAGGCAGATATGATGTTAAAATACCTGATCAATTCAGTGGGAAATTGAGTTGGTATGATTCATCTAAGGGAGATTAAAACCAGACATCTACCTGTATTTGTTGGATTAATTCAATTTTCAATGGAGTGGACCATTTTGATATGAATTTGAAGTAAAATATTTTATTTCCCAAACAGTCAAAAATCCAAAATTAGAAGAAAAAACTTCAGAACTTTTATTTGACATTTTAAGAATATGGGATTTTACTCAGCTTATGATTGATATATTTTCTTTGTGCTGTATATATTTTAGAGACTGCCCTGTAAATGAAATTAATATCATGCTTCACTGAAATTCAGATCAGAGTTATATAAAACACATTTATTCCTTAAGGGGATTGCAAGGTTTTGCAATTTGAAGTCTCAGAGAAATATAAAAGTACCATGATTGCTCTTTCTAGATCTACATCAAATCACAGGAAACTCTTTGGTTAAATACCAGACAAGAAATTTCACATAGACTTGGATAAATTCAGGTTAATTCTTATGCAATCCCAAAGGTAAATGAAAAATTTCACATTTTACTATTTTGTGGATACCATTTAGGAAGCTCTATGAAGGCAGCAGGGAATATAGAAGGCTTTAAAAATGACAAAAGAAAGATATATAAAATAACAAACTACACAAAAATTTGTCTCATGTAGATTTTTTTTTCTTTTCATTCCAACATTGCATGTATTTCAAATGTACTAACAAATGAAATTATGATGAAAACACCCAAAGGCTCATTTAGAAATCCTCTTTTGTCTCTGCAACATCTGTCATAATCAAAATGATATTCAGTAGTCATTATTGTAGTCCCTGTTCCTCAGGAAAAAAAAATACTTTGTACATCCTAATATGGCAGTTAAAAATCCCTGTGGGGACTTTAATTTGGATCTTTTATAGCAACAGAATAAACTAATATATTCTAAGAAAGTTAAATTGTCTGTGACTGTTCAGACAACGCACTGGATGAATCTGAAATGTCACCCCTCTAGGAGTCAAAAGTCATGAGACATAAATGTGGGAAGGAGGACAGAGGAGGAAATGGTCCAAGACATTTTGGGTGTAGCATACAGATTATTATTTTTTCATTATATCTTTATGATTACTTATTACATACTACCAAAATCTGGATACACATAATAAAAACAAAAATATAATATCAATCTCAACAGACAGATATGAGCATATTATGTCTTATAATGTTTTCAATATTTACATTCTTAGTACTTTATTCCATTTTATTGTAAAAGCTTTAATTTGCTAGATTTTTAAAAAAAATATTAATGCCTTTTGCTTTCTTATGACAATCATTTCCTTGTATACAATATGTCTTTTGGAATCATTCTTGTAATATAGTGAAATCAACATCCTTGTAACATAGAGAAATCAACTAATACAGTAACATTCTCAGTACAGATTTTGTATTAATCTACATCCATGCTTCTCTTGCTTTATCTCTCTGGGGAGGACAAAAGTGTGTTTCATCATCTGTTCTCCAGAATCTGTATTAACAATTAGATGCAAATGGAGTTCAACATTTTTTCTGTAATGTTTTCATTCATGTTTTTGTAGTCCTTATGCATATAAATCTCTTGCCTTTGCTATTTTTGTTCTGCATAGGTTTCCATAAATCTTCCCGTATTTTTGTGAAATCCTCATTGGTACAATTCTTAAAATTCTCTTTATTCAACCATAAATGATATATTCCCACTTTTTTCCACTTTTTTTTTCTTAGACAAAAGTATTACATAAATGCTTCTTTCTGCTTTTGATATCCTTAGGGCATATCTGCAGGACTGGGTCAAAAGTCATGAACAGATTAGTCACTTTTCTAATAAAATCCAGAATTCTATTTCAGCAAAATTTGACCAATTCACAGTTGCACTAATATTGTATTAATATTCTTCTCTTGACATCAAAAGATTGAAGGGTCATATAATTGAGATGGGATGAACTTCTAAGGTTATTGGGTCCAAATATGTCATTTTAAAATCAGAACTCTGAGGCCAAGATAAGTTTAAGGTGTTTGTATAAGACCACATGCTTGTTAAGCAGCAGAGTTGGAATTTTATCTCAGGGCCTCTGACTTCAAATTCAGTGTTCTTTCTACTTTACCTCTCTTTCAAGGTCCTTCCAACACGTTCTATTTTTTAAAATAATTTTTTGCCATTTTCGTGGTATGAAGTGCTATTTAAATTATGTTTTTTATTAATGATTTGTATTTTTTTAAATAAAGTTGGCCTTTTGTTCTTATTACATATACTAGTCTTAAAAGCAAGGCCTTATTTTTTAAACACTTTTAACAATGGTTATGTGATTCCAAAAATTTAAAATAACTTTTAAACCAGAATAGAAATTAATTGTTCTCTTTCTTATTAAAGATATTTTAATCAATGTAGTATTACTGGATTTTCATAATAAAAACATTTTTTTGAGTGGAAAGGTGAATACAATAGCTGGATTCTCTATCCCTTTCTATCTGTCTTCTTGTTAAATTAAACTTAATTGAAATAACAAGTACACATTTGTGAAGTCAACAAATTAACACGCTTTTAAAAAATTAAGAACCTCAAATATTTCAGGTCACTGAGAAGTAAAATTGCAATAACTCCATACTCTAGAAGAATTCTCACAGTAGAATGGGAAATATATTATTGAAACAACTATAAAACATCAGAATAGATTAACAATAATCTGAGCAAGAAGCCACTAGGAATAAGAGGAACTGGAAAATCCTTTTTTCAGAAGGAGAGAACTTAACTGTGAGGGTGGAGGCAAGGCCAATGCTCTAGAGTTTATAGAAAGTTGTGGATGGTTCCTTAAAGGATGAAGAAATTGCTGGTTAGGGAAGCCTGTAAGGTGTCCTCTTTTCCTGGCTAATGTAAACAAAATTATTGTGTTGGAATTGTAGGGGGCCATTTGAACTGAAAAACATAGAAAATAATCCAATATAAAACATTAAAATTTTTGATGTTTTACAAGGTAGGCCATGTTAAAAAGATAAACTAAATAAAAATAAAATAACTAATCTTTTGCAAATGAATCAGCCAAACTGCAAATTGTAATGTGGAGAATTTTCTTTTTCTTTAGAGTCAGTATGATAGTAAAATAAATACACATTTAATTAAAAATACTTTTATTGAGCTAATTATCATAGGAGGATTAATGAACAATTAATTAAATTTTTTGAGCTAAAGAACTGTTTATTAACTTAATGAATAATAAATTTTATTTTGCTAGTTCATTATATGATGAACTTTTTTTTTGTTTTATAGTTTTTTCATTTAGTCAAATT
>CM053588.1:227860819-227899034 GCA_028646515.1 Pseudochirops corinnae
GCATAAGTACACATGGACAACCTATATTGAATTGATTGTCTTCCTAGAGGAGGTGGGTGAAGAAGGAAGAAGGGAAAGAATCCAGAAATCAAAATTTTAAAGGCAAATGTTAAAAAAAATTTTTTTACATGCAACTGGGAAATAAGATTTACAGGCACTGGGATATAGAAGTCCATCTTACCCTGTTAGAAAGTTAGAGGTGGGATATAAGAGAAAGCATATTTGGGGGAAGGTGTATCAATAGGTTTACTATCTTGGGGTGCAGAGTAGGGAAAAGATGGGGAGAAAATTTGTAACTCAAAATCTTATGGAAATGGATATTGAAAACTAAAAATAAATATATTAATTAAAATATGTTAAAACAAACAAGCCCCAGAAATAATTTATACAACTTTTACCATGACCATTATATAAATTGGGAAACCAAACTTTAGAAAGGGAAAGGGACTTGTCCAGGTCATAGAACCAGTAAATACCAAGGCCAAACATAAGGCAACATCTCTCTTAACTCTCAGGTCCATCACTTTGTGCATTATTCTCCAATGCTGTTCAATAATCCTTCAGTGTATTTAAAGAATACTTAGGGAATGGGACTTACTATAAATTCACTGATTTACATTTTTGAACTCCATTACAGTACGTATAATATATATATAATATACTAGAGATGCTGAGAGAATGAGTTTACTGAATTGGGAATTAAGAATAGACCCAAACAGAAGCATTAAAGGATCAATTCAAGCAATTTGCAATCTGAGGTCATTCTTAAGACCTCTTTTTTTTCGCCGATGAAGAAGAACCTGAACACTCAAAAAAAATCACAATAGTTAACAGTTTAATTGCCACACACCATAAAAGCAGATTAAAATGAAATATAACTTCTTTATCCATCAAGATTGACTAGATTTGTTCATTTTGATATTGATTTTCCCATATATACATTGACCAAAGGCAACTGCATCTTCCATATTAACAGTACTACTAATAAAAATGAAGTCGTACTTAGGAAAAGCATGACTAATCTGGATTATCTCTCCATTTTAACATCTCTAAAAATTTCATGATCTAAGAAGAGGAATTTTTCACTAAAATGACTAAATGATATCTGCCAACATTAGTTTGAATTAGAGGGCATTTCTGGAAACTATAGGGTTAATTATAACATTCAAACTGAGAGGAAATGTGTTATTATTTTTAAAGATAAAAAAAAAGCAACAAATTGATATGCCATAAATTGTAGGCATTGTAACATATACTCAGGAAAATTTAATAATCTCTGAATAGTAACACCAAAACCAGTCTAGAGATTTTAGATTTCTTGCTGCACTTTTTACATTATTTTCACCCAAAACAATTGAGTTGTAAAGCATGGAAAAGGTTAACAGCACTCAGGATTGGATAAAAGAGAACCAAATGGGTTAGAAACTGAAAGAATCTTATTATTTAAGATTTGTACCCTGCCTACTTTCAAAAGGATTTCAGGCAATCATTCTGTCATAAGGCCACAGGTCCAGTAAAGATCTTCCTCCAGATGCAATGTGCCAAGACCAGAGCTGGCTAAATAATGAAATACTGCAGATTAGACACAATCTGTGAAATTTCTATTTACAGGAACTCAGCGAACCAGCTCTGAACTATCTTTATCCACACATCAATCATCTGGAAGCAATCCTTGTACAACTTCACCAAGTATAAAGTACTTAAGAAAAAGATGCAGAGACCTGGAAAAGAATTCCATTGCTTCTAACTGCCATTTAAAGTATCCCTCTGTTTAGGTCTCTCAGCAGTCTTCTGCTTTACTATATACTTTGAGATAAGAATTCTTAGACAATTAGCTTCTTTTTTCAACATTTTGTTACTTTTTGTGTTTAGTTTATTGGTAATTGGTTTAACTAGGGAAGTTACAAGTGTCATACCCTGTTCCTGAATGCATAATTTTATTAAGGAGATACCTTATCAATATTCTCAGAGGACAAAATTTCTAACAATGAGACTCAAACATAAAACAGTTCACAGTTATTAAACTCTCTTTCATTGAAAATTGATTTTGAGTCCCAGAATATGTGTTTGTGCGGGTAGGAATAAGAAACAAATAATCTGTTTATGAGAAACTAAGGTGGCATTTGAAGATAAGGGAAGATAGTAGGGAAACTATTAAGTGAAATACATTGATGTAATAGAGGTACCTAACTTTGAAGAAAATCTGTTTATTAGGAGGGCACAAAAAATGAAAATCAGAATATAAGGCAGAGGACAAGAAAATAAAGAGGAATATAAAAGATGTATTTGTGTGAGAAGCAACACACCAAATGTAGAAACATTCCAGCTATATTTCTGGTCTATCCATGGGTCATTCAAATGGTGATGTGATTCATTCTGATTCTTTGGTAGATAAGGAGATTAGGGAGACTAGTTTTGTTGAAAGGTAGGCTAGAAATGCTTCTCAGAAATTTCCTATCAGTACATAGTCACAGCTACAGAAAATATGCAGCATGATTGAAAACTATAAAGAACACATTCCTCACTACCAAAATGATACAATACCTTCTACTAATATTAACTTTGCTTACACATTCTAAACTTTGTGATTATGATGATGATAATGCAGGGTCACATAAATTAGAGAAATACAGAAGAAAATATGTCATGACCATTAAAGATAATGAGATAGGAGTTTTTACATGATGTGCTATTATTTGGGGTTTGGAATTAGAGTCAGATTTAAGAAAGAAGCAAATTTCATGTCTGGAGTACATTAGCCTGCCCAAAGGTATGGGAAAAGGAAATAGAATGTCCAATAGGAGGAATAAAAAGCAGAAAGTTTCTCATCACATTGGCTGGAAAATAGAATGCATTAAAGACCATATTATGAAACAGACATACAAAGGTAAACTAGCTGCTGATTGTTAAGCACTTCAGGAGTTTATTTTTTATTCTCAAGACAATTGTGAGCCAATATAACTTTTTGGCCAATGGAGAAAATTGTTTAGATCAGTGCTTTAGAAATATAAATTTGGTGGCAGTGTAGATGATGATTTGGAACAAAGAAGGACTTAAAGTGGAGTGATTATTTAAAATGCTATTGCTCCTATAACCAGAAAAGATAAAACACAAAAATATAAGTATAGACTAATATCATTAATTAACTCTGATGCAAAAATTTTTCAACAAAATCCTGTCAAATATATCACACAGATTTATCCAAAAAATCATCTTTAGTGACCAAGTGGGAATGATACTAGAGATGCAAGAATGGCTCAACATTGAGAAAACAATCAGTGTTGTTAATCATATTAAAATCCAAAAGATCTCAACTATATGATCATCTTAATAGATGAGAAAAAGACCTTTGACAAGATACACTATTAACATATAATGTCTAATACTATTTATATATAATAAATGCTAGCAGTAGCAATAAGATTAAAAAAAGGCATAAAATAAGCAAAAAAGATAAACAGCTTTCCCTGTTTGCTGATGATATGATGGTTTACTTGGAAAATCTTAAGGAGTCAATTTAGAACTTTAGGTTTTAAAAATGAATATTTAAAATTGCTTTTACTTGTAGCTGGGAAATAAAGACACAGAGACAAAAGGGTATAGAAATCTACCTTATCCTACAGGAAAATAGAAGGGGAAACTGGTAAGAGTGTGGCAATAGAAGAGAAAGCAGGTTGGGGAAAGAGGTAATCAGAAGCAAAATACTTTTGAGGAGGTGCAGGGTGAAAGGAGAAAAAAATAGAATAAAAAGGAATAGAGGGAGTAGGATGGAGGGGAATACAGTTGGCAATAGTAACTGTGAAAAATACTTTGAAACAAATTTCTCTGATACAGGCCTCATTTCTCTAACATAAAGAGTTGTATCAAATTTATAAAATTAAGAACCGTTCACCAATTGATAAATGATCAAAAGATATAATCATTTTTCAGATAAAGTAATTAAAGCTATCTATAGCCATATAAAAATATTTCAATTCACTATTGATTGGAGAAATGGAAATCAAAATAATTCTGAGGTGCTACCTCCTACCTGTTAGATTAGATAATAGGACCAAAAATATAAATGACAAATGTTGAAGGGGATGTAGGAAAAATGAGACATTAATGTGTGCTTGTAGGAATTGTGAATTGATTAAACCATTATATGGAGCAATTTGCAACTATGCCCAAAGGGCTATAAAATCATGCATACTCATTGACATACCACAACTAAATCTATATCCCATAGGATAATATCTATCTATCTATCTATCTATCTATCTATCTATCTATCTATCTGTCTGTCTATCTACAAACATATATATGCATGCATACACATATATGCATATATATATGCATTGTGTATATAGGAAAAGGACCTATATGTACAAAAATATTTATAGCAGTTCTTTTCTAGGGGTAAAGAACTAGAAATTGAGGGGATACATATCAATTGGGAAATGGCTGAATAAGTTGCAGTATGTAATAATGATAGAATGCTATCATAATATAAGAAATGATGAGCAGGATACTCTGAGAAATCCCTTGAAAGACTTATATGACTTGGTGCAAAGTGAAATGTACTGGGCACAAAATAGCAGCACTATTAGAGTGAGGAGAGCAGAACCAGGAGAACTTTGTACACAATTACAGACACATAGTATCTATGATGAATAACTTAGATAGACTGGATTCCTCTCAGCAATGCAAGGTTATAAGACAACTCCAAAAGACTCATGATTAAAAGGGATATTCACATCCAGAAAAAAGAACTACAGACACTGAATGCAGATTGAAGCAAACTACTTGCTCTCCCTCTTTTGTGTTTGGTTTCATTTCATCCCTTCTTTCTTGTTGTTCATTGCATTGGCTATAACTCTTCTTTACAACTTGACTAATATTTAATGGGAAGGTATTCATAGAACCTATATCAGATTGCATGCTGCCATGGGGGTTGAAAGGTGAGGAGAAGGAGGAGGAGAAAATTTGGAATTCAAGGGATTGTGGAACTGAATGTTGTAAAACAAAAGTAAATAAATATATATTTTTTAAAAAGCAACAGCAATATTGTAAGCTCTGAATGACTTAGCTATAAAATGATCCAAGACAACTCTAAAGGACATAGGATGAAAAAATGCTCTCTATTCTGAGAGAAAGAATGGGTAGTATCTGAACACAGATTGAAGGAGCTTTTTTTTTTCACTTTATTTTTCTTGAGTTCATTTTTTGTCTATATTTTCTTTCACAACATGACTAGTATGGATATGTTTTGCAAGACTACACATAAATAACCTATGTGGAATTACTTGCTTCTCTCAGTTTGTGGGGAACTGTCCATGGTCTTGGAGCAAAAACTCCTGTTAACTTAAGCAGCATCCAATGCTTTGGAGCTGCTACACACTTCAAATGCTTCTTGGGACCAGGAGCCATGGATACACTGAACCTGAGATAAAATGGGAACTTTATGCGGCTGTAGGATCAAAGGTTGTGTCTACCCATATGCTATGTGCTTTTGGCCAAGTCACTGTACTCTTTTGGGTCTCAGCATCTTTACCAGTAGTATGACTAGCCCATCCCAAGGCCACCTGGCAAGAGATCACATGACCCCTGGGGATTTTTTTCCCTAGGGAATTCATTAATGTCTTGTTCACATTCTTTTTATAAGATGTGACTATTTAAACATTCGATTTCCTTATCTGTTAATCTAGGTAATTTATATTTTATTAGTATTCATTGATTTTTCTCATATTGTCAGATTCATTGGCATATACATGTATTGGCAAAATATTCCATAGTAATTACTTTAATCTCTTGTTTATTAGTGGCAATTTTACCCTTTTATTTTTATACTGAATATTTGGTTTTCTTTTAAATCAAATTAACCAATGGTTTATTTATCTTATTTTTTAAAAAATAAAACCAGGTCCTAGAGTTATTTATTATAGATCAATAGTTGGTTTGGTGTTTTGTTTTGTTCTGCTTTGTTTAACTTTCTATTTTATTAAATCTCTTCTTTGATTTTCAGAATTTCCAATTTAATATTTAGTTGGGGATTCTTAATTTGTTATTTGTCTAGTTCTTTTTTAGTTGCATGCCCAATTCATCAATCCGTTCTTCTATTTTGTTGTTTTAAGAATTTAGAGAAATAAAATTTCCCATAAGTACTGCTTTGGTTAAATTCCTTAAAGTTTATATGGTGTCTCATTGTTTTAATTCTCTTTTATTGCAATTTATTCATTGTTTCTATGAGTTGCTTTTTGACCCACTTATTCTTTATAATTAGATTATTTAGTTTTCAAGTAATTTTTAATCTATCTTCCCATTGCCCTTTGTTGAATGTGATTATTTGTTCCATTATGATCTTAAAAGGATACATTTATTTATTTCTGCCTTTCTGCATTTGATTTTGATATCTTTATTCTCCATTACATGGTCAATTGTTGGGTAGGTGCTATGTTCTGCTAAGAAAAAAATTGTATTCCTTTCATTCCTATTAATTTTTCCCAAAAGGTCTTTCATATCTAAATTTTCTAATGTACTATTCACCTCTTTAGTTTATTTCTTGTTTATTTTATGGTTGGATTTATTGAGTTCTGAGAGAAAATAGTTGAAGTCCCCCACTAGTATAGTTTTGTTCTCTATTTGTTCTTAAGAATTTGGATGCTATACTGCCTGGTTCATACATATTTATTATTGGCATTGCTTCATTGCCTACAGCAACTTTTAGCAAGATGTAGTTTTCTTTTTTTATCTCTTTACTTAGGTCTATTTTTGCTTTTACTTTGTGTAAGATCAGGATTGCTACCTCTCCTTTTTTTTAACTTCTGATGAAGCATAAACAATTCTTCTCCATTCCCTTACCTTTATCTTTGTTCATCTCTCTGCTTCAAGTACGTTTCTGAAAAACAACATATTGTAAGATTCTTGTTTTTGATCCACTCTACTTTCTGCTTCTCTTCTATGGAAGAGTTCATCCCATTCATTAATACAGTTATGATTATTGCCTTCTATTTCCTTCCATCATATTCTTGCTACTGTTTGTCCTCTCTCTCCTTTCAGCCTTTCCCTCCTAACCATTGTTTTGCTTTTGTCTACCACTTCCACTCATCTATGCTCCCTTCTTTCAGTTCCCACCCACACTTTACTTAAACTGTTTCCTTCCTTTTTCTCTGTGCAATAAGATAGATTTCTATATTCAACTGGTTATATTATTCCCCCTGTGAACCAAAGCTGATGAGAGTAAGGTTCAAGCAATGTGCATTATCCAACCTTCCATTTTCTGCTCCACTATAATAGGTCTTTTGTGCCTCTTCATGTGAAATAATTTACCCCATTCTATATCTTGTCCTTTGCGTGTAGTTTATTCCCTTCTCATTTCTTAATTTTTTGTGTGTATCATTACCTCAAATTAACTTTAAACCCATATCCTCTATTTATATTCCCCCTAGCTATATTATTAATAGTAAAATTTTTAAGAATTACAGGTATAATCTTCCCACAGAGTGATTTAAACAGTTTAGTTCTACTGAACTTTCTTTTTTCTTTCCCCTTTTTATCTTTTTGCTTCATCTGTGTCATGATATTGAAGGTCAAAATTTGAGTTGGCTCCTGATCTTCTTATGGAAACTTGAAATCTTTCATTTTCATTGAATTGCCATTTTCCCCTTTAAGTATTATGCTTAATTTTGCTAAGTTTGTTAATCTTACTTGTAGTCCTGGCTTCTTTGCCTTCTGGAATATCATATTCCATGACCTCTGATGTTTTAAAGTCTTGTGTAATCCTGATTGTGGCTCCCTGATACTTGAATTGTTTATTTCTCACCTCTTCTAATATTTTTTTCCCTTCAATGCATAGTTTTGAAATTTGGCTATAATGTTCCTTGAAATTTTATTTTGGTATCTCTTTCCTGTGGTAATTGGCAGATTCTTTCACTGCCTATATTTCCCTGTTTTTTTCCAGAACATTGAGGTAGTATTCCTTGATATTTTTAAATTTTTTTTCCTGACGAGCTTTTCACATTTTATTTTATTTTTTTAATGTTTAATTTGCTTATTTTTAGTTTTCAACATTCATTTCCACAAGATTTCAAGTTACAAATTTTCTCCCCATCTTTCCCCTACATCCCACCCAAAAATAGTGATCCTCCTAAATTCCCCTTCCCCCAATCTGCTCTCTCATATCCTCACTCACCCCTTCCCCTCCGACTTTCTAGTAGAACAAGATGGATTTCTATACCCCAGTGCCTGTGTATCTTATTTCCCAGTTACATGTAAATAAAAAAAATCACACACAAGCAAACACACATATATTTAACATTTGATTTTAAAGCTTTGATTTCCATATTCTTTCCCTTCTTCCCTCATCACACACCCTTACTGGGAGGAAAAGTGATTCAATGTAGGTTATATATGTGAAGTTATGCAAAACATTTCAATAGGAGATATATTCTGAAAGAATGATGACATTTCCCTCCATTCTATCCCACCCACAACTTATTCTATTTTCTACTTTGATGCTTTGCCTTTTCGAAAGTGTGTGCTTCTAACTACCCCACCCAATCTGCCCTCTCTTCTCTCATTCCCACTCTTATCCCCTTCCTCCCTACTTTTCTGTAGTGTAAGATACCCAGTTAAGTGTGCATATTATTCCTTCCTTAAGCCCAATTTAATGAGAGTAAGGTTGGCCCATTCCCTTTTGCATTCTTATTCTTCCCCTCCATTGTAACAGTTTTTTTTTGACTCTTTTGTATGAGGTAATTAACCCTATCCTATCTCTCCATATATCCTCTCATTGTATTCCTCTATACCCTCTTAATTCTATTATTTTAGATATCATTCCTTCCTATTCAACTGATCCCATGCCCTCTGTCTACATGTACATATATATACATGCACTAACATATGTATTTATATGCACATATTCCCTCTTAGATGAACCTACATATGTATATATACAAACACACACACACACATATATATATATATATATATATATTCCCTTTAACTATTCTCACACTGAGAAAAGCCTCATGAGATACAATTATTGTTTTATTATGTAGGAATCTAAATAGTTCAATTTTAATAAGTTCTTTATGATTTCTTTTCCCTGTTTATCTTCTCATGCTTCTCTTGCTTCTTGTGTTTCAAAGTCATATTTTCTATTCAGCTCTTTTTTTTCCCCCTCAAGAATGCTTGAAGTTCCTCTATTTCATTGAATGACCATATTTTCCTTGGAAACATTATACTCAGTTTTGCTCCATAGGTGATTCTTGTTTTTACTTCTAGCTCCTTTGACCTCCAGAATATCATATTCCAAGTCCTTTGATCCCTTAATGTAGAAGCTGCTAGATCTTGTGTTGTCCTGATTGTGTTTCCACAATACTCCAATTTTTTCTTCCTGGCTGCTTGTATTATTTTCACCTTGACATTAAAACTCTGGAATTTGGCTATAATATTCCTAGGAGCTTTCTTTCTGGGATCTTTTTCAAGAAGTGATTGGTGAATTCTTTCAATTTCATTTTTGCTCTCTGGTTCTAAAATATCAGGGCAATTTCCCTTTAGAATTTCTTGAAGGATTATTTCTATATTCTTTTTTTTATCATGGCTTTCAGGTAGCCCAATAATTTTAAAATTATCTCTCCTGGATCAATTTTCCAGGTCAGTCATTTTTCCAATTAGATATATCACATTTCCTTCTATTTTTTTTATTTGTTTGTATCTGTTTTACAGTATCTTCATTTATCTTAAAGTCATTAGCTTCCATTTGCTCTAATCTAATTCTGAAGGAATTATTCTCTTCAGTGAGTTTTAGAAATTCCTTTTCTATCTGGTAAATTCAACTTTTTAAAGAATTCTTCTCCTCATTGGCTTTTTGGGCCTCTTTTGCCATTTGAGTTTGTCTATTTTTTAAGGTGTTATTTTCTTCAGTTTGGTTGTTGACACTCTTTTCATGTTTTTCTTGCATCACTGTTATTTTTCTTCCCAGATTTTCCTCCACTTCTCTCACTTCATTTTCAAAATTCTTCTTGAGCTCCCCCGTGGCATATAACCAGTTTGTATTTTTCTTGGAAGTTTTTGATGCAGGAGTTTTGACTTCATTGTCTTCCTCCCATTCCATGCTTTGATTCTTTTTGTCCTCCAAAAAGGCTTCTATGCTTTAATTGTGCTTCCTCTACTTGCTCATATTTCCAGTCAATTACTTGAATTTTGTGCTTTTTGCCACAGGTAGAACTCTGCTTCCAGAGAAGAGAGCTTTGTCCCAGATTGCTGGGGCTTTCACAGATGTTGTCAGATGTCTGAGGATGGTACCTTCTCTACAGACACTACACTGCCAAACTGGAATTTCTCATCCCAGGACTACTCTCCAAGAAAGTGACCCACATCCAAGCAGGACAATGCAAGAGCACTTACCCTCTGAATTGCTGTTTGGTCCCCCTACAATCTGCAGGCCAGGGGTTCCTGAGGCATCCATATTGCAGATGCTACAGCCACCATGCTGCTGCTACCTCTCGCCCCTGGGGCAGGGGCCAGACCTTGCCCTTCCTTTCCAACAGAGTTCCTGACTGACCTTTTACTTTCTTTTTGGCTTTTATGGATTGATAAATCTGGAAATGGCCACAGTTGCTGGGGATTCACTCTCCTGAAGTCTGCCCTGGCCACTGCTGCCTCCCTAAGGCCCAAATCAAGTGGTTCATATGGGACTGTACTCAGCTCCCAGCACACTTCAATGAACCCTTCCTGCTGTCCTGCCATGCTGTCTTCAGTGGGGGATTTGTTTCTCTCTGTCACTTTGTGGGTTCCGTATCTCTAAAATTTGTTTGGAGTCATACTTTATAGATATTTGAGGTGATTGTGGTGGGGAGGTCATGGAATTTTCTGCTCCTACTCTGCCATATTGGCTCTGCCCCTCATAATATATTAAAAAATGCACTTCAGATCCTCCTTTCAATTATGGTTTTCAGGTCCTCATGCAAGAACAAGAAAGTATCAGTAAAGGCTTAATCTAAAAAAAAAAGCAAAGTGAAAGACAAGTGAGCATAAGGATAAACTTGTGCAATTCATTTCATTCTTCTGGAATAACTCAAAGCTCAAATCCCATGGATAATGTTCAATATATAAGATCACAGAAGGCCAGAATTAACAGTGACTATAGAGATCAACAGTCTAACACCCTTGTTTTATGGATTTGCAATCATCAGTGAACCTGTAAGTGTTAAACATCTTTCTAGGAAAAATATTTCCAGGAAAAAAATCAACACCACAAACTTTTAAGTTTAATTTGTATTATTATTGAAATGTTCTACCTAAATTTTTAAAAGTCTATAAATACAAAATAAAAACCCAATAAATTAACCCTTCATCTGTAGCACTTGCTAATTTTCAGGGTATAAATATTCATTTTGAAAATGTAGATGTCAGCTCTCCTAAGCGGTATCTAATAACCTCTTTCAAACATTTTTGTGTAACCAAGAATTTGAATGTTGAAATTATTTTCTCCTAGTAAAACTGTCCATGTTAATGTCAAAATGAAGACAAGAATTCACATCTCTGAATTGCCATTCCAGTAGTCTTTTACATGACACTTTCTGGTTTTTCTACTTTTCAGTACAAACATGTAAATTCCTCCTCAAACAAACATTCCAAATATTCTCACTAATGAAACAAGAAAAACATGAGTAATTTGCACTAAGAATCCAGATCTTTTAATTGTAAAACCAAGGAAGATGTCATTACCAATGTCCTGAATAAATATGATTATTATGTACCATAAGTTTCTTGTTTCATAGTATTTTATTTCACAGATACATAGTTTGACATGGTTTGGGGATTCAATGGGGGTGGTTTAAGGATTGGATTGTTATCCTATTTCGAGGCATTTTGCTTCCTCCAGAGAAATAGGATTACAAGAAAGTTGAGATAAAATGTCAGAGTGAAAGCATGAACTCACCTCAACTCCTCAGTGAATTCCTTCAGTAACCCCTAAAAAGTAAATCTGAATGGATTTTGGAGTGGCAGAATCCATTGGGAGATGGAGCATGGCAGATTTCCAGTCCAGAAAAGTGTAGACATAAAGCTGGGCAGAGGGATTATGGAGCACAAGGTCTACACCAGGATGGAGCTAGATCAAGTCTGAGTGAGCTGATTCACCCACCATAGGAGTGAATCTGGGAGCTCTCACCATGGGATGGGACATCTGTCGGAGATGGCAAGAGAGAAGAACCAAATTCAGAACAGGACAGCATTGACCCTACACCCACATCTGAAACCTCAAAATGGGATATGAACTGCACTCAAGTCTAAAAAGTATTCTAGGAAGAGATCAAGAAGTATTTTAGAAGCAAAATTAGAGAGGGAGAAGATAAATTAAACAATCATTTTAAAATTGTAATTGCCAAAATAGAGAAAAATTTCACTGAAGAAAATAGCTACTTAAAAAGTAAAATTTGAGAAACAAGCAAAGATGTTCAAAATCTAATTGTAGAAAATTACTTACTAAAACAAAATTTTGAAGATATGGAAAAAGAACTTCAAAAATTAACCAAGCAAAATAATTTGCTAAAAATTAGAATGAGCAAAATTGAAGCTAATGACTCTATGAGGCATCAAGAATTAGTCAAACAAAACCCAAAGAATGAAAAATTAGAAAAAAATATAAAATATCTCATTGGAAAAATAACTGACATGGAGAACAGATCCAGGAGAGATAATCTAAGAATTGTTGGTCTACCAGAAAACCATGATAAAAAAAGAACATGGACAAACATCTTCCAAGAAATCATTAAGGAAAACCGCCCTGAGGTCCTAGAATAAGAGGATAAGAGAGTTATAGAAAGAATCCACCAAACACCTCTTGAAAGAGATCCCAAATTGAAAATGCAAGAAATATTGTAGCTAAATTCCAGAAATATCAGGTCAAGGAGAAAATACTACAACCAACCAGAAAGAAACAACTCAAATATCATGAAACTACAGTCAGGATCACACAGGATCTAGTCATTTCTACATTGAAATATTGGAGGGATTAGAAAATGATATTTTGTAAGGCAAAAGAGGTTGGACTACAACCAAGGATCAACTATCCACCATATCTTAACATAATCTTTTTGGGGAGGAAGTGGTCATTCAATGAAATAGGAAACTTCCAGTCCTTCCTGATGAAAAAGCCAGAGGACAATGAAAAATCTGATCTCCAAATGCAATTCGAGGGAGAAATAAAAAGGTAAAAAGGAAACACACACACATGCACGCACACACAACTTGTTATTCAATAAGAGCAAACTGTTTACATCCTTATGTGGGAAGTTGTACCATTGAATATTGAGAACTGTATAATTATCATGATATTTTAAAGTGGTATACATAGATAAAGGGTGTGGCTATAAATTAAGTAAAGTGGTGATAAAAAAACTTACTAAGGGGTGCAACGGGACTGTAATGGGAGAAGAGGGAAGGAGGAGGAAGAAAAGAGTAAATTATGCCACTCAAAGCAGTATAAAAACATTTAGTAGAGGGAAAAAAGGGAAGGAGATGAACATTATATGAGCTATATTTTCATTGATTTTGGTTCAAGAAAAGAATAACACAATCAGTCAAGTATAAGTTTCTATCTTGAAGAGACACAAAAACTTATAAAAGAGGCAAATAAGGGAGGGAATGGAGCATTGTTTGAAATTTACTCTCATTGGCTTTAGTTCAAGGAGAGAATAACATACATCATTAAGTTTAAAAATCTTTTGTGCCCTACAGGCAGTAGAAGTGGAAAAGAAAAGAAAGGGGGGATAGTT
Source organism: Pseudochirops corinnae (assembly GCA_028646515.1). Taxonomy (NCBI): domain Eukaryota; kingdom Metazoa; phylum Chordata; class Mammalia; order Diprotodontia; family Pseudocheiridae; genus Pseudochirops; species Pseudochirops corinnae. The sequence goes on from CM053588.1 coordinate 227,874,583, forward strand.
AGAAGGGAGGAAATAAATAGTAAGTGGAAAGGATATGAAAATGGAGGGCATTTGGTAGGGAGGAAATACCAAGATAGGTGGTAGTAAAAAGGAAAACTCTTGAGGAGGGGAGGGAGAAGGGATAGTCATCATAACTGTGAGTGGTGAAGCCAAGATGGCAGAGTAAAAGCAGGAACTTGCTGGAGTTTCTACTCCAACAACCTCCAATATCTGTAAAAAAAAAAATGACTCTAAACAAATTTTAGATCTACATAAACCACAGAGTGACAGAGAGAAACAAATGTTCCACTGAAGACAGCCTGTCAGATCAACAGGAAGGGTCTATCACACAGAGATGGGAGCCAAGTTCAGTGCAGCACAAACCAGATGGGCTCAGACCCCAGGTGGCCCTGACCAGTGACACAGACTTGCCAGAGCAGACTTTAGGAGAGTGGATCAACAGCAGCTGTGGTGGTTTCAAGACTTCTCAACCCATAAATGCCAAAGAGAAAGCAAAAGGTAAGTGGGGAACTCTGTTGATCCAGGGTGATAGAAGAGCACAGTCTGGTCTGGGGCAAGAGTTGCACAGAGGTATGGCAGCTGTAGCTGCATCCACATGGATGCCTCCAGAGCTCCTGGCCTATAGATCATAGGGGGACCTGCTTCAATCTGGGTAATGATCTTTGGTGGTTGTCCTGAAGTGAGGAACACCAGTGTGCCAGAGCTTGTGGTGGCCATAGAGAGGGCAACTTCCTCAGACATCTGACAACATCTGTGAAAACCTGAGCAATTTGGGACAAAGTTTTACTCTCTGGAAGCAGAGTTTTACCCATGGCAAAGAGCTCAAAATTCAAGTAATTGTCTGGCAAGATGAGCAAGCAAAGGAAGCACAATCAGACTATGGAATCCTTTTTTTGGGGCAAAGAGAATGAAAACAAAGATGCAGGAAGAAAATAACACCTTAATAAATAGAGTAGGCCAAATAGAAAAAAAAAAGGTACAAATAGCCAATAAGGAGAAGAATGCATTGAAAAGCAGAATTGGTCAAGTGGAAAAAAGAGGCAAAAAACTCACTGAAGAAATAATTGCTTACAAGTTAGAATTTAGGAAATGGTAGCTAATGACTTTCTGAGATATCAAGAAACAATACAAACAAAACCGAAAAAATGAAAAAATAGAAGACAATATGGAATATCACATTGGAAAAACAACTGACCTTGAAAATAGATACAAGAGAGATAATTTAAAATTATTGAAATATCAGAAATGATAAAAAATAGAGCTTTGACATTATCTTTCAATAAATTATTAAGAAAAACTGTCCTGATATTCTGAAACAAGAGAATAAAATAGAAATTGAAAGAATCCCCCAAAAATCTCCTGAAAGAGATCTCAAAATGAAAACTCCCAGAAATGTTATAGCTGAATTCCAGAGATAACAGAGCAAGGAGAAAATATTGCAAGCGGTCAGAACAAGTATCATTGAGTCATGGTCAGCATAACAAAAGATTTAGCAGCTTCTACACTAAAGCATCAGAGGGCTTAAAGTATGATATTCTGGAGGCCAAAGGAGCTAGGATTATAACCAAGAATCACTTACCTAGCAAAAATGAATATAATCCTTCAGAGGGAAAAATGTATCTCCAATGAAGTAGAAGACTTTTAAGCATTCCTGAAAAGGCCAGCACTGAATAGAAAATTTGACTTTCAAATAAAAACTCAAGAAAATCCTAGAAAGTTAAACAGGAAATAGAAATCATATGGGACTGAATAAGATGAAACTGTTTACATTTCTACATGGAAAGGTGATACTTGTAACACAAGAACTTTCTAATTATTATGGCAGTTGGGAGAATATATACACAGAGGGCATAGGTGTAAGTTGAATATGAAAGGATATCTAAAAAAATAAAATTAAGGAGTGAGAAAAGAATGTACTGGGAGAAAGAGAAAGGGAGAATGGGTCACATTATCTCACATAAATCAGCCCATTAAAAGTTTTTACAGTGGAGGCGAAGAGTGGAAAGATGAGAGGAAAGGAGTGTACCTAAGTGTCATTGGAATTAGCTCAAAAGGGGAATAATGAACACACTCAATTGGATATAGAAATCTATCTTACCCCACAGGAAAGTAAGAGGGAAAGGGCATAAGAGAAGAGGGGGAAGTGATAGAAGGAAAATTGGGGATGGGGTAGTCAGAAGTAAAACACTTTTGTGGAAGGACAGAGTGAAATGAGAGAGAGAGAGAAAAGAATAAATAAGGATGGAGGGAATAGGATGGAGGAAAATACAGTTAGAAAAAGTAACCATGAAAAAAGCTTTTGTAGGAAGTTTCTCTGATAAAGGTCTCATTTTTCAGACATATAGAGAACTGTGTCAAATGTATTTTAAAAAATGCATCATTCTCAAATTGATAAAGCATCAAAAGATATAAACAGTTTTCAGATGAAATAATCAAAGATTTGTGTAGCCATATTTTAAAAATTGTTATAAATCACTACTGATTGGAGAAATGCAAATTAAAAGAATTCTGAGGTACTATTTCATACTTATTAGATTGGCTAATAGGAGAGAAAAGGAAAGTGACAAATTTTGGAGGAGATGTGGGGAAATATAGGGCATTAATGCACTGCTGGTAGGGTTGTGACCTGATTCAACCACTCTAGAGAAATTGGAACTATTCTCAAAAGGTTATAAAGCCATACATATCTTTGACCTCGCAATACCACTGCTAGATCTATATCTGAGAAGAAATGTCTTTTTTAAAGAGATGAAGACCTGTATGTACAAAAATATTCATAGTAGCTCTTTTCTTGTGGCTAAAAATTGAAAACTGAATGTATGTGATTGTGATGGGATATCATCATGTTATAAGAAATGATGAGCAGCATGCTCTCAGAAAAACCTGGAGACACTTATAGAAGTCAATGCAAAGTGATATGTACTGTGTGCAAAGTAACAGAAATATTGTAAAGTGATCAGCTTTGAATGACCTACCTATTCTCATCAATACAATGATCCAAGACAACTCTGAAAGACTTATAATGAAAACTGCTATCCATCCCCAGCAAAAGAATGGATGCTGCCTGAATATAGACTGAAGCAGACTTTTCTCATTTTATTTTTCTTGAGGTTTTTGGGGGGAGGGGTTGGGTATATGTTTTATTTCACAACATGACTAACATGGAAATATGTTTTGCATGACTACACATATATAACCTCTATCAAATTGCTTGCCTTCTCAGTGAGGTTAGTGGGGAGTCAGGAAGGGAGAGAATTTGGAATTCAAGGAAAGAAATGAATGTTAAAAATTTTTTTTAACATGTATTCAGGGAAAAATCAAATTTCATTTTCTGTGCCTGTTTCTAAAAATATATATTTTACTCTCTTCCTTAATTATTTATCTTCTAATTTTATTTTAGTCTTCTTTTATCCATGGCACTTATTATTTATTCTATTTTAATCTCTCTATTCCCTATTGAATTAAAAATTGTTGGATGCATTTTGTTGGATCCTTCTAATTAGTTTCTATGTACTCATCTTATAGACCTTAGCTCTTTTTTTTTCTCTTGTGATTCAGTCTTAGAAATAACAGATTCTTTGGGACAGAGAAAGCATATTACACCCCTGGTTTGTATTTTCCCTTATCCTCTTTATTCTTAGGTTCCTAAACTCTTCCCACTGACTTAGAAGCTATTTTCACTTTTGTTATTGACATTTTCACTCTTCATTAACCTGCTTTTGCTCAATTTCTTTACCTAGATTTTCTTCCCCTTGAAATACTTTCTCCTCCCATTGTCCCTTTATTTTCCCCTACTGTTCCTTTTATGCTTAATTTTCACACAAGATTCAGAGTTACAAATTTTCTCCCTATCTTTTCCCTACCTACCACCCCAAGACAGCAATCCCACTCAACACCTCTTCCCTGAATCTGCTCTCTCTTATATCTTCCCCCATTCCCCCTCTGACTTTCCGGTAGGGCAAGATGGATCTCCATAACCCAGTGCTTGCATAACTTATTTCCCTTTGCATGTAGAAAAATAATAATACTTTTTAAAAAATATTTGATTTTAAAACTTTGAATTCCAGATTTTTCCCTTCTTCCCTCATCACCCACCCTTACTGGGAAGATAAGCAATGCAATATAGGTTGTCCATGAGTAGTTATGCAAAACATTTCTGTAGTGTGTATATTGTGAAAGACTGATTATATTTTCCTCCATCTTATCCCACCCTCCACTTGTTTGATTTTCTACTTTGAGCCTGTCCTTTTTTATGAGTGTGTGCTTCTAGCTACCCTCCCCCCACCAAATCTGCACTCCCTTCTATCATCAGCCCTCTTATCCCCTTACCCCCTACTTTCCTGTAGGGTATGATACCCACTTGAGTGAGTATGTTTTTCCCTCCTTAAGCCAAATTCAATGAGAGTAAGGTTGACCTATTCCCTTTTGCCTTCCAGCTCTTCCCCTCCATTGTAACAGTTTTCTCTTGCCTCTTTTATATGAAATAATTTACCCTATTCTGTCTCTCCCTATCGCCTCTAATTATATTCCTCTCTGACCTCTTAATTTTATTTTTTAAATATCATCCCTTCCTATTCAATTGATTCTGTGACCTTTGTGATAATTGTAACTTATCAAACTTTTCTCAGTATGAGGATAGTTTATATATGTGTGTATATATATATATATATATATATATATATAGTTTACAATTATCATTTTTCCATGTTGGCATGTAAATAGTTCAACTTTGATAAGTTACTTATGATTTATTTTCCCTGTTTACTTTCTCATGCTTATCTTGCTTCTTGTATTTGGGTGTCAAATTTTCTATTCAACTCTGGTTTTTTCATCAAGAATGCTTGAAAGTCCTCTATTTCATTGAATGACCATATTTTCCCTTGAAACATTATATTCAGTTTTGATGGGTAGGTGATTCTTTGTTTTAATCCTTGCTTCTTTGACCTCTGGAATATCATATTCCACACCATACAGTTCCTTAATATAGAAGGTACTAGATCTTGTGTTATCCTTATTGTTTTCCACAGTATTCAAATTGTTTCTTCTTGGCTGCTTGTAATATTTCTCCTTGATCTGTGAACTCTGTAACCTGCCTGTAATCTTCCTAGGAGTTTTCTTTTTGGGATCTTTTTAAAGAAGTGATTGGTGAATTCTTTCACTTTCTATTTTGCCCTCTGGATCTAAAATATCAGGGAAATTTTCCTTGAGAATTTCTTGAAGGATGATTTCTAGGTTCTTTTTTTTTTAGCAGCATCCAAAAAAAAATGCTACTGTGAACAGCTTTTAAGGTTCTGATTACACAGTATTGTGAACACTCCATTTATTCAATAAGAAATCAAGGCAAACATTCACAACAAATCACAATATAATATTCACAACATTACATCATTTCACAGAAAATCACAATATAGAGTTCACAACAGCTTAACCTTAAAATGGCCACATCATTTTCACCAAAGTGGTCACAGTTTTTAGAACAAAGAGAAAAAGAAACATCATCTGGTTTCCCTAAAGAGGTTTACCTCCTTACTCAATCATTCAGTCATCTCAAAATATAATAGTCAGTCTTCCACTCATGGGGCAATCATAGGTTAACTTAATCAGTCACTTATCCAGCAATCAGTCACTAAGTATTATTAATCTCTATATACAATCATTAGAAAATTACACAAACTCTCCAACCTTTGGTTTCTAGTTAACTTCAATTTCATTACCTCATTCAATATATAAGGAGAGGCCTTTTCTTCATCTTGACTCGGGGTGGTCTTTCAGATTCTTTGGATACCCTTCCATGGATTCAGCTCCTACCTGAATCCAACCAAACAATCTCCTGGATTCAGAGGCAGACATCTCCCAGGTCCTTGTCTAGTCCTCTGGGCAGTTCCTGGTACACACTAAAGTTCACATGGTCCAGCATATTTCAAAACCTTCACAACTTCTCTCCCCAGAAACTCAAGGATCAACTAAGCCACAAACAAACAAAGTCTAATCCCAGTCATGCTTCTTCAGTCTTCTAGCAGTTCAGCTGGCCCTAGGACACAGAAGAAATCTCAGCCTTCCAAGTGGCCTTCTGAGCAGCAACTTCAGGCTTCACCAGATTCTGGTCTCAAAGAAAACCTCTCTCAGTTCTCAGTAAGCTTCCAGATGCCCACTGAGAGAAACTCTCTATCTCCTGTACCAGGAGCCAGCCAGGAGAAAAAATTCTGATTCTGCCTTTCTGGGCCTTTTCTTATACACACACACAGCATTGGCTTCCTGTTTCAGCCAAACCCTTCCTGTTATGTCAGCAACAGGAGACAGAGTTCACACTCTCTGCCTCTTTCACAAAGGCTTGACTAAGGGCTAAGTACCTGCTTACTTGACATAACAAAAAAAAGTCTTCGCATTTAAATTAATTATCACTACACATGGTTTTCAGGTAGTCCAATAATTTTTAAATTATCTCTCCTGCATCTATTTTTCCAGGACAGTAGTTTTTCCTATGAGATATTTCACATTGCCTTCTATTTTTTTTTCATTTGTTTGGATCTGTTTTATGGTATCTTGGTTTCTCATAAAGTCATTGCCTTCGATTTGCTCCAATCTATTTTTGAAGGACTTCTTCTCTTCAGTGAGCTTTTGAAATTCTTTTTCCTTCTGAAAAATTCAACTTTTTAAGGCATTCTTCTCCTCATTGGCTTTTTGGGCCTCTTTTGCCAATTGAGCTAATCTATTTTTAAGGTGTTATTTTCTTCAGTCAGGTTGTTGACTCTCTTTTCATGATTTTCTTGCATCATTCTCATTTCTCTTCTCAATTTTTCCTCCACTTCTCTTACTTGATTTTCAAAATCCTTTTTGAGCTTCTCCATGGCCTGTAAATAGTTCATATTCTTCTTGGAAGCTTTTGGTGCAGGGTTTCTGACTCTGTTGTCTCCATCCCATTCCATGCTTTGATCATTTTGTCCCCCAAAAAGGAATCTAAGGTTTGATTGCTGTGCTTGCTTTCCTTCCTTTTCTTACTCAGTTTGCCACTCAATTTCTTGACTTTTGAGCTCTTTGCCACATGAGAACTGTGTTTTCAGAGGGGAGAGCTTTGCCCCAAATTGCTGGGGATTTTGCAGCTGCCAGAGCTATTAGTTTGGTGCCCTCTCTGCCACCCTCACAATCTCTGGTTCACTGGTCACACCCCCTAGCACCTCCACCCAAGACAGTGATCCAGATCCAAGCTGGTTAAAGCAAGAATGATTACCCTCTGAATGGTCCCTCTATGATCTGCAGGCCAGGAGCTTGGAAGCAGCCATTTGGAGATTGCTGAATGGCCACAATTCTTTTGCCACTTCTTATCTGGTTGCAGGGGCCAGACCATGCTCTGTCTCTTCAGTTCCAACAGAGATCCATACTGACCTTTTACTTTGTCTTTAGCATTTATGGGTTGATAATTCTGGAAACTGCCACAGCTGACAGTGATCCACTCTCTAATGTCTGCTCCAGCCCCTGGTGTTTGGGGCCGCCCTGGGGCTAAAACCACAGGCTCACATGGGGCTGGGATCAGCTCCCAGCATGTTGTGATGGACCCTTCCTGTCCACCTGCCAGGCCATCTTCACCGGGAGATTTGCTTCTCTCTGTCACTTTTTTCAGTTCTAAAATTTTAGAGTCATAATTTATGGATATTGAGGTGGTTATGGAGGGGAGGTGATGGAGTTTTCCTGCTTCTATGCTGCCATCTTGACTCCACCCCTACTGTTCCTTTTCTTATCTCCTTCCTTTGATGACAATTTTCCTATGGGTTGAACTATAATGCTGTCTCCTGTTCCCACACTGGGCAATTTATAGTTCCCCACCTTAGACTTTACTCAAAGGAACTTCTAGGGTGACAGAAGTGGCCCTACATGAACATTGGCTTTTACCTTCAGGTATGGTGAAGAGTCATGCAGTCTCTCATTTGCCCACATGTCATACCCCAGTTAATTCAGTTCTTTTTCCTAAGCTCTCTTGAGAGACAGAATACCAACACTTCTTGTTCTTAATTTTCATTTTAAAAAATTGTCAATTGTTTCTTTGAGTCATTAGTAAGAGAATATTTTGGATTCAAAGTATAGAATTCTGTCACAGGTATGTGGGTCCTTTTATACAGTCCTGATACAGGAGGAGGTGGGCTATGGGGAAAGGATACTAAATCAATTTGCTTGGAGTTAGGAATTAGCTATTAACTGAGTTTTCACTTATTTGGGGTTTTTATGTCCCATTTCATACAGGCAGCTGAAACTGATTATTCTCTGTTGAATAATTGATATTTTAGAAAAGTTTGAAAGGTTACAAAAATCAGAAAAAAATGGCTAGTTATCTTGTTGGTCACATGACCTTGAAGTCTAATGATCTGGATTTTGTTGTTAACTACTCCCCTTTTTCCTACAAATTATAAAGAATTACTTGAACTATAAGAAAAAAAACAGCTCCAACCTCCATGGCCCTCTGAAGTATCATTCTTTGTTTTTCTCTCTGACCACTCATATCCAAAGAGTTGTCAAGTTCTATAGTTTCAACCTTTGCAACATCTCTCACATATACCCCTTTTCTATCTTCTGGTACTGCTGCTTCCCTGGTGGAGGAAATCATCATCTAACATGTAGACTGCATCATCTAACATCTAACTGTAATAGCCTACTGTTTGGACTTCCTAAAGTCTCTCCTCACTCAAATCTTTCAGCTGTAAAATTGATCTTTCTATATAGTTCTGACTAAATCATCAACTATTTAATAAACTCCAATGTGCCATTATTTCCAAGAACCAATATAAAACCCCATTTTACATTCAAAACACTTCATAACCTGCATTCTCCCTACCTTTCTAATATTCTTACACCTTATTCTCCCTTTATCCCATATACTCTGTAATTTCATTATATTCTTCTCTGTGATGTTCTTTTTACATGTGCCACATCAACTGATTCTTGGCATTTTTACTTCCTATATTCTTCAAGCTATAAATCTACTTCTTCCTTATCCCCATCACCTAACTTGCCAGGGTTCCTTCAAGGCATATCTAAAGTCCCATCTTCTGTAAGAAGTCATGCCCAGTCTTTTTTAATTTTAATAGTTCCCTCTAAAACTACTCCAATTTAATTTTTATGAATCTTGCCATAAAGAAATGTTTGCATATTTTACTCCTCCATCCTCCCACACACTTTAGAGTATAAAATCTTTGAGAGCAGGGTCTATTATTTTGATTTTCTTTGTATTCCCAGTAATTATCATAGTGCTTGGCAAATAGAAGGTGCTTAATAAGTTCTAGTGGACTAACTGATTGACTAACTCTACTTTGATATTGGCAACTCCTCTGTGCCTCATTAGATGCTTTCCAAGTTGCTATGGCTTAAATGTTCACAGCCTTGTTGGCCAAACAAGGGATCAGCTTCTCTCTACAGAATTAGGGTGAGTCTCAGGAATATCTTACTGTTTTAATTTAACAAACATTTTGTTTAAAATCTACTCTTAGTAAAACCTTGCCATAAGGACCAAAGATAATAGAAACAACTGTTTACAAAAAAAAGAGGTCCTGACCTCAAGGAGCTTACAATCCAGTGTAGGATGAGATGGCCACTTATTTTATAAACTCTGATAATTAAGCAGAATACTAACAATTTGTGTGATTATGAATATTATAAGTTTTATGGATAATTAGCAAGTTATTGGATTCATTGTGGGATAAATTAAAAATGGCACTCAAGTCTTCTACTAAAATTAACACATGTTTGAGAAATTACTTTTCTGGCTTGGAGTTGACAAAGTTAAAGTTACCAAATTCACCACAGTCATGTTCTACAAAAGGAAAAATTGTCAGATAGCCAGCCAAAAACTCTACTTGATGCTCTGTTGACTGTTAAGATTTTATTGTGAATGAAATGCCCCCAAAAATGTCCTTCACTGTACAAAAGAGCACATTTCTATTCTTAAGCATTAACAGGCACTATTTTTTTCTTCTAACAGGCATAAATTTAGTGCAAAGTGGCATCTTTAAGAAGTATAAAACATGATTAGGCTGACTCAAGAGCTCCAGCAGTTTCATAGCTGTCAGCAAACTCAGCAGGGGTGCCAGCCAAGAACATGGTAACTAGTTAGAGACATAAATGTTACCAGGAAAACACCTTCTGGACTTGAATGCTTCATCCCACCATTCTGCCAAGTTCACCCTCAGTATGGACACATGTGTTAGCTCCAGTGTTAAAGATTCTGAAAAAAAAAAAAAAAGACAGGACAAAGGAGTTTGATTTGTGGCTTTATGGCCATTGTAAAGTTATTAAGTAAAAACTTGGCAATTAAAATGCTTTTATCAAAAGAAAATTGAGTCATTTTTTTTCCCCACAAAGAATCTGTTTTTTTTTTTTAAATTTTATTTGAAATGCTTTACAAGCCAGCTAGAGGTAAGAAGTAAAGCATTTTTTTTTTCTAAAAATGAAGATAAAATTTTTGTGACCTAAGGAAACTTCCTCCAAAATGAAAACAGATCTTCATTTTATATTCAACTTACTGTTTTTGGTAATTATCTACATTTTATCTGTCATCTAAATTAATTTTTAAAACCAGTTGAAATTAACCTTTCAAAGGAATTCTAAGTAAACAGAGAAGGAAAATAAATACGTTGCCTAAATGAAATGATGTTGATGTGGAGTATATCTTAAAGGATTCAATTTGTGATAATTTGCTCCCTAGGAGTCTAACTAAACATCTTATGAAACTAAGGCAGTTATATCCTTCTTTTTTGAAAAATAAATTACTTATCCCACAGGGAAATAGGTTACAGAAGAGAAATAATAACTAAATATAGAACATAGTTTTCTTTCAAAAAAAAGACAAGGGGAAGGGTAAATTTGAAATAAAAGAACTGTCTTAGGAGAGAAAAATTCAAAAACAAATGCTAACAGCTCTCCAATAAACTATGTACTATGTGCCTATGTCTTCAGGCATGCTCCCAGAACAAGAAAGAATTAAAAAAAAAAAACTTTCAACAAAAAATATCATTAAGGTCATGGATCAATGTAAAAGAAAGTGAGATGATCACATATTAAAAGTAAGGAATAATGGATAAACACACCAAATCTTAATACTGGTAACCATCAAATATGAGAAATATAACCTATATACTAATGAATACAGGAATTTAACTAAATATCAGATTGTATGATTATCAGTCATGTTTCAGGACTTTGTATTGTATATTATTATATAAGTAGGAGCAATTCCTTTATCCAATCAACAATGCAGTCATACCTTACAGCATGTTTTTTGTGATTTTCTGTTACTAAGAAAATTTATTGCATAGTAATCAACTTTATGGTGATGGACCTCTGTATCAACAATGCAGTATTCACAATGCCTACAGTAACTATAAATATTCTGGCATGGTTATTAATCATAAAATGTAACAGGCTCTCTACATGAGGAATATAGCTAGTACATTTTTTCAAATACCAGAAAACTGAGTCCCAAAACCTGAAAGTCAAAGCCATCACAGAAGTTATGAAGTTGGCACATGTAGTTAATGTAGTAAACACCCACATTCTCAAGCCTTCAAAACAGGACAGGCTACCTCAGGCAAAAATCTTCTTCTCCTCACTCACAACAACTGCTCAACATCCATGCAGCTTGCTCCCAGTAGCTCTGGCTCCCCACAGTTCCTGTCCTGATAGTCCTCAGCAGGAGTCCTTACCAGAGATTCTACCTGGCTCAAAAAAAAAAAAAAAAGGAGTTTGTGCCACAGCTGAGCTGCTGCCACTGCTGAAGCTTCCACTTCTAGTCACCGCGCTGACTCTACCTTGGCTCCAGCTTCCTCTTTCCCCACCCCTTCCTGCTACATCGGCAAGTTCAAGTGCCATGGAAGATATTCAAATCCCATAACCATGACATTCAGCCCCAAGATCTTTCATGTCCCTTACTTGGCAAAAATACTTCAACAATGCATTTCATTATGTAGATTAATAGGAGTTTTAGGAGTAACTGGTGTCAACAGAATTTTCCAACAATATAACAAAGATAGTACACAATAAACACAGAAAACAATATTTTAGGGTAAGTCATGAGCACAAGCTCCCCATCATTCTCCTCCTGAACAAATGGAGTCCCAAAATCTTGGGGTAAGGGGTGAAGATCTCTTCTTCCATGGCTACTTGCTGCTGAAATTGGACGTAGAGCTGTCCTTGTCCCAAGGGGTCCCATTTGAGAGATCAGTTCTTAAGCCAACATATGGAATGTGCTTGATGCCAGGTCCAGGGGTGACACGTTACAGTTGTGGATGTGATGGGGGTGACATCCAGTTTGAGCTATCAGGCATCTACAAGTGGAGGGTACCAAGCCTGCAGAAACAAATCTCGTAAACAAGGTGAACAGACAAAAAGCCAAGAAGAAGCAAGGAGACAATAACCAGAAACAAGGTAGATACAGGATCAGCCATGCTACTGCAGTCCATGAGCCCACTATTGTAGCCTCATGCATGGTAGAATATATGAGTTAAGGGTACAATTTTGTAATCACCTTCTCCAGAAGAAACAATAGTTAGAGTGTTATCCCTCCCATATTCTATAATCTCTGCAGCCTTTGGAACATCATCTGGCTTCAATTTTACCCATATTTTAGCTCCCAATATTATTTTATCAGTAGAACCAAATTCTACAGTTTCTCTTAAAGTTTCTTTTGGAAGGAGGATCAGTTTTTACAAGTGATATTGTTTTACAAGAAATGATAATCACTTGAACTATCCTATCATTTTTACAAATCGTATCCCTTCACCTAAATTATGGAATGCCACCACAATTTCTCCTTGATAATTAGAATCTATTACTTTAGCCAGTACATGTATTCTTTGAGCTGGTTATCCTAACTTGGGTAAAATCTGTCCAAAGTGATTTTTAGGAATTCTTATGCATAAGGGCAGTGTAGAGGGAAGGACACTCTTCCCCCCACCAAGAGAACTTTATTTGGAAATTTTTGTTTTGGATTGCTGGTAATGAATTGCTATTTTATTGATCTTGCAAATGTAATGTCTCTATTTTGTGGAGATTAGGCTGTAATTAAGAAATGTTAATGCTAATTTAGATTTAAGTTGCTTGTGTAATCTATGTTATGGGTATCTGAAGATCTTCCCTGTCCCTAGGCCCTTTGATAGGCCTAAGTGACTCTGAGAAACTTCCCTGATTTGAAAATATACTCTGCCCCCTAGTAGGTTGAATATGGTCACATGGAGCTTGTGGCAGGAAGCTTGTTTTTCAGGAATGTCCACACCTTATTACTTTGTGATTGGACAGTGGGTCAAAAGGGTTGTGCTATTCTCTGATCCAGGAGAAGGCTATATATACCCTGATATTAGTTTTTGCTTTGGGTCTCACTTTGGAAAGAGTTGTGCGATTGGGCCAGATGAGACTCTGGGCAGCCACTGAGCCCCCCGGCTTTGAAAACCCAGATGTTGGGGCTTCCCTCTGTGTTAACTAACTAGATATGGATGTAATGGTCAGATGAATGGAAGCCCATCTGATGATCTGTTTCTTTGTCTGCTTGTAACTTCTGCTTTCAACTTGTTTGTATTCTCTGAAGTTCAAGGTGTTGACTTTTTTCCCCTGAACTAGGTAAATGATACACGTTTGATTGATTAAAGTAAGATTGCTAACCCATTTTGAGTTGCTTTCCTTTAGAAAAGCAGATCTAAGAACCTGTGCTAGCAGCCATCCTGGGTATGCTAGGGTTCTTGAGGATACAACTTCTCTGTACTTAAGCTAATCCTTGAATAACTTTAACAATGACCATACATTTTGGAGCTTGGTCCCTTTTGAAAACTTTCCAACATTGTAAGGCCTACCAGCAACTCACTCTCTGATGGTGTAGCCTTAAGTATAGGCTACATAATATAGGCTAATATAGGCTACATATTTACTATAGGCCAACCTGGTGAAGGACTTAAGTGGATAATGGTTATGAATACCAAACATAAAGATGTTTATATACAGAGATGACTTTATTCTCTATACCACAGACCTTTAAAAAATGCAATAAGTTACCCTTCATATACGATAATCAGCTTGACTTTTTTTATTTTACTTAGGACACAGTATATATTTATTTGTATATATTATAACACATTCCAGTAGAATATAAACTTCGCAAAGGCAGAGAATGTTTTTTTTTTCTTATCCTCAGGACAGGTTGTTGAAAACATAATAGGCACTTAATAAATTACTTGAACTGAATAAAGGGTAGCAATTTTATTTGTTATGTCATAAACATTCTACATACCCATTCAAAATCTAGTCAATGCCACCCCATAACATCATAACATTGTCCTTCTTTTCCATTCTCCATTCCTACTATCATGACATCTGCTCAGATTCGTTGCTCCTGACCTAAACTAAATTTCTTTACATGTGTCCTACATTTACCTATTTTTAAATGCCTTTATGTATCTTTTGCTTCAGATCAGGTTTTTTCATTTACAGTCTTCTCCCAGTCTTCTCATCGCTTATAACATAGAATTTAAAATGGATTATGTAAACTAAAAGCTTTTTTGTAGTAATTAAACTAAGGTCCCAGGGATAAGAAGAGAATCTGATGCCTGGGGAGAAAAAGTCTGCATAAAATATCTCTGATAAAATTCTTCTATTCAAGATACATATACAACAAATAAAAGATCAAAAGCCATTCCCCAATAAATAAAAAGTCAAAGTATACAAATTAACTGTCCTCTGAACAAGAATTGTAAACTATGAACCACCATATGAAATGCTCCAAATCACTAATAACAGAATGCTAATTAAAACAAATATGAAGTTATATTTCACAGGAAGCAAATTGTCAGAGCTAACAAAAGATGGAATAATCATGTTTATATTGGTTGTGAAAAGAAGGGCAAAAGGATGCCCCATGGGTAGAGTGTGAATTGGTACAATCATTTTGGAAAACAATTTGAAATTATTAAATGAAATATCTAAGTTGTCCTTGGTTTTCCCAGCCTTCATCAAAGGTGACTATCAAATATTCTAATAATTATGGGTACAAAAGCCTCAGTAGCCAATGATTATAGTAATATACTGTTTGAGAAACACAAAGATGCCAGTTTTGGGGAGAAAAACTCACTATTTAACAAAAACACCTGGGAAAATTGGAATATAGTATGGCAGAAACTGGGCATAGACCATCATCTAACGCTGTACACCAAAATCAAGTCTAAATGGGTACACGATCTAGGTATAAAGGCTGATACTCTAAGTAATCTGCGGAAGCAAGAAACAGTTTGTCTGTCATATTTATGGAGTAGGGAAGAGCTTATGACCACAGAAGAGTTGGAGAGCATTACAAAATGCAAAATGGATAATATTGATTACATTAAATTGAAAAGTTTCTGTACAAAAAAATCCAATGTAACCAAGATTAAGAGGGAAGTGGGAAATTGGGAAAGAATTTTTTCAACTATTGTCTCTGATAAAGGCCTCATTTCTAAAATATAAAGGGAATTGAGTCAAATCTATAAGAATATAAGCCATTTCCCAATTGATAAATGTTTAAAAGATATGGACAGGCAATTTTCAGTGGTAGAAATTAAAGATATCTATTAGCATATGAAAAAATGCTCTAAATCACTATTGATTCAAGAAATGAAAATCAAGACAACTTTGAGGTACCACATCTTACCAGTCAGATTGGCTAAGATGACAAAACAGGAAAATGACAAATGGTGGAGAGGATGTGGAAAAATTGGAACACTAATGCATTGTTTGTGGAGCTGTGAACTGATTCATCCATTCTGGAGAGCAGTCTGGAACTATGCCCAGAGGGTTATAAATAATTGCATACCCTTTGACCCAGTAATACCATTTCTGAGGTTGTATCCCAAAGAGATCAAAGAAGTAGGAGAAAGACCCACAAAATATTTATTTCAGCTTTCTTTGTGGTGGCAAAAAACTGGAAATTAAGGGGATGTCCATCAATTGGGGAATGGCTAAACAAGTTGTGGTATAGGAATGTAATGGAATACTATAGAGCTATAAGAAATGAAGAGCAGATAGACTTCATATTTACCTGGAAAGGCTTATACAAATTGGTGCTAAGTGAGAAGAGCAGAACCAGGAGAAATTTATACATAATCACAGACACATTGCATGTGTGACTACCAACTTTGATAAACTGGACTCTTCTCAGCAACGCACAATTAAAAGACAACTCTAAAAGTCTCGGGATGGAAGGAGATGTCTACTTTCAGAGAAAGATCTAGAAAGAACAGAGTTTAAATGGAGACTGAAGCAAACTACACGCCTTTGTTCTTTTCCACATTTGGTTTTGTTTCTTTTTTCCCATTTTTTCACTCCATTGATTATAACACTTGTATACAACCAGAATAATGTCCAATGTGAAAGTATTTGCAGATCATATACTTGATTGCATGCCTCCAAGTGGGGGAGAAGAGGGAAGGGAAGAGAGAAAATTTGAAACTCAATGGATTGTGGAACTGAATCTTATAAACTAAAAATAAATTAAAAAATTTTTAAAAAGATTTAAAAAAAAAGAAAAAAACCTCACTAGTATAATTACTCACAAGACACTATTAAAAAACCATTTACTCAAAAATTCAAGAAAACAAAGTGGCATTCTGCCCTACCCTCCCTATCCCCTCTCCCCTCCACTGCCATCATGGCACATAGAACATATATGCTCTCTGATGGGTTACCTTACCACCAATGACAAAATATACAGGTAGAGAAAACACATGGCTAGAGGAACATGATGGAGGGTATTCAAAAAGGAAACCTATAAAGCTTGTGAACATGTGTGAAGGAGCAAATACTGGGTCCCTATTTGTCCATGGAAAACACATTGAAAGCACATTCTAGGCACACAAAATAAGATTAGTCACATTTCTGATATCATAAGGCTTTCCAATATTCACTATTCTACTCTCTGCTGGTTGCTAGGTCTACATTCTCCACTACTTTATGCATTACTTATGTTGGGTAACAAATTCTATCCCTTCTTTCCTGTTCTTGAAGTTAAGTTAATGACTTTCTTATTACTCTTATCTTGGGTTCACTTTTTCACTGTCATGTATCTATTCTTTGTTCCCACCTGTGTGATGATTAGAAACCCTCTTCTTAACCAAGGGCAGCCAATGGAGTCAATTAATTCTTCAGACCACTAGTATCTTTTACTGATTTAAAATTCATGAGTCCAGATAACTGTGTGGTTTAGGATTACAAAATTTTCTCTAGCTCCTATTTAACTACTAATGGTTTAAAAAAATCATGGAAAATTCACTTCAAGGGTGTTTAAAGAAAAGGAACAAGCAAATAGCACAGGATGTATGCAGAAGTTTAGAGTGCTAAGTCCTCTTTACTTCCAAATAACCTTTAACTGACTTGCAAATGAATTCAAGTAAGAACAAAAACTAAGCAAAGTAAACAAAGTCATTATTTTCCATCCTTGTGACCCACAGTTATGTTTTTATTATAAATGATTAGTCAATTTTTTAAAATGGATTTTATACACTTTTCTAGTCAGCTCAAAATTTTACTGTATTCTTGAGTTAACATTATGTTTTTTAAATGGCCATGGTTTAAGAAGACTCATTATAACATGTCCCCAGAGTGAAGGTTACTGAATAAAAAGTAAATTATGACTATTCATTTGAATACCATTTGGAAAACAAGCTTCTGGTACTCAACACACAACAAGAGGTAGTTTTTGTTCATGTTATTTTCATGTTAAGGTTCTTGTCATTTCCAAGGCTATATTTATTTGAAAGAAGGTGAAAACTTTCTAATAACCTGCTTTTTAAGAATTTTAGATAAAAAAATAGCTGTTTCCTTATCCATACCTGTTTAATGTGTACATAACCCTTCCCATTGTATTTTTTGTTGTTTTAATCATTATGAAAAGAGAAGAGAAAGAGAAAAATAAATTACTTGGTCTCTTCTTCTTTGAAATGTTTGGAATTACCCTTTTCTTTACCAATCATGTAAGAAATGTTGGTCTTTTTCATCAACAGTACCAATTTAATGAAATTGTTACCATTTCCTGTCTCTAAATCAGGTATTTCATTTTCTCAATTATTTTCCTTTCTCTCATGTTATCATTATGGGAAGTGGAAAAATTTGATGGCTATTAAAATGCTCTTCAAAATGATTGTTCTTTTCTTCATGAATTTTAGGTGTTTTTTAAAGTTTTTTTAAAATTTCCTTTATTGTACTTCTTATTCTTTCATGGTCCTAAAATAGGTGAAACAGATTATTTCTATCAAAAAAAAAAAAGGAAAAAAAAGATTAGGCTCATTTTTTCTTAGTTCTGAGAACTCTTGCTTTGTTATTCCCTTTGAAGTTAGAGACAAAAATACCTTTAACTTGGTATGGGGTTATTTCCTATCAATGTTCAATGCTGCTAGCAGCTTGCCTGGCTCAGACCACTTTTCTGACTCTGCAATTGCCCACAAAAGGTGCATAATATTGCTTTATCCCCTCTCTATGGCCTTCTACTCTGCTAGAAACGTGCTTTTAGATAAAACATTTCTTTTGCTTTATGGAGTATAGAGGTGTGACAAAATGTCCTTCAGGTGAATGCAGGAATAAATACACCAACTTTCACCCCTCTTTACTATTGGCTCATTTCTTTATTAATTCTCCTTTCCATAAGTTAAAAGGCAGTCTGGTGTTATGCTTTGGAATAGTCTCAGAAATAACAAAAATTGCAGAAATATTTCCAATAAGCTTTCCAAGTCCACCCCCGAATAAATGTAATATGCAGTATATAAAGTAAATAAATGCCCTTTGTTGGACATTTCTTTCCCTATCGTACAGTTTCCACTCTCTCAATCTGTAGTCATAAGTTTATCACCTTAAACAAAATCATTGTTTATGGAGATATGATTTATTTACACTTTGAAATACTTCAGAAAGGCAAGTAATCATTCCAACAAAGTAGAGAAGACTGAATAGTCTCACAATTAAAATCACTTCCTTCTCCTCCCCTACATTCTGCTCCAGCCAGTCTGAGTAGGTATTGTTGAACAAAAAAGACTGGGATATATACCATAGCTAGAAATTTGGGGATGAAAGGAATTTGTGGCCTGGATAGCACTCACCAACTGCCACATTGCCACAACTTCCAATTTGTCCTGGTCTCAGCTCAAACTTATGCGGACTTATCATATCATTGTGTCCTCTCCAATTTGGTGTCCCTAATTTTGCATAAAAGTTCCTTCCTTAAGACATTGGACCCCAAAACATGTCAAATTCTTTAGGACATATTCAAATAGCTTATACCCAAAATTCTCTATAAACCTTGGAAGGTCTTTGAACATATCTATGATACTGGGGAAGAGTTCTCCAAAGCTATAGTGTCTCTGAATGTTGGCAACCTGGTACCATACTTCATTTGCATTGGGGCCACTTTAGGTTTTTGACCAGAAAAGAAAAGACACAAACTTATAACTTGGGCCAGTTGAATAAGGGGTCTTTGACAACCATAAAGTAGCAGAGCTCTTAAGTTGTAATTTTCTAGAAGAGTAGCCTTATAACACTGGGTCCTCAGTAATAATCTTCCCTAAAAGCCTAGAAAATTAAGAGAGAGAGAGAGAGAGAGAGAGAGAGAGAGAGAGAGAGAGAGAGAGAGAAACACCTGAATTCAGCATCAGACACAACCATTGACTTTATCATCTTGCCTGGTTTGGTCCTGCCAAACACTAAATATATTTGATATGCTGAACTTTTTGCTCTGGCTACCACTGAATAAGCAATGTATGAATTAAATGGAGGTAAAATTTAATTCATTCTATTCATTGTTGGCAACAACAAAGAAATGACTCCTCTGAATACCTGAATGCCCTCCACATACAATTTATTTATTTTAAAATAAAATTTGTCCTGGAATAAAGCTCTTTATTATGTAGCTGTCCACTCAGCAAACTAAAGATTCAATTCTCCAAAGTCCATCAGCTGATGAGAAAATGTACTAGCTACTATATCCTTTCTTTTATGATTACTAAAGGTTTTTTTTAGAACCTCATTTTTAGTAAATTTATGTGAATGATACTGTGATGATGTCTCAAGATCTGTCTGAAAATAAAGCTATTTTTGACTATGAAAAATAGAAATCGTAAAATCACAGAATAAAATGTTTAAAATATACATTTTAGTAAACAACTATATTCCTTTGCAAAAAATTATGTTAGTCTTTGAGTTATGAGAATTAATATCTTCTTGCTAGATCTGGGCATTTTTATATGCCATTACTAAGTTCCTATTCTCCATAATAAAAATAACATATTCTATATCATTCATAAAATCAGGCTTAAAAGGTCTGATATGCTTCTTTAAAAAGCAATCAAAATTTCTTTTTCATGGTCTTTTATAAGTATGAAGGGGAAAATAAATATCTTCTTAAATATTAATATTCAGGAGCAAGTGAATTAAAATATAGGAAGAAGCATTTTATTTGAAATTTATTTTACAGTCATAGTACTATAATTAAAAATTCACTGAAGCTTGATTAAGCTAGGTGCTGGATAATAAAATGAATTAACAAAAAAAGTAACAGTAGCACCAAAAAGAAAAAATCCTTTACAAATCAAGTAAGGAAAATTTAATCTCTTCTAAAGCATAATTCACACTGATGTATGAATCTTATACACATCTTACACACACACAGATATACATGTGTGCACACATGCATAAACACACACATATAGTCTTCTCATGTGCTTACTTAAACCCTTCTCGAATGGTACTACTGCCTAACAAATTAAGGCCACACTGCTTCGTATAGAGTTTGAGGCTCTTCAGAATTTGATGCTACTCTCCCTTGACAGTTCATCTCGTACAATTCCTCTGCATGTACTTATCTTTTATCCTAGACTATATTATATCCTGGTTCCTGTATACCTTCCCTTTCCTATACCCTTTTAAACATGTACCTTAGAGACTCCTCTACTTCATCTCTTGTTTATTCTGTCTGGGGAAATCCTTTAAAACTTAACTCTAGTGCTGTTTCCTCTAGGAAATCTTCTCTGATCCTTTCAGGTGGTAATGCCTAGCCTCTCTTGAGCTTCATATAAGAACTTGCTATTTGTTATGATAATGGAGTAGTAGAATCCTACAGTAAGGGAAGAAGTTTTTAGAATTCAATTCTAAAGTTTTTCAATGCCTCAAATCATTCTTTTTCTGGGTCAGTTCAATCTTGATGGGACAAAAACAAAATTTAACAAAATAACTATCTTGACTTTTTTTTGCCTACTTATATTCAACAAGTTTTACTGATATTTGGTTAAAATCAAAGAAAAATAAGAAGTCATTTAAAAGGGATCATAGCGTCATGGAATTTGAAAGCTGCAAGGGCACTCAGAAGCTATCAGCCCCAACTCATATAGGATAAGAATTGTTTTCTTATAACATACCTGAGAAATATTCTTCTAGTCTTTGCTTCAAGACTTCCAACCAGGAGGAAACTGCCTATCAACTTTGAAAATAATCCATTCTTTGTTAGGACAGCTCTAATAGGGAAGTATTTTCTTCTCTTTTCAATGAGACTAAATTTGTCATTTTTCAGCTTTCACTCATTGTTCCCAGTTCTGCCTTCTGGAGTTATACACAAGTATAATTATATTGTTATCATATTGTTATAATTATTGTTATTCCTGTAATAACAATAGCTAACATTTACATAGAATTTGAGAACTTGCAGAGCATTTTAAAAATACTTACACTTGGTGCTTCTTTTACTTTATCTTTTCTCAAATAGCTAAACTCATCTGTTGTGTACCCTCTGAGTCTTCCTTCCTTCAGACTAAACCTCATTAGTTCCTTTACCTGATTTAATCTGGCTTTGGACCTTATCATTCTACCAAAATTACTCTCCAAAACCTCTTAGTTGCCAAATGAAGTGGCTTTTTAAAATCTTCATTCTCTTTGACTTCCCTGCAGTCTTTGAGTTTATAGCTCTCTCACTCCTCCCTGATATTCTCTTTTCTCTAGGTTTTTGTGTCACCACTCTCTCCCGATATTCCTCCTCCTTCTCTGATCTCTCCTTCCTTGTCTCCTTTACTGGATTCTCATCTAGATCATGGCCTCTAACTTTAAGTGTTCCTCAGGGTTTTTCCTGGGTCCTGCTCTCTTCTCCCTCTGTACCACTTTGAATGGTGACCAACTTTATTTCATTAATTTACCATATTAATGTAATGATTCTCAAATCTGTCCATCCTCCCCCATTCTCTCTGCTGACCTCCAATCTTTCATCTCCAACTGAATTTCAGATATCTCCACCTGGATGTCTAGTAGACATCTTAAACTCAAAAGGTCCAAAACAAACTCATTATCATTCACCTTAAATTCTCCCCACTTCTTTCCTTTCCTATTACTGTAGAGGGCAATACCATCTTTCTAGGCCCTCAGCTTCTCAATCTATGAGTTACATTGAATTCCTTACTGTCTCTAAC
The DNA here is from genome assembly GCA_028646515.1 of Pseudochirops corinnae. NCBI lineage: Eukaryota > Metazoa > Chordata > Mammalia > Diprotodontia > Pseudocheiridae > Pseudochirops > Pseudochirops corinnae. Next base: position 227,897,019 of record CM053588.1, read on the forward strand.
TCATTCCCCTATACTCAAGCTGTTGACAAGGCCTGTTGATTTCACCTTTGTGAATTTCTACCTTCGTATCATTTCTTAAATATGCTTCCTTCTCTTCTCTGACACTGCCATCACTCTCATGCAAGCCCTCATCAGTTCATACCTCCATTATATCAGTATCCTGCTGATGGGTCTGCCTGGTTCAAGACTCTTCCTGATCCAATCCATCTACTATTCATCCACTAAAGTGATTTGTCTAAAACCAGGTCCAATTATATCAACCTCCTACTCAATAAACTCCCTTGGCTTCCTATTGCCTCCAGAAGCAAATACAAAGTACTTTATTAAGAATTCAAACATTTTGATAACCTAGCTCCCTTCTTCCCTTTTAGTCTTTTATCACCTTATCCCCTACCACATACTCTTGGATCCAATGATATGGGCCTCCTACCTTTTCCACAAATAAGACATTCTTTCTCTATGCTCAGAGCATTTTCTCTGGCTATCTCCCATACTGGGAATTCCCTTTCTCCTCTGGTTGGCCATCCGTAGCTTCCCTTAAGTTCCAACTAACATTCCACATTCTACAACAAGCTTTCCCCAATCCCTAGAATTACTAAGACCTTCCTTCTGTTAATTATTTCCTATTTATCCTCTATAGAGCTTGCTTTGTATGTTTTCTCCCTTATTGGATTGTAACCTCTGTGAGGTTTAGTAAATGTTTATTGATTGATCGTTTCAAAGCTTTTATCCATCTCACTTGCTTTCCTCTGGACAAGGTCCTTCTTAAGCTTATATTGCTCAAACATGATACAATATTTTAAACCATATTTTAAGCTGAAGTAGATTATCCTATCATAAGATGGAAATTTTCTTCTTCCTGATATGTTGGACATTTTTATTGAGCTAATTTTTAAAAGTGCTTGCCTAGTCATATACTATAAGACCACTTGATCGGGAAACCTTGAATCTGTACATACTGAGAAAAATATAAGTCTTGGCCTTTGATCAAGTTCATCTCATTTCATTTCCTCAGAAATCCTCTCCTTGGAACCTGTCTAGAGATATTCTGACTTTTATTCCTAGTTTTTTCATGTTTTATTATATTCTGAGCTTCCATATTCCTTCCTAAATTCAGATAACTGTTATGTAATTATGCATTCCACTTTTGCTGCTATTGTTGCTGCTATATGTGACTGTCCAAGTTTAGCATCTACTCCTACTTTCATTTTTTTCACTATATGCAATGTACTCTACTATGCTAAAATGTATCAATTAATTTATGAGGTAAAAGAGTACATATACTAATACTTTTTTGCATGCTAATATTTACTCTACAATGCATACAAATAACCTAGAGTGAAGTTGAACTAGAAAGTAACAACATTGGAGTGGATCTTAAAATGTAAATGTAATCTCCAAGCAAGAAAGACTGAGTCAGATAATAGGAGAAAGAAGCACTAACAAATAATAGCAACATAGATTAGTATGTGTGTACATAGATAGCAGACGGGTGATACATAGATCTATATTTATCCATTTCTGTTTGTATTTATAGATAAATATGTCAATAGGTTTAGCACCTAATTATATCATGTATCTATCTGTAGCATGCATATATTCCCTACACACACTTATTTTGCACACATAATTAATAACTAATGTATACATCATATATGTATATAAACGTATATAAATTTGCACATAAATATATTAATGTCTGTGTGTATATACATATTTAACACAAATATAAGGAGAAGTTCCTAAGTGATGCTCAAGGGAAAGTATTTGGTATAACAGTAATTAATTTGAATTTGAAGACCCCTTTTTGTATTGTCAAGTGTAATGCCATGCACCAGCAGATTCCCAAAGGAATGCTACTGTGAACAGCCTTTAGAGTTCAGATTACAAAATATAGTGAACACTCTGTTTATTCCATTACAAATCAAGACAAACATTCAAAACATTATAATATTCACAACATTACATCTTATCACAGAAAATGGCCACACAGTTTTCACTACAGTGGCCACAGTA
>CM053588.1:227899534-227913854 GCA_028646515.1 Pseudochirops corinnae
AGCCTCTGAAACCTCTCTGGGTCACAAGTTGTTTTTGTTTTGGTGGTTTTTTAAGTTCTCTTTTAAAATTTTAATTTAACATTTTATTTTTTTCCAATTACATATAGAAACAATTTCAACATTCTCTTTATCAAATTTTGAGTTCCACATGCTCTTCCTTTCCCCTGTCTTCCATTCATTGAGAAGGGAAACAATTTGACATAAATTATCCATGTACAGTCATGCAAAACACATTTTCATGGAAGACATTCTGTAAAAGAAAACACAAATTAAAAACAAACAAGAAAAATAAAAATAAAAATGAAACGGTGAACTATATTCAGCCTCCACCAGTTTTTCCTTTGGAGATGGTCACCACCTTTGATTACAAATCCTTCAGAATTGTCTTGGATTATTGTTTTGCTGAGAATAGTTTTCATTCACAATTCTTCACTGAACAATATTACTATTATTATATAAATGTTCTTTTTGTTCTGTTCAATTCACTTTGTATCAGTTCATTTAAGTCTTTCTAGGTTTTCCTGAGAGTATCCTGCTAGTCCTTTCTTACAGCAAAATAGTATCCCATTATAATCATATGTAATAATTGGTTCAGCCATTTCTCAATTGATGGACAACTCCTCAATTTCCAATTCTTTACCATCACTTAAAGAGCTGCTATAAATAATTTTGTACATATAAGTGCTTTTCTTTTCCTTTTAAAAAAAATAAATCACTTATGGATACAGCCCTGGTAGTGGTATCGCTATGTCAAAGGGTTTGCGTGGTTTATAGCCCTTTGGACATAGTTCCAAATTGTCCTCCAAAATGGTTGAATCAGTTTATAACTCCACTAATAGTGCATTAGGATCTCAATCTCTCCACATCTCCTACATTTGTTATTTTCGTTTTCTGTCATCTTAGCCAATATCCTAGGTGTGAGGTAATACTTCTGAGTTCTTTTCATTTCCACTTCTCTAATCAATAGTCATTTAGAGTATTTTTTCATATGACTATAGACTGCTTGGTTACTTCATCTATAAATTATCTGTTCACCTCCTATGACTATCAACTGAGGAATGGTTCTTTTTTCTATAAAACTAATTCAGTTTTCTATATATTTGAGAAATGAGGTCCATATCAGAGAAATTTTCTGTAAATTGGTTTATACCATAATGATTACCACATGTGTGTTTTCCATTATCTGATTTTCCCCATTTATCCTACTCTCTGTCTCCTTTCCATCCTGTCCATTCTCAAATGCATTTTGCTTCTGACTATCAACTCATCTAACCTGCCTTCCCTCTTTTAGCCCCCCAATTTTCCTTATGCCCTTCCCCTCCTAAAATTGATTTCTATACCCAATTGATTTTTTAAATGTGTATGTTATTTCCTCTCTTTTTTCCAATTCCTAGGAGAGTTAGGTTCATGCCCTCCACATTCTTCTTCCACCATCTTCCTCTCCATTGTAACAGCTCTCTTGTGTCTCTTTTATATCAGATAATTTACCCCATTCTACCTCTCCCTTTCCCCTTTTCCCAGTGCATTTCTTTCTCACCCCTTAATTTTAATTTTTAGATAATCGTCCTATCATATTCAATTCACATCCATGCCCACTATCCATGTATCCTCTTTCTAACTGCCCTAATAATGAGAAAGTTTTTAAGGAATTCTTTTCTTTAGTGAGCTTTTGTACCTTTTTTTTTTTCCTACATTTGGCCAATTCAGCATTTCAAGGAATTCTTCTCTTCACTAGAATTTTTGCACCTCTTTTACCATTTGGCCTATTCTGTTTTTAAGGTATTGTTTTCTTCAATATTTGTGTGTATGTGTGTGTGTGTGTATGTATGTGTGTGTGTCTCCTTTACAAGCTCTATTGACTTTTTTCATGATTTTTATGAATCACTTTGATTTTTCTTCCCATTTCCCCCCTACCAATATTATTTGATTTTTAAAATACTTTTTAAGTTCGTTCATGTCCTGGGGCCAATTCATATTTTTCTCCACGGTGTTGGATGTAGGAATTTTGACTTTGTTGTCCTCTTCTGGGCTTGTATTTTGTTCTTCCCTGTCACTATTATAATTTTCTATAGTTAGGATCTTTTTTTGTTGTTTGGTCATTTTCCAGTTTATTTCTTGACTTTTAACTCTCTGCTAATATGGGGCTTTGCTTCTGGAATGGAGGTGACACCATCCAGTGTTGCAGGGTTTTTGCACAGGTGTTTTCAGAAATAGTTCTAGGGGTCTGTACACTTTCAGTTCTTTCAAAATTGTATCATGTAGGGGAGGTGTGTTTACTACTCTCCTGTACTGTGCTCTGGCCTATGTGTCACCACAAGTACTCTTTTGTACCCTGAGAACTGTAACCAGTGTCCTTGCTTTCACATGACTACAAACTCTTGCTTGTTAGTGCTCCTCTTTGTCCCAGAACTGAAACCCAGGACTGTAACCCATATCCAAATTTGGTCAATGCAATAGAGTTCTGCCCTTGGTGACAGCACCAGGACCCCTAACACCTCCTTCTAATCAGTTGTCCAACCTACTTATTGTCTGTGGGCTGAGAGGTCTGGAAACCACTGCTATTGTCACTGATTCATTTGCCCCCAATGCCTGCTCTTGATTTAGTGGGACCCTGTCTGCACTGGCATTGCCTATTTTGGACTGTGCATCACTCTCATCCTGGTGTAAAAGACCTTCCCTGCCATACTTTTAAGTTGTCTTGGGCTGGAAATTTGTTTCACTTTGTCCTTCATGGGTTTTGTTGCCCTAGAGCAGAGGTTCTCAACCTGTGGGTTATGTTCAATTCGTAACAATGAAAATACATCTTGCATATCAGATATTTACATTATGATTCATAACAGTAGCAAAATTACAGTTATGAAGTAGCAACAAAAATAATTTTATGGTTGGAGGTTATGACAACATGAGGAACTGTATTAAAGGGTTGCAGCGTTAGGAAGATTGAGAACCACTGCTCTAGAGCTTGTTTTGAGGCATTATATAAAGTTATTTTGAAGTGTTTGGAAAAGAGCTGAAGCCCATCCCTCTCCTTTCTCCATCATCTTGGCTCCTCTTTCTGGGCCTTAAATTTTGACTGGGGTTCTTCCTCTGATTCTGGCTTTAGAAATGCCTCAGTTTAGTCTTTATCTTGGGTCTTTCTCTTGCCTTTGTGCTAAGGCCACTATTGCCATGTGGTACCTCACTTTGATCTCAGAGACAAAACATGTATGAACCTATTTGTGGAGCAAGTAGTGCTGACCAGACCATGTTAGAACCCTCCAGAGCTACCCTATGCTCCATTTTTCTTCTTTGTGCATTAGCTGGGCAGAAAAATGGATAGAATGATGGGGTTAGAAAGACATGAGGTCAAGCTCAGTCTCATGATTTTTTTTGGGGGGGGAGACCATCATGTGTTTTTCTCAAATAAAATGAGCAGCTTTTGGAGGTAGTAACTTTCACCTGACTAGAGTGTATGTGCAGGCTGGAAAAAACAGTGACATGTGTAATAGAGAATATATTCTTCAAAAGGAAATAAAGAATAAGAGTTTGATAAAAACCCTAAGGATTTTACATTAAAATTTATTTGAAAATATTATGTAATTTTCCTTAAGTCACCCTTTCAAGGTCTCTTCTACTTGAGATTCTATGATGCAGTCATCTAAATTAGTATAAACTAAATTTGCTTTCACTTTTAATATTGAGATTGCTGAAAGAAAAATGATTCTGACTTGGAATATTTGGCTATTGTCTTCATCTTTTACTTTTCTCGGATGATTGAGATAGGGAATATACAAGATTGACTATAGAGCACCTTTTGTGTAAAGAAAGAGGGAGAAAGAAGTATTGACACTTTGGGAGCAGAGCAGCCTGAAGAATGTAGACATTATTTTGTTGTGAAGAGGCATTAATCACTTCATCCCATCTCCAACATTCCTGAGTGTTGTATAATTTAATAGATTAAAATGTTAGAGTAATTTTGACAAAATAAATTAAAAGATTCAGCATAACATTTATGTTTACATGTGGTTTTCTAAGTTAATATTTAACCTATAGAGATTCTTATGTCCTTTTTAGTGGTACCAGTTTTTATTTGAATTTGATATCACACCTGTGGGGGTATATGGGATAATTGAAGATTGGGGCAATATTGAATTCAACATGTCTATCAATCAGTTAAAAATAAATATTTTGATATATTGTGGAGTATATTAAAATATAGCTAAATGAATTTAAATTTATTTATTTAAATAATTGATTAAATTGATATATTGAAACATTAAATATATATAAAATATAATATATTCAAATACAATACACCAAAAAATTACTGAAACTTGGGAGAAAGTTCTGGAGTGGTAGTATCAATTTAAAATTTATTTGTTGAGATCTCATGCTACAAGATACTAAAATGGACATTTGAATTATATTTTTAATTTAACCTTGTTTTTATATCTTATCCTATAATTGCCCTATAAATTCTTTGAGTACAAGGGATAATTGTGTATCACCATAAATTCTTCCTAGAAACATAATGTAGGTCTTTTCCTATAATACATATTTCTAACTTAAAACAGAAACAAATGGAAAAATTGTATTAAAATTCCTGCTATTGGCCCACATCTAAAGATGAATGTGAAATAGAGAAATATGAGAATAAATGGTATATTTGTACAGATCTATTTCACATACAGTACAGTTAACATATGGAAATGGTTTTAAGAGAAAGCTACTGAAGCATAAATTTAAGTGAGTTTGACTAGAAATAAGTTTCTTCCCCCTTTCAAAGGTAAAGATTGAAATCATAATCAAGCAAAAGAAGTGACTTTAGGTTTAACAGGAAATATGTAATTTTTTACTAATTCCATCTTTTTCTTGCTAACGTCCTCTTTCTCCAGGCCACCTTTTGAGAATGAGAGAGATGGTTGGTCTAAAAACTTGTAGGAAGGGAAAATTCATTCCCTGCCTACTTTTGGTGTTGTGTGAATATTGTTCTTGATTCACATTATTTAAAAAAAAAGTATTCATTAGGATGTGCTTTGTTTTTTTTTCTCACAAACTCAATCAGCCTTTATAAGTTAAAAAAAATAAAATTCACACAATATAAGAATTCTCACAATATGTGCTAATTTAATTGGTGAGTGCCTTGACTGATAAGGAGATCCTAGAGAGAAAATGGATAAAAATGTGTTATAATTCACATTGAAAATTCTTTCAGGAGCGTAATCATCCTTAGCATCTTACAAGTCAAATATACTTTTTTTTCCTTTCTTAAAATGTGGCAGCATGCAGAAGTAGAAAAAAAATATTGGTTCTATGTCACTATCTTTAAAGTTCAATGAAGTAAGTGTCTTTATCTAAGAAAAGTTGAACTGTTCTCTTTTGCATATGAAAGGAGAGGGACAGAGGTACAATTGTGATTGGTTTACTTTTCTTGAGAAGATATCTCTCTGGGAGAAAGGAAAAATACTAAGAGAGGAAAAGGATCATTGAGAAATAATCAAAAATGTTCTTTTTCATTACCTTAAAGGTTAATGTGCTCAGGGGGAAAGTAGATTTTTTTTTTATTCTAGGCTGCATAAGTACTGATGATTTCTTCATGACCCACTTTTCTTCCATGTAATCAATAATGTTTTATTTTCATAAACCGTTTACCTGTCAGACTGATCAAACATTTTATCTTATGATCATATCATTTTTTAGCTCAGTCTTAGTAGAAATTATCAAAGACCTAGACATTGGAGGGGAGAGGAGATGTTCTAACATGAATGAACAACTCAGTGACATTGATTGCTTTTATCTTCCTGATGTTCCTCATAATCTCCTGACCACAATTTCATTCCTAGAAGCACAATATCTCCCTTACCATCTACATATGGCAACAAATAATTATAAATAAATTGAAGAGCAAGGAACCTGAAGAAAATTTTATGGAAGTAGCTGTGCATATTTCAACATATGCATTGACTATGTGCATAGGAGTTTGTATTAATACACCAATATATTACACACACACACAGACACACAGACACACAACTAAGTCATCAGTTGGTCAATTGGCAATATCCTCTAAACTGTCCTCTTGTATCTTAGAAGACAAAGGGTCATTGCTCCTGAAGATGAGCCTGAGACCCTGTATGGTCCCACAATGGCCCGTGAATCATCACAGAGATTAATTGTGACTAGTTTTAATGCTATTACTTTCAAATTCTTTGGGAAATGATTGATCATATGGTGATATGTCTTTAACCAAAATATTTATCTGTAGTCCACCTTCCCTCCTTACTAGATTTTTCTATATCAGGCAACATTTAAAAAACAAAACATAAAATATGGCTTGCATAAAAACTGAGTGTGGTCTAAAATTAGGAATTCACTCAATACATGCTTTCTCCATTTCAAAAAGTCCTTATTTTTAAGAGTATGGTCTTTATTTACATCAATACAATGAAGTGAATTTAAAAAAAAGTATAGAGGAGGTAAGAGAGAAAAAAAGGAGGAAAGAGAAATGATTCATTGTTAAAACTAGAAGGAACTTTAGATTAAATCTTTTTTATAGGATGATTGGTCTATAGCAGGAAGGGACTTCAGAGGTCATATAGTTTAAATCCTCACTTTAAAATATAAGAAAAATAAAAGCCAGCAAGGCTAAGTGACTTTTCCAACAGCACATTGTTGCTCTGTGGCAAAGCTCAACTTCAATTTAATTCTTATGACTCTTAGTTTAGATATTATTTAGAACCATAGATGTATGTGAAGGGGTGAGGTGAAGGCACAAGTATTTATGCAGTGTCTACTACGTGTCAGGCACTGTGTTAAACACTTCGTAGATATTATCTCATTTGATCTTCATGACAACCCCCAAGGTAGGTGGTTTTATTATCTCCATTTTACAATTGAGGAAACCGAGAACAGAGATTAAGTGACTCAACCAAGGTCACGCAGCTAAAAAATGTTTGATGTAAGGAATGGAAAAAGTCTTAGAGATAACCTAGTTCAACTTCCTCATGTTTTCGATAAGGAAACTGAGCTCAGGGAGTTGAAATGATTTATTCTAAGTCATATAGTAGCAAGTCAGAATTTCAGTCCTAGAACTTCTACTTCTAAATTTCACATTCTTTACTCCATTACATATTATCTACTTCTACAACTCATTTCCTTCCTACTTCTATCTTAAATTTAATTATGTCTAACTATGATTGAATTCTATATAAATAGACAGAGACTAAATATATAAAATGTAAAACCCCCCAAAAAATGTTAGTAGGTAGAGGTGATTCATTTTGAAAAGGAAAATTTGATTTTGAAGTAAATACTAACATGATTCCTGTGGCAGATGGACCAAGCAGTATCAGAGTGGCCTCCTGCTGTCTTTGTCACACACTTGGCTGCATTGTGTGGGATTTAGTGCCTTTAAAGCAATTACAGGCAGTGACAAGGCAGAAGGACAATGCCAAATCTCTCTCTCTCTCTCTCTCTGTCTCTCTCTCTCTCTCTCTCTCTCTCTCTGTCTCTCTCTCTCTCTCTCTTTCTCTCTCCTCTCTCATTGTCCTTCCTTTCACTTCCCTTCTTTCTGTTTTTGTCTCTGTATCTTTATCTCTGTCTGCCTATCTCTTGCTCAGATTCACCTAATTGACAACTCATTAATTATTAACCCTACGAAAGTTATTTGCCGAGTACATTAAACACTAAAAAAAATCAAATATTGATGATGTAGGATGTCACAAGGAAAAACTTATGGGACAAGTTCTAAAGAACAATGACACAGCTTTAAGAAAACTGCCATCTCTGATTGTAGCCATCTACTCTTTGTCTTATTAATTCAGTTTTAGTAAATTTTCTCATTAATAATATCCTTTGAACTGTTCCAATATAGTTCAGGACTGGTATTGCAATTGAGAGTTAGATTTCTTTTGAGAGGACAGCTATCCATTGGGGGAAAGAGTGTATATATGCAATATGGACTGTGTCTAATTTTGTCTAGATGAAATGAAATAATAAATCTTCATTCAAATTTAATTCAACAACCATTTATTAAGCACTGACTATATTCCAAGTATTATAATATCAGTGAAGGATAGAAAGAGAAAAATAAAAAAATACCTTTATTCAGGGAGCTTAAATTCTATCAATAAACCTCCAAAGCAAAAATAATTATTTAGCATGTTGATTTCCAAATCCAGGGTACTAGACATGACCAGAGTAAAGCTGTGAAAACTTTGATAGATATGACTTTATGCACAACTCATCAGTACTCAATAGCCTGAGGCCTCCCTCTGACTGGAAGATAAAGGACTCCTCCTTGAGTCTCCATTTAAAGAGGAAGTCCACACTTTCTCTACCACATTCCATTTTTTTCTCTGAGCTATACTTTGTTCTTCCTTCCCTTTTCAACTTCCTTTCATGGGCTGTTTTATTAAATGTGAGCTCCCTGAGGTCAGGGACTGTATTTTTTATATTTATATTCCCAGGCCTTAGCCATCTGAAAATAACTTGCTAAAGTTTACAAAAATAGAGAATACTCCATATTAAAGTGATCTTGAAAAGACAAGCACATTAGTACACTTTTGGAGGAATTGTGATTTGTTGCAACTACTTTGCTTCCAGAAAGCAATTTGGAATTTTACAAAGACAGAGATAGAGGCAAGGAATTAACTTCTAATTTTATTGATACAGGGAACTTCTGGATCAGGTGTACTTCTATGCAATTTATAGTGTCAGAGAGCCCTTATGGGTTAAATGACTAGTCCAAGATCAAATACACAACAGGTGTCAAAGGGAGAACTTCAATCTCAATCTTCCTTTGTTCCAAGGTCAACTCTATCTAGTGTGCCATGTCAAATATATATATATATATATATATATACACATATATATGTCTCTTGTTATATAGCTATAATAGAGTCTAAAGAAATTAGTGATTTAAAAGAAAAGTTCAATTTACAGCAAACTATTTCTAGAAACATTTTTTGGTAGTAACAAAAGCAATGGAAGGAAAGTAAGTGTCCAGTGATTAAGGAATGTCTAAATAAACTGTGACATACAAATTTAGTGGAATATTAGTGTGTTGTAAGAAATGATAAATCAATCAGCAAGCATACATATGTGTATACATATTTATGCATAAAAACATATGTATATACATATATGCATATAAATGTGTGTAGATATATTTAAAAAGAGGCATGTAGAGAAAAAATTTAAAGAACAATATAAATAAATATAAGATAGTTAAATACAAGATCATTTAAATAGAAAACCCTAAAAATTCAGTGGATCAGAAAATGTTTCATAAGTTGCATGATGAAGGAAAAGAAAGGTTCAATTAGGCAGCACCAAGGAAAGAGTGTGTTCTATTCTGGGTAAAAAGAGAGCATAAATACAAAGGCACAAATATGTCATATAGCATACTATGTTTGAGAAACAGAGAAAGATAAATTTGATTGACTAAGTAATGGAAGTTGGAGGTGATATACTGTTCGATGAGACTGGAAAGATAATGTTGGCCTCAGTTGTGAAGGTCTTTAAAAGCTAAACAAAGGAATTTATATTTTATCCTAGAAGCTATAGTAATCCACTACAATTAATTGAGTAGAGCAGTAGAATAGTCAGATCCATGTTTAAAAAAAAAGAAATCCCTTTGTCAGCAGTGTGTAAAGTGGTTTGAAGTGGTGAGATATTAGAGGTTGGGTACCAATTAGAATACTTTCAATAATCCAAGTGAGAAGTGATGAGGGTATAAACTAAAACTATAGCTGTGCAAGATGATAGAATGGGTTAATTGGGATAGTCATTATGGAGACAGAAATGATAAGACTTAACAACTGATAGGTTATGCGGGATTAGGTAAAATGAGTAAAGAAGGATAATGAATATGAAGAATATAAAGAATCATAAAAAGTCTTGTATGAACCAATGCAAAGTAAACATAATAATGAAAACAATATATCTAATAACTACAGCTATGTCAATGGAAAGAACAGAAAAAAATTAAAAATAAAACCTTTGTACATTTGTAGTTTTAATATTCAATGTTAAGGAAATTATACAATAACAGAGAGTTTTGCTTAGTAAGTCTTTACCTACTATACATGGATGAGGCTAAAATTTAGATTTCTTTCCCCAGAGAGTAAGCTTGGTAGGGAGGTTTATAAACACCTATCTAAGCAGAGAAAACCTCCTATTGAAAGCAATCTAAGGTTTGAAGAGGTTCAGGGTAACCTTTAAGGAAAGAAACATCAACAAAAAAGTTGTAGCTCCCTGGAATTTTTTATCTTCTGTTTTATCAGGCCATACATGTGTAGTATGAACATATGAATATCTATTAATATTAAAGTTATCTCTTGTTTCCTAAGTTCAACTTCTGCTTCCTCAAAATAAAGCTTGTGGTATAATAAAGAATTAGAGCTTTTCAATTTGGATTTAGGCCAATAAAGTAGTTAAAATTTCCATACACTTGGAACCAGAAATTCCCCTGCTAGGCATATACTCTATGAAAATTATTAACAAGAGAAAAGATGTCATATTCTCCAAAATATATTTCAGCAGCACTTTTTGTAATAGAAGAAAAGAAAAGAAAAGAAACAAAGCAAATGCTTATGGATTGGAGAATGGTTAAGCAAACTGCAATGCAAGTGTATAATGGATTAGCATGTTGTAAGAAAAGACCAACATAATGAATATCAAGAAATTTGAGCAGAAGAAGGAACATACTATATACAGTGAATGTAAAAATGACCACAGAATAATTGAAACAGTATTGTAAACCTAAAAAGACCAAATGGGGCCCCCAAAAGAAGAGATATTAAAAGTTACCTTACTTCATTCCATATGTAGATTGGAGATTAGTTTTGCTGAATTATTATTATTTTTTCTTCTTTCTAGTTTCTTCTTTGATACAAGGAATGGCTGCCTGAAGAAAGGAATGACATTTTTGGGGATAAAGGTGATATTAAAACAAAAGCTATCACTTAAAGCAAAAATAAAAATTAAAAACAAAAGATGAAATTAAGGGACTAAAAAGAAAAATGCGTTTCACTATCTAGAAATATTCATACAGCATAAAGTTATGTCTGCATGAGGTCAAATATCTTGCCAGTATAATATTAAGCTATAACATTAGTGAAACTATTTAGCCTCAGTATAGAATGATAAAAGTTAGATAGACTGAATTTTTCACTTTAAATAGTTTATCACATTCTATAGAAATAAGCACAAAAATAGAATATTCAAATATATGAAGGAGCTATGATTTGAATAGTATAAGTAACATTTAGTATGAAATATCCCTCCACAAATGGAGATTATTACTCCCTTGTCATCATGACAGGGGTAGCTTGGTGGTACAGTTAATAGGGTTCCAGACCTGCATAATAGTAATGAAATTTGAAGGTCTCTTTGCATTACTAAGCAGACAGATACTTTGCATCTAGTTTCAAATTAAGTCTCTGTAAAAGAAACAGAAGGTATGAACCCCTGTTGCTGACATAACAGCAAGGGGATGAACAGGGAACCCCTGTTGCTGATGTAACAGGAAGAGGTAGAACAGGGAGGAGCAATACTATACATAAGGACAAACCTCAGCTGGGAAAGTTAGAACTTCTTGGGATGAGCATCTGAAGGCTGGGCTGCTGCTGCTGGGCTGAAACTTCTATGGAGAAAGTGATTTTGATTTTGACAATGGGGCTGCTGAATGAAGACTTCTGAGGGCCAGCTGGAGCTGCTGAGGATTTCCAAGAGCAAGCTGGAGCTTCAAGAGGAAGCATGACTCTGGTGTTGGTACTTTGTCTGTGGCTCTGTTAAGTTTTCTCTTCCTAGGAACAGAAGCTGTGAATTACTTGAGGTGAATTGGATACTTTTAGCTTTAATATGGAGCAGAAACTGCACAGAGAGCTGGACAAAAAGCTAGAAGCTGTCTGCTTTTGAGTTTAGGTGGCAGTTGGTTAGATTCTGGGGGGAGCTGGGACCATGGAAGAGGAATCATGGAAGCTGAAAGCCTGCCTAAGTCAAGATGAAAAACAACCTCTCCATAGGTACTGAGTAATGATTGATGAAATTGTAATTTACTTGATTTTCTGTGATAAGTTGTAACACTGTGAATGCTGTACCTTGATTTTCTATGAATGTTTTGTTCTGATTTGTTATTGAATAAATAGAGTTCACTATACTGTGTAATCAGAACCTGTAATAATAATAATAATTTCCTTGATGTACTTTATAGGATCATAGAACTAGAAGTGTAAAGGACCTTAGACATCATCTAGACTAACTTCATAAATAACAAACCTAAGCCCCATGATGTTAGGTGACTTACCCAAGAACACATGGAAAGTATTACTGACCAAGGAGTGGAAGGCCCATGTATTTTCCACTACCTCTTAAGAGGGTACTGAGAAGTGACTGATGGCTGAGTAGTGACTAATGATTGAATAGCAACTGATTTGTAACTTAGTGTGTCCCATGGGTGGAAGACTTAAATCTTTTGTACTTTATGATTGAATGATTGAGTTACTAAGTGATTGGTTGACTAAGTGATTATACTTTGTTCAAAACTATGTGACCACTTTGGTGAAAACTATGTGGCCATTTTAGTGATAAGTTCTTGAGTTGTGACATGGTGAAAGCTGTATTTTGATTTTCTGTGATAAGTTGTAACACTGTGAATGCTGTACCTTGCTTTTCTATGAATGTTTTGTTCTGATTTGTTATTGAATAAATAGAGTTCACTATACTGTGTAATCAGAACCTTGAAAGCTGTTGACAGCAGCCATCCTCTGGAAAGCTGCTCATGCTGGGCTTTACAACCTGGAGTCAGGAAGACTCATCTTCTGGAACTCAAATCAGGCCTCAGTCACAGGCTGTCTGACCATGGGCAAGTTATTTAGCCCCATTTCCCTCGGTTTCCTCATCTGTAAAATGAGCTGGAAAAGGAAATGGCCAACCACTCCAGTATCTTTGCCAAGAAAACTCCAAATGGGGTCACAAAGAGTCAGACACAACTGAATGACTAAAAAACTACAACAATCATCATGACTTAATTGCTAATTCCTGGGATGTTGCTTGAGGTGCACTGAGATTAGATTTGTTATACAAGATAGCACACTTAGTAATAGAGAATTTGAGACCAAATCTTCCTGACTCCAAGACCCTTCATAAGTACCTTAGTCCACACCTCCAAGCTCAATGATCTTCTTTTCAGACAAGAGTATAAGTAGTTATAACATTAAGGATAATAGGGAAAGATCTGTTACCAATTTCACACAAAAATAATAGTAATAATAATAATAATTTCCTTGATGTACTTTATAAGATCATAGAACTAGAAGTGTAAAGGACCTTAGACATCATCTAGACTAACTTTATAAATAACAAACCTAAGCCCCATGATGTTAGGTGACTTACCCAAGAACACATGGAAAGTATTACTGGCATGTTTTGAATCTGAGCCCTCTGACTTCAAAATTAATTTCCTTTTCAATCTACCAAGTTGCCTACCTATTTGGCATCACTGAGACATTAGTGGCAACTGTCATTTCTCAGTACAAATACAATTATTTGGCTTAATCAGGCATTTCGATAAAATAATAATATCACTATTGAATTGTTTTAGATATTTCAAAGTATAACAAATAGATGATTCACATACACACACACACACACATACACCACTTGATACTCTTACAGATTTGAGACAATAAATGAACTGAAAATGAACTGGGATGAAAGAAAGGCAGAGATGATTGTTGAAAATAAAAGATTACACAGATGATTTCTCTAGTCTATCAAAAAAGCAATTATGTGTAGTCCAAAGAACACAGAAAGAGAAAAAGAAGTGGGAATTACCATGTTTAGAAGCTAAGACAAAATAAGCTTTACAGATTTGTTATCTTAATGTTAGAAAATAAGTATTATTTCTGAGCCTGGAAATTACAAATTGTTCTTTGGTAAAATCAAGAAGCCAATCAAAATTCTGAGTCTACATGTAGTTAAAATCTGAAGATTAATTTTTAAAGGATTAAATACTAAGTAAAATACTCTAATTGTGAACACATTTTCTCTCTTTCCCCGCTCAGTTCCTGAATTTTTAATGTCAAAAGGGAAAAACGGTCTTGGCACATTTCAAGTCTATGTCACATCCCAAAATGAATATTATATAACTTCACAGCCATAACAATTAAATGGCATTAACAAGATCCTGGTTTATAAATAAATAAATACAATTCCACAATCAATGATTTAGAACCCATTACTTTTGATGCCTCACTAGGGTTACCAACTCCATTACATCTTGGCACAAATGATACATTTTAACCAGCAATGTTTCTTTCTTTCTTTCTTTCTTTCT
>CM053588.1:227913954-227925565 GCA_028646515.1 Pseudochirops corinnae
AATGTCAATAGTGGACTAGACACCACATAATTCTACAATTCATTCAGTTGCCATATTTCACTTAAAATGAAAAGATTTTGGAAGATTTTTCACCTGTACATTTTCTGGTAGTTTGTATAAAAAAAAACCTTACTCAAATGACTGAATCTTTGGCCTATACTTCATAAAACAAATGGTCCTTATAATTTTATGCGCTCAATTAACCAGTAATTTGAACAATCTAAAACAACAGATTACATTGGGTCTAAATATTATGGCTGTTTCCACATGAATTTCAGATATTTCCAATTTCAGATATAAACTCAAGCATTCAGGTTGTTTCATTGTAAACATAATTCATATCAAACAGTGCTATGATTTTTCTTTTATTTTGTTGTTGAATTGTCTTGGCTCTGTTTAGTTGTGTAAACTTAGACAAATCACAATCCCTCTTCACCTGACTTTTCTGCTCTGCAAGATAATGAAGGGTAATCAACAAAGTACTCACCTTGAAGGCAAGAAGTCTGAGTTAAAAATCCTGCCTTGGACACTTAATAACAGGACCCTGAACATTCACTTTCTCTCAAAACATCAGTTTCCTCTTTTGCAGAAAGGGAATTATATTACTTGTCTTCACAGGGTTCTTTAGAAAATTAAATGAGGGGGTGGAGCCAAGATTGCATAATGTAAGCAGGCACTGGCACTTTCCTGAGCCCCTCCATGAATTCTGTCACTAACCTCTAAAAAGTGAATCTGAACAGATTTTGGAGTGACAGAATCCATTGCGAGACAGAGCATGACAGTCCAGGAAAGCATCCACATAGGACTGGGCAGAGGAAGCATGGAGCATGCAGGGGCTGCACAAGAT
Organism: Pseudochirops corinnae; assembly: GCA_028646515.1. Classification (NCBI taxonomy): domain Eukaryota; kingdom Metazoa; phylum Chordata; class Mammalia; order Diprotodontia; family Pseudocheiridae; genus Pseudochirops; species Pseudochirops corinnae. The sequence goes on from CM053588.1 coordinate 227,914,802, forward strand.
AGTACCTGAGAGCAGAGCACAACAGAGTGAGAGCAAGCTCCAGACTGCAGATTCTCCTACCTAAGGGCAATTTACAGATCTCTCACCACTGGACAAAGGATTGGTCAGAGCTGGGCAACAGAGAGTGAAGGGCTCATGACAGCAGCTTCTCCTGGGCTATTGGATCACAGACTGGATGTGTAAAAAATACCTACCTGAACTTTCAGGTGCCAAGATGGTAGAGTAAGCCTTAGCTTCCCTAATCCCACTCCCTGACCCTGAAAACCCTGAGATTAATGCACCACCCAATGTAAAATGCTGAAACAGTTGAAACAACCTCAGGCTTGGGAGTCCTAGAGGAAGGGTGTGACTAAAGCTCTGTCTAGTCTGCAGTGAAGGCAGGAGGTGTCCCAACAAGCCCCACCTCAGCTGACCAGTTGGAGATCCCAAAGCCCAGGGGGATGTATCTAGAAAGTGCTAACAACAGAAGCTCAGGTGTGCCTTAGCACCACCAGTGGAATCTGCAGACACCAGCACTGCTGGCCACCAGCTGCTGAGCCTGTCTGATCTGTAGCCCAGGGGCACAGAGGTAGAAACCTCAAGTGGATGGACCATCCCTCCCCCACATGTTACAGTGTGAGCCTCAGGGTGTCCCAGAGGAAACACTGAGAGTCCTTGCCTTGGCTTCAATTTAGACATCCAGAAGCTACAATACATGAAGTCTAAAACCAGGCCCTTAGCTGCCAGCCTGAGTAGTGTGGGTCAGAGCCCTCTGTACCCCAGAGGCAGAAATCCACTCTAAAAGTCAGGAAATAGGAAACCACAATGGGCTGGAAACAACCAAAGACTATTGAATATTATTATTGTGAATGGGAAGCATCACTTTCAGGAGGCATTACCACATTCACACCTGACACCACAGAAGAAAATATGAATTATCCTCAAGCCCAAAAAGTATTCTTAGAAGAACCCAAGATAGAATTTTAAAGCTAAATTAGAGAGGTAGAAGATAAATTGACCAATTCTAATAAAATCACTTTGGCCAGAATGGAAAAAAAAAATTCATCAAAGAAAACAAATCCTTAAAAAGTAAAATTTGTGAACTGGGAGGGGAGGTTGAAAATCTACCTGGGTAAAATATCTCCCTAGAAAAGGAGCTTCAGAAACTAACTGAGGAAAATAATTCACTGCAAATTATAATCAGTCAAATTGAAGCTAAGGACTCTATGATTCAACAAGAGTCAGTATAATGCCACGCATGAGCAGCTTCCCAAAAGAATGCTATTGTGAAGAGCTTTTAAGGTTCTCATTACACAGTATAGTGTACACTCTCTTTATTCAAGAAAAATCAAAGGAAAACATTCACAACAAATCAAGATACAGTATTCACAACATTATATCTTATCATAAAAAATCACAATAGAGTTCACAACAGATTATCATTAAAATGGCCACACAGTTTTTACCAAAGTGATCATAATATTTAGAACAAAGAACAAAAGGACAATCATCTGGTATCCCTAAGGAGGTTTGCCTCCATACTTAGTCATTCAATCATCTCAGAATACAAGTCAGTCTTCCACTCATGGGGCAACTAGGTTAACTTAATCAGTCACTTATTTAGCAATCAGTTACTAAGTATCTCTAATCACTAAATACAATCATTAGAAAATACAAAATCCCCCACCCCCATCCCTAGGTCACTAGGAAACCATGTTATAATCATGGCATTCAATATCCAAGGGAAGATTTTTTTCTTCATCTTGACTTTGGATGGTTTCTCAGATTGTCTCAATCCCTGTCCATGTTCCCACTTCAATCTAGGTGACGCCAAACAGTCACCTAGATTCAGAGGCAGACAACTCACAGGTCCTTGTCCAGTCCTCCTGGAAGTTACTGCTACACACTGAAGTTCACAAGGTCCAGTCCATCTCAAAACCTTCACAATTTATTTTCCTAGGGATTCAAGGATGAAACAAGCCACAAGGAAACAAGATCTTAGCATCCCGGTCATGCTTCCTTAGTCCTCTGGAACTTTGGCTGGCCCTAGAACCCAAAAGAAATCTCAGCCTTTCAGGCAGTAGCAGACATTTTGGCCTTCCAGGTGGCAGCAACAACTTTGCCCTTCCAGTCAGCCTTCCTGACAGCTTCACGCGATCACTCAGCAGAATAGCTTCTTCTACCAGGATCTTGTCAGGAGAAAGTTCTGAATGTGCCTCTCTGTGGCTTCTCTTATACACACACACTCAGCATTGGCTTCCTGTTTCAGGCAACCCCTTCCTGTTATGGCAGCAACAGGAGACAGAGTTCACACCTTCTGTTTCTTTCACAGAGATTTGATTAGTTACTAAGTACATGACATAACAGAAAGGGGGCTTCAAATTTAGATTAATTACCATTACATTCAGTCAAACAAAACATAAAGATTGAAAAATTAAAATAAAGTGTAAAATGTCTTATTGGAAAAACAATTGAACCAGAGAACAGATCCTTTAATGATAACTTAAGAATTATTGGTCTACCAGAAAGCCATCATGAAAAAAAACAAAACAAAAAATAAACAAAAAAAAACCCAGCCTAGACAACATCCTCCAAGAGAGTGACAAAGGAAACTGTTCTGAAGTCCTAGAATCAGAGGGTAAAATGCTTGTGAAAGAATTCCCCAGTCTCCTCTAGAAAAGATTCCAAATTGAAAACTCCAATAAATATAGTAGTCAAATTCCAGAATCATAAGGTCAAGAAAAAAATACTACAAAAAAAGATTCAAATATTATGGAATTACAATCAGGATTACACAGGACCCAGTAGCTTCTACACTAAAAGATCAGAGGTACTGGAATTTGATAGTTTGTAAGACAAAAGAGCTTGGACTGAAAGCAAGGATCAACTACCATGCAAAACTGAGCATAATCTTTCAGGCAAGGAGATGGTCATTCAATGAAATAAGGGAATTCCAGACTTTCCTGATGAAAAATCCAGAGCTGAATGGAAAATATGATCTCCAAATAGAAGACTCAAGAGAGACATAAAAAGGTAAACAAGGAAAACACACACACACACACACACAACTAACTTGTGATTCAATAGGAGCAAACTGTTTACATCCATATATGGAACAATGATACCTGTCAATATTGAAATTTATATAATTATCAAAATATTTTAAAGGGATATACATAGATAGAGGATGTAGGTATAAATGAACTAATCTGATAATAAAAAAAACACCTTATTAAGGGGGTACAAAGGGACTCTAGTAAGAGAAAAGGAAAGGATGAGGCATAGAAGGGTAAATTATGCAACAAAAAGAGGCATAAAAACATGCTATACTAGAGGGAAAGAAGAGAGAGAGACAAATATACGAACTATTCTAATTGGTTCTGATTTAAGGAGCAATTAATGTAATCAGTTAAGTTTAGGATTCGAATGTGGAAAGACAGAAAAACTTATTACAATAGAGATAAAGGAGGGAGGGGGAGAAGCACTACATAAAATTTACTCTCATCAGTTTGGGTTCAAGGAGGGAATAACATACTCCATTAAGTATAAAAATCTGTTGGGCCTTTACAGGCAGTAGGAAGGGTAAGGGGGAATAAAAGGGGATGGTTAGATGGGAGGGAAATAGTAGTAAGGGGAAAAGGTAGGTAAAGAGAGGGAGTGCATAGGGAGGGAATACTGAGAGAGATCATGGTCAAAATAAGGAAGAGGGAAGGAAGAAATAAAAACATAAACAGAAGAGTGATTAGGATGGAGGGAAAGACACTGATAGTAATCATAACTGTGAATGTGAATGGAATGAACTCTCCCATAAAATGGAAGTGAGAGCAGAATGGATTAAAAACCACAATCCTACAATATGCTGTCTACAAGAAACACATTTGAAACAAGGGGATACACACAGGATAAAGGTACAAGCTGGAGTAAAAGTAAAGTGTAAAAGTAAAGTATGCTTCAACTAAAGTAAAAACAAAAAAAGCAAGGGTAGCAATCCCTATCTCTGATAAAGCAAAAGCAAAAATAGATCTAATTAAAAGAGATAAGGAAGGAAACTATATCCTATTAAAAGGCACCATCTAGAATGAAACAATATCATTACTTAACATTTATGCACAAAGTGGCATAGCATCTTAATTCCTAGAGGACAAGTTAAGGGAAGTAGAGGAAGAAATAGATATCAAAACTATATTAGTGAGGGACCTCAATCTCCTCTCTCCGAACTTGTTAAATCCAACTTCAAAATAGACAAGAAAGAAGTGAAGGAGGCAAATAGAATTTTACAGAGTCTAGATATGCTAGATCTCTGGAGAAAATTGAATGGGGATAAAAAGGATTATACATTCTTTTCGGTGGTTCATGGCACATACACAAAAATTTAATATGTGGTAGGGGATTAAAACCTCACAATTCAGTGCAGAAAGGAAGAAATATTGAATGTATCCTCTGATCATGATGCAATAAAAATCATATGCAATAAAGAGCCATGGAAAGATAGACTAAGAATTAACGGAAAACTAAATAATATAATCCTAAAGAATGAATGAGGGGTGGCAGCTAGGTGGACCCATGAGTAGAACATTGGCTCTGGAGTCTGGAGGATGTGATTTCAAATCCAGACTCAGACAGTTAACACTTACTGTGTGACCTTGGGCAAGTCACTTAACCCTAATTGCCCTACCTTGCCCCTCCAAAAAGCAAAAAAAAAAAAGAGAGAGAGAAAGAAAGAAAAGAAAAGAAAAGAATAATTGAGTGGATGAAACAAGAAATTATAGAAACAATCAGTAACTTCATTCAAGAGAATAATGAGATAACATACCAAAATTTGAGGTATACATCAAGCATTAATAGCAGTACTTAAGGGAAGTTTTATATCCCTGAACGCATTCATGAACACAAGAGAAAATGGAGGTCAATAAATTGGGCATTTAACTAAAAAATATAGAAAAAGGACAAATTGAAAATTCCCAATTAAATACTAAATTAGAAATATTGAAAATCAAAGGAAAGATTAATAAAATTGAAATTTAGAAAACTATTGAATTAATAAATAAAACTAGGAACTGGTTTTATGGGGGAAAACACCATAAAATAGATAGACCTTTAATGAATATGATAAAAAAAAAGAAGAAAATCAAATTAGGAATATGAAAAATGAAAAAAGGTGAATCTATCACCCATGAATATGAAAATAAAACAATAATTAGGAATTATTTTGCCCAACCATATGCACATAAATTTGACAATCTCCGTAAAATGGATGAATATGTATAAAAATATAAATTGGTTAGATCAAATGAAGAGCAAGTAAAACACTTAAATAACCCCATCTCAGAAAAAGAAATTAACTAAGCCATCATAAAACTCCCTAGGAAAAAATCTCCAAGGCAAGATGGATTTACTAGTGAATTCTATCAAACATTTAAACAACAATTGATTTCAATTCTTTACAAATTATTTGGGAAAATTGGAGAAGAAGGAGTCCTACTAAATTCTTTTTTATGACAAATATGGTACTGATTCCTAAATCTGGAAAAGACAAAATGGAGAAAGGAAATTATAGACCAATTTCCTTCTGTAATGCAAAGCAAAAACAACTTCCAAAGTTCAGAATACCAGCATAGTAACTCTATTTTATTCAGTGACAAATTAAGGCAAAAACATTTCACAGAAAAGAGGAAATCAAAATATAGTGTAACTCATTCATTTAGCAAGTTAAAAGTAGTCCACCCCTGGACAATATATTCATTTAGTTAGCCAACAAAGTCTCTCTTCTCAAATGGAGATTGGTTTCCAAGCATAAACAAAGTACATTCATTTGGTCAGTCAAAGAGCACAAAAAAGTCAAAAGTTGCCCACCCCTGGATCACAACTGAATTAAAATACCATCCATTAAAGCCAAGCACTTTTTTTGAAAGAGGCAGTGGAGAGCACAAAAAGCCATCAACCCTTAACTACGACAAGGTTAAGATACCATCATAGCATTTAGTACTCAAGGAGAGGTCTTTTCTTCATCTTGACAGGAGGCAAGTTTTCAGCAATCTCTGTTCCTAGGGAGACAAAGCTTATCAAAGCCACACACACATTGCAGTGTTCTCACCAATCCACTCTCTGCCTGCAAAACAGTCCCAGAACCACTGAAAACATCAGCAAGACCCTATTCCAGGATTTCTGTACACATACAACAAGAAAATCCTTCTTCGTGGCTTCAGAATCTTCAGCAAGGTTCCAGGACCTCTGCAAAAAAAAAAGCACTGTCCTTAACTAGTAGATGAATAAGGCAAAACAACATGAAAACAGACAGAAAAAATACTGGCACTACAGTCATGCCTCAGTCCTCAGGAGCTCTGTGTGGCACTTCTAAAAAGTCCTGGGCAGCTCCAACTGGCCCTCAGTAGTCTCTCTCTCAGTAACTCTAGCTGCTGACAATTCTCCTCTCTCTCTCTGCCTCCACAATACTGCAACCTCAAAATTGTTCTGGCCTCCTCTGCTTGTGCCTTCTCTCTGCTTGTCCTTCTCTCCAAATCAATGGCACAGACCCCTCCCAGTTCAGCCCTTTCTCTTTATGTGAATAAGTCCATCCCACAAGTGGGATTCACAAGCTCTGGGTTTTAACACTCAACTCAAAAGCCAAGCCAATATAGGGGGATCTTTAAATTCCATTGCTGATACACCCTCATGAACATAGATGCAAAACTTTCATATAAAATATTAGCAAAAAAACTACAGCAACTTATCACAAGAATAATACACTTTCATCAGGTAGGATTTATTCCAGGAATACAAGGGTGGTTCAATATTAGGAGAACTTATTAGTAATAATTGATCATAACAACAAAAAAAATAGCAGAAACCATATGATTATCTCAATTGATGCAGAAAAGACTTTTGACAAGACCTAATACTCATTCTTATTAAAAAAACTCTAGAAAGGAAAGGAATAAATGTTGTCTTCCTTAAAATAATAAGTAGCTTCTATCTAAAACCATCAACAAGTATTACATGTAATGGGGATAAGCTAGAAGCATTTCCAATAAGATCAGGGCAAAACAGGAATGTCCACTATCAAACCTTCTATTCAATTTGGTACTAGAAATGTAAGCAGTAGTAATAAGAGAAGAAAAAGAAATTGAAGGAATCAAATTAGGCAAAGAAGAGAGTAAGCTATCATTGTTTGCAGATGATAAGATGGTGCACTTAAAAAATTCTAGAGAATCAAGTGAAAAACTACTTGAGATAATAAATATATTTGACAAAGTTGCAGGATATAAAATGTACCCACATTAATCCTCAGCATTCCAATATATTTCTAACAAAATCCAACAGCAAGAGATAGAAAGAGAATTTCCATTTAAAGTTACTGTAGACATTAAAAAATATTTGGGAATCAACTTGTCAAAACAAACTCAGAACTTATACAAACACAACTAGAAAGCAGGTTACACACAAATAAAGTCATATCTAACTAATAGGAAAAATATCAGTTGCTAATTGCTAACATAATAAAAATGACAATTTTACCTAAATTAAATTACATTTTTAGTGTCATACCAATCAATTTACCGAAAAATTACTTTTAGAGCTAGAAAAAAATAGTAACAAAATTCATTTGGAAGAACAAAATGTCCAGAATATCAAGGGAATCAATGAAAACAAATGCTAGGGAAGGTGGACTAGACATACCAGATTTTAATCTGTCCTATAAAGAAGCAGTAATCAAACCTACTTGGTACTGGCTGAGGAATACAGTAGTGGATCAATGGAATAGATTGGGTACATGAGACTCAGCAGTCAAAGACTAGAGTAATCTACTGTTTGATAAACCCAAAGACATCAGTTTTTAGGATAATAACTCATTTGACAAAAACTGCTGGGAAAACTGGAATATAGTTTGGCAGAAACTGGGCACAAACCAATATCTAACACTGTATACCAAAATCAAGTCTAAATGGGTTCACAATCTACATATAAAGGCTGATACTGTAAGCAATCTGGGAGAACAAGGAATAGTTTACCTCTCTGATTTATAGAGAAGGGAAGACTTTGTGACCAAAGAAGAGTTAGAGAGCATTATAAAATGCAAAATGAATAATCTTGATTACATTAACATGAAATTTCTGTACAAACAAAGCCAATGTAACCAAGATTAAGAGGGAAGTGGGAAACTGGGAAAGAATTTTTACAACCAGTGTCTCTGATTAAGGGCTTAGTTCTAAAATATAAAATGAATTGAGTCAAATCTATGTCTACAACTCATTCTCCAATTGATAAGTGTTCAAAGGATATGAATAGGCAGTTTTCAGAGGAAGAAATTCAAGATATCCATAAGCATATGAAAAAAAATACATTAAATCACTATTGATTAGAGAAATGCAAATCAAAACAACTCTGGGGTACCACATCTCATTAACCAGATAGACTAGGATAACAAAACAGAAAAATGATAAATGGTGGACAGGATCTGGAAAAAATTGAACACTAATGCATTGTTGGTGGAGTTGTGAACTGATTCAACCATTCTGGAGAGCAATTTGGAACTATGCTCAAAGGGCTATAAATAATAGCATACCCTTAGATGAAAAATTACCACTCTAGGGTTGTATCCCAAAGAGATCATAGAAGTTGGAAGAGGACCTGTATGTACAAAAATATAGCAACTCTTTTTGTGCTGGCAAAGAATATGAAATCAAAAGGGATTCCCATGAATTGGGGAATGGGTAAACAAGTTGTGTTATATGAATGTAATGCAATACAATTGTGCTATAAGAAATGAGGAGGAGACTGACTTCATGACCTGGAGAGACTTATATAAACTGATAGTGAGTGAGAAGAGCAGAACCAGGAGAACTTTGTACACAACTACAGATCCATTGTTATTTCTGGCTAATAACTTTGATAGACTGGGCTTCTCTCAGCAATTCAAGGTTATAAGATAACTCCAAAAGACTCATGATGGAAAGAGATGTCCATATCCAGAGAAAGAACAGCAGAGTTTGAATGCAGATTGAATCCAACTACCTGCTCTCTTTCTTTTTCTTGTGTTGTTTTGTTTCCTCTTTCCCATTGTGCTTTCCATTGGTTATAATCCTTCACAACCTGACTAATGATTAATGTGAAGGCATTTGTAAATCCTATATTTAATTGCATGCTGCCATGGTGGGGGTGGGAGTGGGAGGAGAAGCAGCTGGGGGAGAAAATTTGAAACTCAAGGGATTGTGCAACTGAATGTTGTAAACTAAAAGTAAACAAAAGCATTAATAAAAAAGAGAAATAAATAAATGAGTACATGAAACATTTTTGGGAGGTCACACTTTTATTGAAATCACTTATTTTTGTTGGTGGTGCTCCTTTTGTTGTTATTTGATCATTAAGTACTTTCTTGTTCTGAATCCTATATTGTGCTTATTAATGTACAAGTTAGGTATACTGAGTGAGCAGACTAAATTAGAGTTGTAACTATTGTGTAAGTGGACCATAAGAAGTACCTGTTAAAGATGTTTCTCATATAGCAGTCTGGAAGAGCTTCACACAATTCAACCTAACAACCCAACAAATAACCTAACAAATCTGAACTGCATAAGAGAAAGCCTGTTGGAATTAAAGGTCTGAAATGTAGCTTATTTTGTAATGATTGTAGTTGTACTACTGTCAAGTGTTTATAGTGACTAAATTTAGTGTAGCACAATGTTGCCAGGTAGAGTTCAGACATAATATTAACTTAATATTTGTACGTTAATATCTCTTTTTAAAATATGGGGAAAGAGCTGATTATTTTCAGTTGGTTAAATACTACCTTTGTAAATCCTCAGATTTACAGTTCTTACAATTCCAAACCCACACATTTCTTTTTTTCTTTTTTTGGTAATTAACTTTTGTCTATTTTTAGCTTACATCATTGATTTCCACAAGATTCTGAGTTACAAATTTTCTCCCTATCTTTCCCCTATCCCCCCCTCTGAAAAGAGTAATCAAACTGTATACCCCCTCCCCTAATCTTCTCTATTCTATATCTTCCACCATCACCCCTCTGACTTTCTGGTAGAGCAAGATGGATCTCTCTATCCCAGTGCCTGTATATCTTATTTCCCAGTTGTGTGTAAATAATAATATATAAATATATATATGTATATGTACACATGTAATACATAATTTTATACTATATATAATATAATATATATAATAATAATATATAAATACATATGTGTATATATATATATATATACATATATATATATATTAACATATGATTTTAGAACTTTAAATTCAAGATTCTTTCCCTTCCTCCTTTGTCACCCTGAAAGACAAACAATTCAATACAGGCCGTACATGTGTAGTTAGGCAGAACGTCTCTACAATGGGCATATTGTTTAACACTGATGATATTTCCCTCCTTTCTCTCCCACTTACCCCTTGTGTCCGGGGCTCTACTGCTGCCACAAGCTCAGGGACATATGTTTGACTAGCCCTACAACCCTCACTTACCCTTCAGGTCTTCGGTGATCACCGGCTTCCAACAGGAAGAATGAGTCAGACAGAAGGCGAGATTCAAGGGGTGGTTTATTCTTGTAAGGTCACATCTCAAAAAGAAGGACGCTTCCGCATTCAGGTCTTTTATCACCATCCCTCATCCAATCACAGGCTCGGATTACATTTATTACCTTATATGGCACAGCAAGCTAGCTAAGCCACACCCAAACTATGTAACCCTTTTACCCCCGCCCCCAACACCCTTGTTCTATTCTCTACTTTGTCCCTGTCCCTTTACAGAAGTGTGTGTTTCTAACAACCCTC